>CM051382.1:22506090-22531090 GCA_028015245.1 Cardamine occulta | reverse complement strand
CACCAAGACAGCTCTAAAACATTTCCCAACTTATAAGATAAGATGCAGAATTGTGTAATAAATAGAAAAACTGTAATAGGGTGTTTTTTGTCACAATTTAAAACTTTGTGGGACAATTTTCAAACTATATATAAAATTCTACTAAACTGTATGTTGTTTGTTCCTACTTCGTAACCGATACAGTGAAGCAAAATTTGAGTAAACAAAAATGTCGCGATTTGCTTTAAGCCGTTATAGCCGTTATTATCTTTCGCGCGTTAAACCTCTGTACTATCTGAATAAGCCATTCGTCGTGCCTTCGTTTTTCTCTTCCTCTGTTGCTTCGAATCGAAATGGCGATTTTCAAACCGGGCCACCACCGATTCGGGTCGGACTCACTGAGTCAGCGGGTCGAGCTGTTTTCGCAACGCGTAGAATTGGTTGTGGAGATCTCATTCACACGGCTAAACCCGTCTTAGCGTGTCCTTCTCTTGTTTCCCTCGACTCTGTTTGCTATCTTTGCCTCAAGAAACTAATGGGTTCTGCTAAACTTCAAGATCGTGAAGTCTCGTATTGCAGTCAAGAGTGCCAAGAGAACGCAAAGGTCGTGTTTTTTGGGTCTTTAATATACTTCTATGCTGTGTGATTCTCTTTATGTTATTGGATTGCTTCCCTGATTTGTTTGGTGATGATGTATTATCTCCGTCTGAAGTAACGCTTACCAGATGTACGACGAAATGCTTCAATGAGATAGAATTATCTGTGTACTTTTGAGTTCATGATTTATATATTATTTTGATGATTTACAGGGCTTTTATGATGTCGAAACAAGAGCAGATTGGTCAAGCTTTGTTGATTATTGTAGGTATGACAATCTGGTTTATTTGCTTTTACATATGTGTGTTTACTTTTAGTAGATATCAGGTTCTTGAAATTGTTCTTTGTTTTTCCACATGAAGAGATTTTTATACGCATTTGCATTGAAGGTTATTGCTGACAATTCTTCGTAAAGCGAGTCTTATATAGTCTAGTACTTTCTTGTTTCTATAGTAGTTTCAATGGAATAAGGAAAAATTAAGGAAGCCATACCTTGAGATATCTATTAGTCTGTCCTTCTTATTCTGAATGCTATAATATGGTTCCTCAAATCTTTCCTCTGGTAATTAGTAGAACAAGAAATACACAGCACTATTAAGATATTTGTATTGGCTCTGATAATGACTACACTCTATTATCTATGTGTAAGGACGCACAACTTCAAGTATCCGCTTATGGTCAAGAGGTTGTGTTGTATGATAATATCAGGTGCTCTTCCCGCTGACTGTCTTGAAATACTTCAACCAGCTGCTTTATCATCTGAGATGATTTCAAAGGTGAGTTATTAAGGATGCGAAATAATACACTAATAATAAATTTTGAAATTTTGGAGTTAGAGACACCGGGATGATTGCATACATGGCAAGTTATGCAAACTTTGGATTACATTCTCCGAGTATCTTGTCTGCGATTTGATTTTTCAATGCATTACATTACACTATGTGAACCTCCCCTTGTCGCTGTAGTAATCATCACAGACATAAGTAAATAATAAAAATCTCAGGATGGATTCAATGTCCCCACAAAGTGGTTTGGTGCGTGGATAGTCACTGGCTTGTTAATGATGTTTCAGATAGAAGACGGATGTGGTTTCCTATGGAATGCCTTCAGGAAGGCAAATTTCAAGGATGAAGATATTGCTTGTATCCTTGGAGCTATATTGATCTTACATCAAATCCATTCTATCTCCAGCGTTCTGTTTTTACATCTCTTGCTATTTATAGTCCTTAACATCTGGAAGTTCTAACTAAACAATGGTATACAGCATTGCTCGCCCGGATTCGTATCAATGCATTTCGTATTGATTTAATTGGAGGCTCATGTGGTGAAGACCTTCTTTCACTGGCTGCAGCCTCTGTTGAAGGTGAAGGTGCAGTTGGCCATGCTGTTTATATGCTGCCGTCCTTCTACAATCATGACTGTGGTAATAATACTCACTTTGATCTTCTTCTTTCTTTTTCTTTACGCCGGGTTTTCATGAAGAAATGCTTTCATGTTCCAACATCAAAAGCCAGAGAGCCTTATAATCCTCTTCTGTTAGAAAATTAACTAAAATTTTGAAGAAATGCGAGGTAAAAGAAAATAGTAGAAGTAGAAGACTAGAACAGAGGTTAGTTTAGCTAAGTTTAGTGATATGTACTAATAGTAGTTCTTACTTTCTTAGGATAATATGGTCTGAGATAGTTCAAATCCATGTCAGTCTTTGCCAGAATTTTTCTAAAAACAGTTTACTCGTATTTATTATGTGGTACAACATGTATCACACGGCACACAAAAGTTCATCTATTTATGATAAAAAGAAGTGATGACTAGTTTGAATGTGAACAGATCCAAATGCACACATATTATGGTTGCAGAATGCAGATGCAAGGTTGATGACTCTTCGCGATGTTGAAGAAGGTTTGGTCTTTCATTCATAAAACAGAGATTTCTAATAAGCATGAATCTCAATATTGTGGGCATTTGCACTTCAATAGTAACACTGCACGCATATTTGCAGGTGAAGAGCTTCGTATATGTTATATAGATGCAAGCATGGGATATGAGGCGCGGCAAACACTACTCTCTCAAGGTTTTGGCTTCTGCTGCAACTGCTTACGTTGCCAGTCCGGTGACTGATTTACTCTTTCTCTCTGGTCATCTTCACTTTTCATGTATTTTATTTTTGTAATAAGTGAGAAGACGAAATGAGAATAGAAGAATAAATTTCCAGCCAATTCGAACAAATATCAAACAATAAGTGCATTTAAAAATAGCCAAAATTTATTAGATAATTGAAAGTTCAACAATATAGTAAAACAAGAAACAAAAACAGAAGAATCAAGAGAAAATTATCAAAACAAATGATTGGAATTATGTTTATTGTTACTGAAACAATTCAAAAATCAATAGTAGGGAGTCTTGTAGACATATGGTGGTGGTGGAGACTTGTAGGTGACCTTTGGAGAAGGAGAATAGTATGTTGGAGGTGGTGGGGAGCTGTAAACGTATGGTGGTGGTGGAGACTTGTAATAAACCTTAGGGGAAGGAGAGTAGTATGGTGGAGGTGGTGGTGAGCTGTAGACGTATGGTGGTGGAGACTTGTAGTAAACCTTAGGGGAAGGAGAGTAGTAAGGTGGAGGCGGTGGTGAATTGTAGACATATGGTGGTGGTGGAGACTTGTAATAAACCTTAGGAGAAGGAGAGTAGTAAGGTGGAGGTGGTGGTGAGCTGTAGACGTATGGTGGTGGTGGAGACTTGTAGTAAACCTTAGGGGAAGGAGAGTAGTACGGTGGTGGTGGTGAGCTGTAGACATATGGTGGTCGTGGAGACTTGTAGTCAACCTTAGGGGAAGGAGAGTAGTATGGAGGAGGTGGTGGTGAGCTGTAGACGTATGGTGGTGGTGCAGACTTGTAGTAAACCTTAGGGGTAGGAGAGTAGTAAGGTGGAAGTGGTGGTGAGCTGTAGACGTATGGTGGTGGTGGAGACTTGTACTCAACCTTAGGCGAACGAGAGTAGTAAGGTGGAGGTGGTGGTGAGCTGTAGACGTATGGTGGTGGTGGAGACTTGTACTCAACCTTAGGAGAAGGAGAGTAGTAAGGTGGAGGTGGTGGTGAGCTGTAGACGTATGGTGGTGGTGGAGACTTGTACTCAACCTTAGGAGAAGGAGAGTAGTAAGGTGGAGGTGGTGGTGAGCTGTAGACATATGGTGGTGGTGGAGACTTGTACTCTACCTTAGGGGAAGGAGAGTAGTAAGGTGGAGGTGGTGGTGAGCTGTAGACGTATGGTGGTGGTGGAGACTTGTACTCAACCTTAGGGGAGGGAGAGTAGTAAGGTGGAGGTGGTGGCGAGCTGTAGACGTATGGTGGTGGTGGAGGTGAGCTGTAGACGTATAGTGGTGGTGGAGGTGAGCTGTAGACGTATGGTGGTGGTGGTGAGCTGTAGACGTATGGTGGTGGTGGAGACTTGTACTCTACCTTAGGCGAAGGAGAGTAGTAAGGTGGAGGTGGTGGCGAGCTATAGATGTATGGTGGTGGTGGAGACTTGTACTCAACCTTAGGGGAGGGAGAGTAGTAAGGTGGAGGGGGAGGGGCAGACGTGTGGTGGTGGAGGTGAGCTGTAGGCGGGTGGTGGTGGTGGTGAGCTGTAGACGTATGGTGGTGGTGGAGACTTGTACTCTACCTTAGGTGAAGGAGAGTAGTAAGGTGGAGGTGGTGGCGAGCTGTAGACGTATGGTGGTGGTGGAGACTTGTACTCAACTTTAGGGGAGGGAGAGTAGTAAGGTGGAGGTGGTGGCGAGCTGTAGACGTATGGTGGTGGTGGAGGTGAGCTGTAGACGTATGGTGGTGGTGGTGAGTTGTAGACGTATGGTGGTGGTGGAGACTTATACTCTACTTTAGGCGAAGGAGAGTAGTAAGGTGGAGGTGGTGGCGAGCTGTAGACGTATGGTGGTGGTGGAGACTTGTACTCAACCTTAGGGGAGGGAGAGTAGTAAGGTGGAGGTGGTGGCGAGCTGTAGACGTATGGTGGTGGTGGAGGTGAGCTGTAGACGTATGGTGGTGGTGGTGAGCTGTAGACGTATGGTGGTGGTGGAGACTTGTACTCTACCTTAGGCGAAGGAGAGTAGTAAGGTGGAGGTGGTGGCGAGCTGTAGACGTATGGTGGTGGTGGAGACTTGTACTCTACCTTAGGGGAAGGTGAGTAGTAAGGTGGAGGTGGTGGTGAGATATAGACGTATGGTGGTGGTGGAGACTTGTACTCAACCTTAGGGGAGGGAGAGTAGTAAGGTGGAGGTGGTGGCGAACTGTAGACATATGGTGGTGGTGGAGACTTGTACTCGAGAAGGAGAATAGTAAGATGGTGGAGGTGGAGAACTGTAAACGTATGGTTTTGGATGTGGCGTGTATTTAGGGCCTTGTCTTTTGTATTGTGGTGGAGGTGAAGCTGGTGCCGAGTAGTATGGGGAATTCTTTTTGGGTGGATAAGGTGATTTGTATTGATGGACCCGAGAGTTGTACTGTGGTGTTTGAGGAGATGAGTAAGGGTACGCTGTCACCGAAGCTGCGATGGCACCCAAGACCATGACATAAACCATGCAATGCCCTAACCCCATCATTCTTGAGGTTCTCATCAATACTCCCTGCTGCTCTTTTTATTTCTTTGTTTTAGTTGATATTAATGCTTGAACATGGAAGCCCTTTATATAACCTTTTTCTGTGTGTTAAAATATCATATTATGTTCCTAACTTGGGTTCGTGTGTGGCACTTCCAAATGCATTTAGAGGACGTGCTAAGTTGTTTCTTTACACTATGTAATTTGTGGGGAACATGATTATATTAGATATTCTACTCTTTCAACCTTCAATAACTTAAAGATGTTATAATATTCTTTTGAATGATTTATATGCTCTCAGTTTATTCAATAATTTATGATTGATTCCGTTGGGTTTTATTTTTCTTCCGTTGTTGTCTTCAAAGTTTTTTTATGACACAGTGTACAATAGGAAAAACATAGTTTATTATTGGCAGTGAATCCACGAGACAACATATGTGAAAAATAACAAGGGATATGCTAATTAACTAAGGAGACTTTCAACACATTCGTACTCCTAGACGCAAAAACAAAATCCAAACTAAAAAGAAGAATCGTGCAGATGAGGAAACAAAAGATGTGACATATAAAAATAAAAAGGCAAAAAAAGATGTGACATATCACATTTTACCATCTAACTACATTAATTTGAGGGATCCACCTGAAAAAAGATTGTACTATATGTTAATTCATGGTTGTTATAAAACTAAATGATCATTAAAATTGTACTTAGATCACGCGGGGAGATATTTAATTATAGTCTCATAGGCCATACAAGTCTTAAGATGTCACTATTTAAAATAGAAATATAAACTGACATCAAATAAATGTACTAAAGGTCTTCACAAAACATTGATAAGACATATATAGTAGTTCTTTTTTTTTTTTGACAGCCAATGATAGTAGTTTAATGAGTAGAAACCACAAGGCAAATCCTAAAATTCTAATTTTATTGGTCACTAAAATATCTACAAAGAATCAACAAATTAGCAATCGTTTTTATTCCGTCACTAATACCCAAATAGATATATATTAAATTTGTTCTGTTGATATTTTAATTTAGCGACGAATGAAAAAGATGCAAATATATAGTTTCAATAATAATTGTTAGAGACGGTTTCTCGGCAGGTAGGTATTCTAAGTAGATCGACGGTTTTAATGTCTACATGTCTTGGTCATCAAGTGTGGTTCACTTTATAGTATTTTTTCTGGCTAATCACTATCTACATATACAAGCCAATAATTAGCAAACTTAAAAGAATGTACAAGCTAGAAACAAGTAAATATTTATTTACCAAAAAATAGTAAATAAATATTTGCATACTAAAGAAAAAATGTACCTGTATACATAGGTCTATTATATAAAAAATTATTCAATGTCACCTATCTATGTACATACCCCATCGGGAATTAAATGCAAGCAACATAGAGGAGACCGTACTTACAACTTGCAAATTTAACACAAAGTTGAAGAATCTAGGCATACAAAGCCAAAGTATTCCTTTACTTTGCTCTTATAGGCAACTAAAACAAATATGACTCAACAATTTTTCTCTCGTCTCCATCCTTAGCCTCCAGATTCACAACTATCAAAATGAAGACGCATGACTTCATGAACGTCGATTCTTTCTCTCCAAAGGAAAAACCACTTCGCCTCTTTGGCTTTGAGTTTGGAACTTCTCATGAAGAATCTGATCCCAAAGGTAATCACTACGAGAACAATGAAAGCACTAACGAAACCAGTATCAGTGACACTAACAAAGACAAGAGATTCAAGTGCCACTATTGTAGCCGAAACTTTCCTACTTCACAAGCCCTAGGTGGCCATCAGAACGCTCACAAGAGAGAGCGTCAACAAACCAAACGCTTCAACCTCCATTCAAACGCAGCCGCTTTCTTCCACCGCCACCAAGACAACGTTCCTGCTGCTTCTAGGTTCTTTGAGGACCGCTTTAGCCTCGAAGCTGCTCAGATCAACGATGCAAGATTAGGGTTATGGTGTAGGTATAACTCATCGGTAACATTTAATCGTGACCGGTCATCTTACAATAAATATATGCCTTTGTTCATCGGTGATCACCAGAGGACTACACCTACATATGTCGGTGGTGGTAGGAATAGGCATGGTCTGTTTTACGAGTCCAAGACGAATGTATCGGACCACGTGAGTTTGGATCTACGCCTCTAGTTCCATGTTTTAATCTCTAGTTTCTTTTTCTTCTTCCTTTTAATAGTTTTTTTTTTCTGTTTACATATGATAAGTGAATCCACATAGACATCATATCTAAAAGGTTAAACGAGTTCTGAGTTCATGGAGTTGAAATAGTAAGCTTGTATATTAATTATTTTAAACAGAACTAAAACGTGTTAATTCCTCTCGGTTTGTAACACTACTTGAAATGGTATCACTTGTATATGAATTTTCAAATACAAGTGTTTTACCTAAGCCTTTTTTAACTAGGATTTACTTACAAGTCTTTGGACTATATTTTAAATTCGCTAAAGGGTTAGTTAAAAAAAAAAAAAAAATAGCATATTAGTTAGCTCGACTCTTTCTATTTTCTTTCGTCACCTATTAATTTTCATTTTTTGGCAACGTATATTTGATCCCAGAACTATAGTTTGGTTGGTTCTGGAATGTACACGCCAGTAACATTAACTCTTAAATCTAAATTCGAATCGCTATAAGGGGTCCCAAGGCATGCATGATCACCACTAAGTTTAACTTGAACAAATTTACATTTTTCTCGTTCATGTTTTTGCATCCACTCTACAATAAGACAAACCAAATAAATGTTTATACTTGTTCCAATTTTGATGTATATGACGCCTGTGTGCAGTATTTAATAACTCATCAGTTTCTGACAAGAAATAGACATTCGCCTAAATAATTCAAGTAGCCTAAATGTTTTTTTTATATATTGCAAAATTAGATGGTTTAGTTATGGAGATAAAATAGCCACCTATGTTTCTTTGAGAGCAATGTGTCAGCCTAAACAAAGAAATAACGTACTATGTGACCTTTGATGAACGAATGGAGTAGTATTATAGTTACGTATGAACTGAGAAGTTTAACTAGAATATTGAATTTTCTTGAATCTATGATTTTCGAGGAAAGTAAACACTAGATCCTAGTTGTTTTGCTCTACAATTATTGATGTGTGATGTGAGAAAAGACTGTGGTGGGTACATGTGCTATACAAATTTTAATTTCAATCTAACTTCTGCTATACAAAAGTACAAAGGAAACGTTTCATAATAAATAAACGTAATTTCATGTCCCACACACATTCAAAACTTCCCCCTAACAAATTAAATGGGAATGAAAACGAAAAAGACAACGATATACCAAAATGATATATTACCTAAATATGCCCAAGAAAAGGATGTCTCATTTCATATTTTATTTGGCTCACCCTTTCTCTACATCTACTTTTGGGTGTAAGATATTCAATTGCTTAGATTCTATGTACTATGTATATATAACATGAAAATCATTATGTATTTTCTCGTAGATGATTACTTTGATCCAAGGGTGAACAATTCTCTATTTTGTCTTTTTAGAAAATCTGACCATTCGATTGGTACTATAATGATTAAAAAGCATGTTTTTGATTTAACGGAAAAATGGATAAAAAAATCCTCACCTTTTCCAAAAACATTAAAAAAATCCTCATATTTTTTGTGGGTTTTTAAACCCTCACCTTTTAATAAATGGTAAAATAAACCCTAGCTATTACAAAAAAATAAGTACATCATTATATTAAATTAGAAATAAATAAATAAAATTTGGGTTATTAAAATTTTTTCTAAATTTGAGTTTGTGATTTATTTTGAAGGCAAAAGCAATATTAACATATCTTATGTACACCTATATTTTTATTTAAAAAATGGAAAAGAAAAAGTAAATGATAATTATTTTAAAACAAATAAAAATTACAAGAAGTATGAACAGAAAATTATCGGAATGGTCATTTACAAATAAAAAAGAGTGATATAAATGTTAAGAGAAATAACTGCTGTTTAAAAAAAAGACCATGACCGGCAAAAGAAATAATAAAATATATTATGTACATATCTATTCGCAGTTGAGAAATAAAAAAATAAAAAGAAAATAAAAATCAAGAAAAGTTTAAAAATTTTGAAAACAAATAAAAATTAAAAATATTTATTGTATTTGCTATTTGTAAATTTTAAGAACCAAGCAAACGACATAGATTCAGAGAAAATCTTACCTATGTAAATATATTTAAATTAAAAAATAGTTTGGTGTAGAAGTTTATGTACTTTTATAATAATAAAAATAATTTTGTTTGTTTTCATGTTAATAAGTTTGTGTGACAAAACCAAATAAACATTTATTAACATAAATTCATATTCGGTTCAACATTTATTAACATATTCATATGATTTTATTTTTTCAAATTTGTTTTTTTTAATATGATTAACATCTTTTTAACTTCTACAAAATTAAGATATATTTAAAATATAACTTAAATATTTTAAAAAGCGACTAATATTAACTATTTTTAGTTAGTTATTCAAAAAGAAAAATTCGAACAAATTAAAATCAAAACACGGAATGTGCTAATCTATAATAATATTTTTGTTAAAAAAACTCAATTTTGAGAAAAATAAATCACAAACTCAAATTTAGAAAAAAATTTAATAACCCAAATTTTATTTATTTATTTCTAATTTAATATAATGATGTACTTATTTTTTTGTAATATCTAGGGTTTATTTCACCATTTATTAAAAGGTGAGGGTTTAAAAACCCACAGAAAAATGAGGGTTTTTTTAATATTTTTAGAAAAGGTGAGAGTTTTTTTATCCATTTTTCCTGATTTAACCTTAAACAAATTAATATATCCAATAAGTTGGCAATAACCCCCAAAACTAAAAAATATACCAAATTGGAGTGATTAATTGCCTTATAATCCATCCGTTTAAAAACATCATACATTCTTGCGATGGGTAAAAGTTTTTAAGAAATTGTGCAAGTCATCCAAATATTTTCTGATTTTATAATTTTGTCCTTCAGTAAAAATAGAGTTTTCACTTTTCAGACTTACAATTTTTTACTTATTTTTTCACAATATCGAACTAAATTTTGCATTGTTTTTTTTTGTTAACTCCGATTTACAGTATTTATTTTAACATTTATCCCAATAATTAACTAGATAAACCCATTGACTTGTTAATTTAGTAATTTGCCCAAATCACAAGTTCATAACAAAAACTCAGAGAGCTTCAGATATATTCCGATAGAGAAGAAGAAGAAGAAGAAGAAGAAAGAGTTAAATCAGCTGCTCAATGGCCAACGCGATACCAATCTTCGCCTCATTCAAGTACGCCGATAGCCTCACCGTCGTCGGAATCTCCTTCTGCACAGCTTTGGTCTGCGAAGCAATCTCATGGATCTTAATCTATCGCACAAGCTCCTACAAATCCTTGAAATCATCCATTGACAAGGCTTCCAAAAAGCTCGAGACGATGAAGACTGATAATCCTTCCTCGAAGCTAACCATCAAGAAATCAAAGACGAAGAAGATAGATCGCGTCGAAACCAGTCTAAAGGAATCAAGCCGAGATCTATCGCTATTCAAGTTTAAATCTGGTGCTGTTGTAGCTTTGGTTCTCTTTGTTGTATTCGGGTTGTTGAATTCGTTATTTGAAGGTAAAGTTGTAGCGAAGCTTCCGTTTCATCCGATTACGATTGTGAGGAAGATGAGTCATAGAGGATTGAAAGGAGATGATTCCACGGATTGTTCCATGGCTTTTCTTTATCTGCTGTGTTCTATCAGTATAAGGACGAATCTTCAGAAGTTCTTAGGGTTCTCTCCGCCTCGTGGAGCTGCTGGTGCTGGTGGATTGTTTCCAATGCCTGATCCAAAGACGAATTGATCAGGTCTGACTCTGATCTGATGAATTTCAGTAGCTGATTCTTAGCTCTTTAATGCTGTTTTTAGTTGAAAGATTATGAATTTGATGAGAAACACTTTCAAAGTTTCTATTTTTGAGTAGAAATGGTTCTGTGGTTTTCTGTTTTTTCTTAATTCTGACTGCAAATTCAATCTGTTTTTCAAAGGCTTAGAGTTTTGTGTGCATATGGATTGTTTGGAGATTGAAATGAGAGATTGATGAAAGCTGAAGATAACATTGATAGGGTTATCTTAGTTTAATGGGTAATGTACAGAGAGGTTCATGTCATGTAAGACTTGTTAGGAATTGAATATTTGCATCATAGAACTTGTCTATGTTTAGCACCAGGGATCAGCAAATGATAAACTCGATCTAGTGATGAACATGCCCCATGTCTATGTATAATACATGTTCTTAAACTAAGCTTCATGTTGAACTTGGTTTGCCTTTTGGCACCTCTTGATTATAGAACATAAATTCAAGTTAGAAGATTCAAACAACTACTTTGCACAAGAGATAGTTCCTTTACAGTATTATCAATAAACAAAAAGGTCAAGCTCCCAAAAGGAAATGAGAATTGCAAACTCAAAATCACGAATCTTCTAACACGAATCTTGAATACTTTTAAGTCCCAAAATGGTCGATTTGTTGAGTCTCTGATACTGACTCAGATATACTTATACCTCCTTGGGTTTTCCTCAACTTGGCAACAAGACCCCACATATTAGCAAGTTCATTCTCTAGATACGCTTCTCTTTGTTTCGACTCTTCTACTGTTCTTTGTAGCTCAGCTTCCCTCTGAACTTTTTCAACTAGAGCAGCTTCAAATGAAACTTCTCGTTCCTTGCTCATAACCAGTTCCATCAACGAACTGTCGTGCTCTTTCCTCTTTGTAACACTCTCCCTCCTTCCATTTCTCAGGTTACCTGTCTTGCCTCGCGGTGTAACAGAGCTCTTATGCGCTGCTGCCAGATCAGCTGTTAGTCTCTCGTTGTGATTCATAAGTCTCGCTACTTCCTCAGACAATGCCTTGAGCTCAACAGCAGCTGCGGAAGCAAGCTCTTTCGCATATGAACTCTCCTCAGCAAGTTTCTTGTTTCCGAGTTCTAGTTGTTCCTTCAAGTCACTTAGTTCTTCAACTTTCAGTTTAAGCTCTTCTATCTCAAATGCCTGTTATATCTCAGTCAGACGATGAATAAAATGTTCAGATTTGCATATATAAATGAAAAATAAAGAAATGCTGTGAAACACCACCTGTGCTTCTATGACTTTTTCCTCATTTTTGTTTGGGGTTTCAGAAGATTGTGGCATGTGACTTGTAACTGAGCTGATATCTCCCAGCTCCAGGGCATCAGAGAGCTGCTGCTTTAGGATTGCAACCTCTTCTTGCAACGTTTCACATACACACGTCTGCAGAAAAGAGTTGATCAGTAACAGATTTCTCTGACATTTCTACACACTAGCTTCAAAGGTTTCTAAATATGCTGGAATTGGGGAGAGAGAGTAGGTATTAGCTGAACCTTTTGGTTGAGTTGTTCCTGAATGATACGATTATCTGCAGCTTTAACCTGTAAATATAATTATAAGTGAGTAAAAAGAGTCCTTACTAAGCCATTTAGCTTCATTTAATAAAATAATAACAAAGAGCTTCAATGAGAGAGTTTTGTTAATATTGTTTTTGGCTTACTGACCAGCAGATCATATAGAGCTAAATAAGAAATATTATAGCAAAGCCATCTTAGGTGCAGTATCAACTAATAGATAAGTGCTGTGTAGACAGAGAGAGTTTCAGTACCTCGAGTTCAAAACATTTCTCATTTAGTTGAGCCCTCATTTCAGAAACAGCCTGAAGATAAGAGAGAGAGAGAGAGAGATCACTTGAGAGTTGAGAGAAAATCCAATATCATCGATAAACTCTAGAACAAGAAGCACAAGGCCATTATGTGATGTTTGAAAAGGATAATTCACCTGCACGATATCAGATTTATCCAATGCATCATGTGATGCCATAACAAAATCCAAAATTTGTTTCCCCAACTTAGCAATCTGGTTGTTCTTTGCCTTGATGTCGACATCGAGGTTTTTAATCTGCATCTGCATAAATCCAAAAACAACCAGGAAGATAAATATGTGCAAGATTTGATTGAAAATTTGATAAGGATCATGAACAGAATGCAAATATTACTTTAATTTCATCATTTTGAGGGGCTTTGGCAGCCTCTTCTGACAACAGTTTAAAAGACCTTGACTGTAGCGCCATCTCCTCAGATAAACTCTTTTGCTGTTCCCGCAGTATCTCCATCTGGTCGATCATTTTTATTATAGTCTGGGAACAAGTAGTAGACAAATGCCTTTAAAACCCTCCATCACTTATTCTAAAAGAAAGCTCAAGAAACCAATTGATGGATATGGAATTGGCTATCAGCCGTGAGAAAATCTCAATGTACCTCAGGTGTTTCTGTCTCATGAAAATTTTCTTCCTGAGCTTCTTTATCCTCCAGTGGTGAGCCTCCTGAAAGTCTTGATTCTGTACGAAAATTACTGTCTGCCCCTTGAGGAGTTGACGGAGTACTGTTGGACTTGACCGCACTTGACCTGTCGCTGATGCTTGATCCCCCCAAACTGTTGTCTTTTTTCTGAGAGTAAAATAGTAATGAGAGAAAAGGTGGTAAGAAAGGAAACGCCAGAAAAAAAAAAAAAAAAAAAAAAAAAAGAGAGAATAAAATCTAACAAAGAGGGCATGAAGCTGAGTGACACCTCATGCTCACCACTCACCAGAAGCATAATTCTTTTGAAGCACAAAAAGTGCCAGATATATGAGGTTATGATGTTGAGGTAAATGCTCTAAATTAAACAAGAACAACCAACTGTAAAAATTTATCAAAGCCATATAAATTCTAGAATCAAATGTGTACCTTAAGTTTTAACCAATCCAGCAGTCCATGCTTCCTGGTCTTCTTTTCTTCTCTGAACGCATCATCATCACGAGAAACATAGAATTCAAGGTTCTCATCATCCATCAAGTCCCGCCTCTTGTATGGTAGGTAAGCAAGCTGGCAATGCATTATCAACTAAGATCAGCCAAAAAAAATAGTAATGGACAGACATGCATTATCATCTAAACAAGTGATACTACCTCCTCTTCTCCAAATGAGTGCCCCCTCCGAGGATCAACACGATAAGAAAAGCGTGATGTTTGTGGAGTTTTATTAGACACGAGAATTAATTTTGTCAGCCGTTGGATTCGACCCAAGAGAGCTGCTTTAGCATCTTCCTCTTCTTCTAGCTTTTATAATCACAAAAGAAAAGCAAGCAAAGAAGATTTCAAGTCTTCAAAACCGAAGCGCGATATAGTAAAAAGTACACAGTTCTGTTGCAAACGTTTAAGCAGGAATCAATGACAGAAAAACATACTTTCTGCTTCAGTAGAACAATATCATCTTCACTAATATCCTTTAGCTGAGAGACTGGTTTAATTCCTTGTTTAAGCTGTTCCAACTCCTCCTTGAGTTGGTGAATCTCGTTTTGGTACTTCTTGATTAATGATTTCTCATCAATTATCTGTATTTTTATAGGGTTAGAAATCAAGAAATAACCTTCAGTGCAGACATGCACTGATCTGAGAGAATAGATGTAAGTAAGACCTTGTTCTGTGCGGCTTGAATCTCGATATGCTTTGCACGATGGGCAAATTTCAGTGTGTTGTGTGTTTCTTCAGAGTTGCTTGATGCAGGAGTCACTGTACATATGAGCTACCATATCCATATGGAACAATCATTCAGTTATCGATCAAAGGAATTTCTTTCTGCTGCATATGGTCATATTTTGTGTGGCATTTATTGCAACAAGAAACTAAAACAGATGTCTAACAACACTTACAGATACACTTCCATGACCACTCAATGAGGACTGAAGCAGCCTGGTTAATTTAGAGTCCCTATATGGTACGTGATTAGCCCTCTTATCTGTAAGCTTTGAAATTACCTACAATATTAACTTCAGTTAAAAGGAGCTTATTTAACATAATGACTGGTAGGCAAAAACCAATCAAGGTTTTCAGCTGAAAAGAAGGAAAAAGAAAAAACAATCTACATGCAGATCTATTCAAAATAAAATGTCAAATAAGTTTTTGAATACAACTAAACTTCGAAAAACTATTGTTGCTTGGAAAAAACAATAAAAGCAAGAACTCACAGTCCCTAAAGTCAGCAAACTGTTATTTATGTAAGAACCTTCCTTGCGCCTTAAACCACTGGTTCCAGCCTTTGAGCTCTCGGAACCTGCCAGGTCAATGAGGTTCTGCAGATATAAGCAAAATAATGGGCTGTTAGTCAGTTGTTCACCTTTAAGTGTTCAGACAGTGCAATAATAAATAGTTTGTTAGAGTTGAATATGCTCCAGAGTTGTAGAGCTACAATCGTAAATAAAATCACAAGATAAAAACAAAGCTATATACCAGCTGCGAGAGGTGTACAGCTCCACCTTCACTATCGTCACCCAAGGGACTACTCTCTATGGTCTGCAACCAAACAGGTTCTTAACATCTTTCAGAAACGGTATAGCTTTATTGCCGTAAATGAGAAAAGAAAGCCAAACTGTAAAGCTAATATATTTAACATTACTAAACCACTTGGTTTTCAATAAATTATGACAGAGTTACTTGAAATTCTGTTGTAAAGCTAATATATTTAACACTGTTAAATTCTGTTATATTTAACAGTGTTTACTTTCTGCTGAAGAAAACTAGAGAGATAGGTAGGATTCTTCAGTTTTCGGACAAAAAAACACAAAACTATTCCTATTGATGAATATAACAACATATTGAGATTATGTTAAATTCCCTACAGAAAAACTTCACTAGTCGAAAAGGGGCAGTGCCAAAGATTCTTGGATGACAATATTCAGAGTTGAAGAGTACAGTGTTACCAAACATATAACAATATTAAGAACCTAATTTCTAGCAAACTTTCTGTTGATAATCAAACCTGAGAATTGAGATGGACGAGGGGAGAGCAAGTATATATAGCAAGTGCACAAAGAAATACGTCTGTCCATGTTTTGAAAGAGAAAAAAATAACATACCAGGGTAAACATTGTATGACTCCGGCTGCTGAGCAAATTAAAGCTTGTGGATCCAATATGTCGGTGCTCTGACATCAAATGAAAGTTTTATCACGATGACGTACGTGATAAGCAAAAGAATGAAGAAAAAAGTACTACATTCACCAAAAGATTGAAAGGAAACTACTGGAATCAAGAAAAAGAAAACTAGTCTAAAGCTGGAATTGGTATATCATATTACATAAAAGGAAAACCACTTTCTGCACAGAAATCGTATGAAATTTATCATAAGGTTCTAGAATAAGCCTTTCCAAATAAAGAGAAACATGGAAGCACCTACCTTCTCCAGCTGCTATAAGAGAAAGCGCATGAGCAGGGGATAGCACAACTTCTTCTTTAATCCCTTCAATAAAGGTTCCCTATAATCGGCAAGAAAGAGAGGTTCAGAGAAGAGAGGGAAAGACACTCAAAGCAATAGAAGTAGTCAAGTTTGTTCTATTTTTCTTAGGCCATACAATAGTTAACAGGAGAAACTTCAAATCTAGTATACCTGAATACCCAGAACATTCAAATATTCAAATTGAGCAACCTTTCACATTTCGCAGGATCTCAGAGAATTTCATCTTATAAGAAAATGGAACAAGTACTTTCAAGCATCTAACCGAGAAAAGATGTCTCCTCTAATTAGATAAATATGGTTTGCAATGTTTTGGGATTATATTGTGAGCACCATAGATACAGTTAAGATATTAGGAGACAGTGAAATCAGCACTATGCATGTTACCAACAGAAAAGTAAATAAGAGGATTCAAAACTGAAAATAAGTACCTGGTCATCTTCTCTGATCCTCAAATTTTGTCCTGCTGGGTTCAGTAAATCATTGACAACCTGAAGTAAAATGAACCATAAGAACGTTAAGAAATCAAAAGCAGAATCTGACTATCATTCAGCACCACTGGTGAAGTTGACAATAGGGAATGGATAGAAGAAAAGCAGGCAGTGAGTAGCACCTCATTATAAATTTCCAGGTAGGAAACACGTAGGAGAAATTCTCGCCTTGGTGTCTGCAAGATATAAAAATGTGTGAGGTAGCTAGCACTTAGGCCAGGGAACTCGACAAATCAACATCCTAAGAAGTACCTCTTGTATAATGCTGAAGGCATCTTTCACGGCTAATGGTATAATACCAGGAGATCTTTGGTCCCCCTGACATTTTAACCAAACAAAACTGTCTTCCGGAGGTAAAATTGTTACAATATCATGCATATCTTTGAAGTGACAAGTAAACATGGTCTTTTAAAAAGAAGTGTATAAAAATCATCCGGCACTAGGGCAGGACACTGTATTGATCACTGGTGTCACAGGAGAAAAGTTCTACTAGATCTTGGATGACACATTGCAGTACATTGTACAAGGTAGTAAGTAACCTAATACGTTTTATTTTAAGAAGATGAAAAAACAAGAAATATCATGATTAGTGAATCTTACATGCATAGTATGAGTTTTTCCACTGCTTGTCACTCCATATGCAAAAATGGTCCCTGTGGTTGGATTAACACTCAAGGTCACTACATCAGAACTAATTGGCAAAAAAATCTAACTACAAATTGTTCTAGAGACCAAAACAAGCACTAGATACAGTTTTCCAACTCAAAAATCTCATGTTCCAAATGAATGGTCATGCAAGCTGTTCATGATACTGTAGCTTGGGATACGCTTTGATATAATATAAATATCTTTTTCTTTTCTAAGAAAAAAGTCTTTACTAGATCAGCCAATACAAAGGGTGTACTCTCTCATTCCAACAAAAAAAAGAAAAGAATAGTTTACTCCATACCATTGATCCCCTTCATAGCACCATTAACGACATGCTGAGCAGCAACATCATAGACATGGTGTGTTGTCGTCGTTGGCCCAAAAACACGATCTGCAAGGAAGGACAGAACTTGAAGAAACAGTATGGCATATCGGAATTTGAAATCTAGTTTTATTTAGGCCTTCATTAATCACGCAGGAAACTTCAATCTATTCCACAAAAGATCAATACTTTAATACCTCTTTTGGTATTCATGAGTGATGCAATGCGCTAGATATAACATTAATGATGCTTACAGAAACAAACAAACACTAGTAAAGACTAACCATAGGCATAAGCTATTGATTGATTATGCTCATTCCTTACAATTGTTTCCCCATCTGCATACCATGCAATCTCCTCCCCTTTGTGGATTTCCCTTGGACTATTTCAAGCATAAACCAATGTAAAAAATTCACAGAACAAACATACAACCTATACAGCAAATCACCACTGACCTGAGTGGACGAAAACGAACAGTGACAGTGACATTTTCTTTAGACGGCAAAGCCTTAGGAGGCGGTACCTTTCCAGTATACAGCAACAGAGGCTTGCTTTGAGCAAATGAAGAAGTAGGAGAGCTATGGCTATCCACAGATGTCGCTGGATCAAGTTTAGAGGAAGAAGTTGTTGAAGATGCAGGGGAGCTAGTAGTAGCCTTTAACTTGGTAGACCTAGCATTTCTAGACTTTGATCCTTTTCTAGATGCCATCAGAAACCAAATTCCAACTTCCATTAACTGAAAAAACGAAGCAAATACATAGTTTTCTTAATAAACAAAAACAGTATACACACATGTAGACACTGAAATCTGTGCTAATGCTTGAGTCTCTGATTCCAAATTGTACTCAAAACTTAAGCCTCAGGTCAAAAAAATTTCCAGGAAACCAAAAAGCCTAAAACAGATTGGGGAAAGAAACAATAGAGAAAATAATTGGTACGCGAGTGAGAGAATCACAATGGGAGGAAGAAGAATAACGGAATTGCCACTGGAACAACACTTGGACACAAAAAAATGCCGAAATATTCGCAGGTTTTACACAAAACGGCATAAGAGAAGATTCCAATAGAAGCGACGAAATAAGGCAGAAGAGAAGCAAGTGGATGATACCTCTATCTCTATCTCTATGTACAGCTAAAATCCGAATCGCATGCATCAGATTGGATTAGATTATTATGCCAAAGAGTGATTACTGATTACGTAGAAGAAGCGGCATTTAACAAAAGTATCATTATCACTAAATCAGTTCGTTGATTGCGAATTGTGAAAGAGTATTTTACTTTTTTAAAATCTCGCTTGCCTTTGAAGCGATTATACCTTAATCGTACTACTTGATTTTCAATTTTCAATTCTTTATTCCTGTTTATTTCTCGTAAATTGTAATCATAAAACATCATTAAAGGAAAAGAGATAAGAGAAGGGAAGAAGAGTATACATACATGTACAATGTACGTATTTGCCTTCACGGATTCTGTCAGAAGAAGAGAGCCATTTTTCGTTAATTTTTTATCTTTCAAAAGTGTTTTTAAAACTAAAGAAGAAGAATATAAAGGAAGAATAAGTAATTATATTGCTATATAACTATGGGGTATTTCATTGACTCACAGAGTCAGAGTTATTAGATATGGAAGTAAATTAAGTGTATTGAAATAATGAATGGTGTGTATAACTAAAAGAATATAGAGATATTAAATTCTGATAAGTATACACTATAAAGTAGTTTTAGAGGAAATCTTTTTTCACATACAAATAACTAGTCAACAAATTATTTCCTTCTTTTTTTTTTTTTGTTCTTGAGATTTATTTTTTCACTCGAATAAAGATTAATTATGTTTCCTTTATATTCATCATGATTGATGAGAATAATGAGGAAAGCATTTCCCAACTTAATATATTACCTTCTGTCTGGGTCAACAATGACAAATATCTAAAATATGTTGAGATTTTCATTTTTAGATATGATTTTATAACTGTAAAATAATATGAAAAATAATAATAGTAAAATAAAATTTCTAAAACAAGACATTATTTATATAAAAATACAATTCTCAAAACAACACATCTACTTTTTCTAGTAATTTTGTAAAACCCATTTCTAGTCATTTGTATCAATTAAAGTTATACCAAATCATTCATCGTAAATTAGATTTCCCTTTATACTTTATAGGTACTATCAATATTGAATTACTTAAAAAAAAAAAAAGTAACCATGATATAACAATCTTGTTAAACAAATTATTTTTAATGATATTTAATATCAAATAAACGAAATTACTTTGGATTTGTTTTTTTTTTCCTCCAATGTTTTTGGATTTCAACATATTCATTTGCCCGCCGAGGAAAATTTTATAGAATACAACTCAAAAGCCCATCTCTATACTCACTCACACTACTCTCACTCGCCCACTCTGCAAATTCTTTTCGATTCAAAAATCAAATTCGAAAAATTGCAAGAACAAAAAAAAAAAGATAAATCTAAAAGTTGAAAAATCGAAAGAAAAAAAAAAAAAGCAAAAGGGTGATTCATGGAGGACGACGATCAGCAGAAGACTTCAGATCTAGTACAGGAGCTTGTTCTTCGCCTTGTCTCCCAAAACCCTCAAACCCCTAATCTCGATCTCAATTCTCCCGCCTTTCTCAAAACCCTTCGTTACGCCTTTCGCATCCTCTCCAGCCGCCTCACTCCCTCCGTCGCTCCCGACGCCACCGCCATCGCTGAATCCCTCAAACGCCGTCTCGCTACTCAGGGTAAATCCTCCGACGCCCTTGCTTTTGCCGATCTCTATACTAAGTTTGCTTCCAAGACTGGCCCAGGTAGTGTCAACAATAAATGGGCTCTCGTTTACTTGCTTAAAATCGTTTCTGATGATCGTAAATCCGCTATAAATGGCCTTGATTCGTCGATTCTGCTACCTAATTTGGGGCTTGGTGATGCCGGGAATGGTATACTTCGCGGTGGAGAGGCTAAGAAGAAAGATTGGAGTAATGGGGTTTTATTGGTTAGTAAAGATCCTGAGAATTTGAGGGATATTGCGTTTAGAGAGTATGCTACTTTGGTTAAGGAAGAGAATGAAGTGACGGAGGAGGTTCTAGTGAGGGATGTTTTGTATGCTTGTCAAGGAATTGATGGGAAATATGTCAAATTTAACAGCGAAATTGACGGTTATGCGGTCCAGGATTCGGTTAAGGTGCCTAGAGCTACTAGGATCATGGTTCGTATGCTATCAGAGCTTGGTTGGTTGTTTAGGAAAGTTAAGAGTTTTATAACTGAGAGTATGGATCGGTTTCCAGCTGAAGAAGTGGGAACTGTTGGGCAAGCGTTTTGTGCGGCATTGCAAGATGAGCTCTCTGATTATTATAAGTTATTGGCTGTACTTGAAGCTCAGGCGATGAATCCTATTCCATTGGTTTCTGAATCAGCCAGCTCAAGCAATTACCTTTCTTTGAGGAGATTGTCGGTATGGTTCGCGGAGCCTATGGTGAAAATGAGACTGATGGCTGTTTTGGTTGACAAGTGTAAAGTCTTGAGAGGTGGGGCGATGGCTGGGGCTATCCATTTGCACGCCCAGCATGGTGATCCGCTTGTTCATGAGTTTATGATGAGCTTGCTTCGATGTGTGTGTTCTCCGCTGTTTGAAATGGTGAGAAGTTGGGTTCTAGAAGGAGAGCTAGAAGATACTTTTGGTGAATTCTTTATTGTAGGTCAACCGGTTAAAGTGGATTTGCTTTGGAGAGAAGGTTATAAGCTCCACCCAGGGATGCTTCCCTCTTTTATTTCACCGAGTCTAGCTCAGAGAATTCTGAGAACTGGGAAATCTATAAACTTTCTTCGTGTTTGCTGTGATGATCATGGGTGGGCTGATGCAGCTTCAGAAGCAGCGGCTGCATCTGGGACAACGACTAGGCGAGGAGGTCTAGGGTATGGTGAAACAGATGCACTTGAACATCTTGTTACCGAGGCAGCAAAGAGAATCGACAAGCATCTGTTGGATGTTCTATATAAGAGATATAAATTTAAAGAGCATTGTCTTGCTATTAAGCGGTATTTACTTCTTGGCCAAGGTGATTTTGTCCAATATTTGATGGATATTGTAGGACCTAAACTTTCTGAGCCAGCCAATAATATTAGTTCATTTGAGCTAGCTGGGTTTCTTGAGGCTGCCATTCGGGCATCTAACGCTCAGTATGATGACCGTGACATGTTAGACAGATTGAGGGTGAAGATGATGCCTCATGGAACTGGTGACAGAGGCTGGGATGTATTCTCATTGGAATATGAGGCAAGGGTTCCATTAGATACCGTGTTTACTGAGTCTGTTTTGTCCAGATACCTGAGAGTGTTCAATTTTCTCTGGAAGTTGAAAAGGGTAGAGCATGCTCTTATCGGAATCTGGAAGACCATGAAACCAAATTGTATCACTTCTAATTCATTCGTTAAGCTGCAAACTTCAGTGAACTTGCAACTGCTCTCTGCCCTGAGGCGGTGCCAGGTCCTTTGGAATGAAATGAACCATTTTGTTACTAACTTTCAGTATTACATCATGTTTGAGGTATTGGAGGTTTCATGGTCTAATTTCTCAAGAGAAATGGAAGCTGCCAAAGACCTCGATGATCTCTTGGCAGCACATGAGAAGTACCTCAACGCCATTGTTGCAAAATCTCTTCTGGGTGAACAGTCACAGACCATTAGCAAATCACTTTTTGTTCTCTTTGAGCTTATATTACGGTTCAGGAGTCATGCAGATCGTTTGTATGAGGGAATTCACGAGTTGCAAATAAGGTGAGTCTTTTCTTAAACCCTAACTTAAATTCAAACAAAACTAGACTTTAGACTTTCGTGCAATTATATTCCTCTGTTTTTAAGGGTCAAAATTTGATTATCACCAATTTCGTGCAGAACTAAAGAATCAGGACGAGAAAGAAACAAAATGCAAGAGTCCGGTTCATGGATCAGTGAGGGTAGGAAAGGGTTGACACAGCGTGCTGGAGAATTTCTTCAAAGCATGAGTCAAGATATGGACAGTATTGCAAAGGAATACACAACCTCACTTGATGCATTCCTGTCTCTTTTACCTCTGCAACAATGTGTAGATCTCAAGTTTCTCTTCTTCCGGCTTGACTTCACTGAGTTCTACAGCCGGTTGCATTCCAAAGGATAAGAAAGTTGAAAGAGTATCAGGTTTAGTTGAAAAGCATATTCCACATAGCAAGAGAAGAAGACATGACATGGTCTACTTTCACTAACCGCTGACTGCAGCAATGGGATCATGAACCAGGGATGCAGAGGATATTTTCTTGAATCTAGTTGCGTGGAAGAATCTGTTTCTTATTTATGAGACTGCCTCATAGATTTTCTGTCTTTGCACAGATTGGTTTTAAATGGCTTGTTTCAAGGTTTGTGATTGGGAAACAGATTCTTGTGTTGGTAAATTGGGGAAGGCTTGTGTTTCCATTTGTGCCATCGGTCTGATTATCTCCAGGTTTAGTTTTTTTTTGCTGATTTGTATGATTTGTTTTGTGACTTGGTTGATATAACAAGGAATCAGTTGCTTGATAATGTGTATTTCCTCACGATGATTTGAATCCGAAAGGCTTTTCTTATTCAATCTAGAAGGTCATTGAATAGAAGTGATGTTTAAGCTTCTGTATTTCATTGATATTCTGTGTAAATGAAGCAGATGAAGAACATGAACCAAGTAGCATTTTTTGTACAGAGTCAAGAGTCTCGAAATCTAGAGCAATCGTGTAAAAAGAAAACACACGGCAAGGTTTTGATAATTACTTATTTTGCAAGTGCGTGAAACAATCAGACAACAAATAAAAAGAATAACGTCGCCTGAGAGATTCGAACTCTCGCGGGAAATCCCACTCACTTAGCAGGCGAGCGCCTTAACCACTCGGCCAAAGCGACGGTTGTGAATAAATATCAGATTTAAATTTTAACTATTTCAAATATATTTCCTATTTACAAAACTACAAATTCTTCTCTCTTAAAATTGGTATCAATATAAAATTTTCAAAAATTGTTTACAAAAGAAGAAATTTGATCCGCTGTAATTTTTTGTTTTTTTTGCAGCAAAACAATCCAATGTATATGTCAAAAAAGTGAAATAGTTTTGGTTACCAAGAATAAAATAGTATTTAAAGTTTTGAAATTGTAAATAAGGGGAAAAGGAAAAAAAAAACGACTGTACATATTAATTAAAAAAGGAAGGGAAAATGAGAATTAGACATATTTGTTAATCAATTCTCTAACTTCTTCAATGACAAGCCATCCTTTGTGACCTCCGATCACCTCCTCTTTCATCTCATCTTCCTTCCACAACTGCATTATTATAATTTTCATATTGTCAACTTAATTAATGCATCTCTGAAATTCAAAACAATTTGTAAAACTAGAAATTGCATACCTGAATGGTTGGCATTTTCTGCATCACACACAAATATAGAAATTGGTTCAGATGATTTGGCACATACCATAAAGAGGAATAAGAAAAGAATTATGTTTAAGCATCTTACTGAAATGTTTCCACGCTTCACCAATGTTTGAGGTACCTTGTTTACATCCACGTAGTAAAATTTTGCTCTGTTTTTTATTTTATTTTTAAGATTCACTTTAGTTCGCAGCTTTTGCAATAAATTCTTTTAAATAGTTGATTTTGTTGTTAGCGTACTTGTTATTATATTCTGCCGCCAATTTCTCCAACTTAGGCTTCAAGTAAATACATTTCCGACACCAAGAAGCCATCCTGCCCAAATATTACCACCATTCTTCATAACCAAACATATATAGATTGGTGTGTGGTTAAGCTGTGAAAAATTAATGAAAATAAATATAATTGTACATGTAACCTAACAAGAATACTACATAATGGTCGAAGTCCTTTGTTATTTGCCATTACTCTTGCGGAATAAGTGAATCTAAAATGCAACTTCTAAAAGAAAATTTCATACGTAAAAATTTATGAAATCGCGAAATCATTCCACCCTTATGCAACCGTAATCCTTTCCT
>CM051382.1:22205990-22505990 GCA_028015245.1 Cardamine occulta | reverse complement strand
ATAGGATGATGACCTATCCAAAATGAATAATTGTACCTCTTTGTTATGTTTTTTGACCAAATAAATAAATAAATTTGAGGTACGAAGTCATTGCTTATTTTGCCTATGCTCTAGACCCGTCTCTAATTTAGATTATGGAGTGAAGAATATATGGTTTTGGTATGTTTACCATTCGATGATGATAGGCTGAGAGAGTTGGCGTGCGTTTGAAAGAACAGCATCAAGCTCATCAACGTTGTTAATGGGTTCCATCTCCACAGTCGTAGGCTGAGATACGTTTGGCCAAAAGGCTTTTAATCTCCACTCTTTCTCCATCTGTGACCTCCCAATCTTTTCATTATTGTAAACCCTCACACTAATCCCACACTTCTTCTCCAAATTCAAACTCTCTTTCCTCCAAAATTGTTCTTTCTTGTTACTATGAGCTTGCCTCGTTAGCATTTGAGGATTTGATGCCAAAGCTGCCATCTTCTTCTTCTTCTTTTTTCTGCTTTCTTTTAAAAAATTTCAAAGTAGATATGTTATGAGATATTTTAGAGTTTTCATATGCCATAATTGAGATATTTTGTTTTTGAGAGTTTTGGGAAGAGATGAGAGGAGACGGAGAGAAAGCTTATCCGGAAGATTAGTTGGATATATACCAAGTTGCCTTCCGATGAGCTGCTGGTGGGGGCCACCTTTTCCATTTTTTTTTATTTACTATTTTCTTGTTTAAAATTTGAAAATTATAACATGAATTGAGTTAAATTTGAAAATTTAAAATTTTTGGTCGCAATAAAAAAAATCCAAATCTAATCATTTCACTTGTAACAACACTAGTTATATAGTCATTTTGTTAAAATGCTTTTTTTTAACTTCTTGTATTACGAATTTCGTATTGAAAAGTTTATGGAAACATACATAATAACATTTTATAGAACTATTTGGAAGTCATTAGTAATGCTAAAAGATTCTCCAATAGAGCTGGTGAATTGCATTTTGAAGAAAAAAGAGGCAGAAGATGCTGAAACAAGTAGAGGGAAGGGTCCACACGCTAAAGACTTTATAGACGCGAATTATATCATTTTTTTGTACTTTATAATTTCAAAGACATTACCATCCCTCCATAACATTTACCTCTTTATTACCCAAATCTGCCACCTAACTTAACTACGAAATTAAGATTTTATATACTTTCCCTGTTTCATTTTATTTGTTGTTTTAGGTTTTAGCACACAAATTAAAAAAACATTCAAATTTTCCTTTTTACCCTTCATTAATACACTAAACAAGTTTTTTCATTGGTTATCAAATTAAAATAATAAGGGTAATAAAATAAATTTTATTTAAAATCTGCATTGAAAACCCAAAACAACACTTATTTTGTAACAAAAAAAACTCCTAAAACTACAAATAAAGTGAAACAGAGGAATTATCAGAAAATAAGTACAACAAAATAAAAAGAATTGACCCACACCTGAAATTTCAGCGAACTTTTCAATGTAAGCAAATTATGGATCACTATATCTCGCTAAAAAATTTCAAAAAAAAAAAGACTTTAATCTATTAATAGGCTAAAATGAATTATCTTACATTTGAAAATATATTTTTCAAGTAGTATTTGAGTATCGAAGCTTAGATCTTTCATCTAAACATAATTAAAATATCTCAATTTGGAAAAGAAAAAAAAAGATTCTTTCACCTAAAACGCTATTTTTAAAAAGTGACAAAAAGATTACTGTTAACGATACACATAGTAGGTTTGTCAGATGATTTACTTATGAAACAAAAAAAAATTGACTGCGTTTTGCCAATTATGAACGATTTTCCCTATTTAACTTCAACCAAGAACGATTCAGGTGCCGAGGAGTACTCCCACTGGTTTAACAAAAAAGTTTTTAAAAAATAATAGTCCTATCAAAAAAAAATTATTTGATAGGATACGACTAAAAAATTATTTCTAAAAATAAAAAAATATTTGATAGGATAGGATATGAATTTATTAATACAATTTTTTTTAAAAATAATTAATATTTTTTATATGATAGGATGTGAATTTTTAAAAATGCAAAAGACATGATTTCCGCATTATTATATAGTTAGATCAGACAATACACGACTATAAATAGTGTAAGCTCTCAAGTCTCAACCATTTGTAACACAACCACTAAACACTATTCCAATTAGTAATTTAGTAACATAATAAAACATTAATCACACTTTTATTCACGGGGCAAACAAACACTAACTAAAGCTGGAATCTTAGTTAAACCACCGACACGTTTCTTTAAAGTGGTATTTTAGTAAATAACCGCAAAACCGAGGGGTGTTTAAATCGAATATTCATCACTTTTAAGTCGTTCCCTAACGGTGTCGTCTTAAACATTGTATGCTCTTTATCTCCTGTTTCTTAAAAAAAGTCATTTCTTTTCTTCATACACATCTCTCTCTGTCTTCTTTTTTTCCTTTCTTTCTTCTCTCTAAATCCCAAAAAACACTCTTCACGAGCCACGAACTCCACAACACACCACATTCTCCAGTACTACTGCTTCTCCACTCCCTATCTATGGCGTCAGACGCCGTCAAGTATATGCCAATCCACGGCGGCTCAACAACCGCCACTGCCGACATCAAAAGCTTTTTCTCCTCCTTGAAACCGAAAAAAACCTCAACTTTTGCTTACGCTTTTGTAATAACATTTGTTTCATTCACTCTATTCTTTGCATTTAGTCCTTCTCCGAACTCATCTTCACCTTGGTTCTCTAACATCTTCTCCTCCTCCTCCATAACCACTTCCCCTGATTCAGATGATACTTCTGGATCTCACTTCTCTTCTATTTTCTCTTATATTCTTCCCAATGTCACTTCAACCAAACCCACCAATAGATCCAGCGACGCCACCGATCATATCTCTGTAAACACCACTTCGCCACTTCCTAATTCGAATTCCAAAAACGGTACTTTACAAGCACCACCGCCGGAAAACCACACTCCGATTACTAAAAACGTTACCTTTGAGTCTCCGATCGTTAACGGAACTAACCCGGTTGTAAAAAACAATACTTCTTCTTCTTCTCATCCTCTGCTTCCAGATAAATCATCGGCGATGAAATCGAGTAATCAAACCGATTCTGATCGAAACTCAGAAGCCGTGAAGAGAAACCAAACGACAGCTCCGGCGCCGTCAAAAGCAGCAGCACCTGTTTCGGTGGATCTGAAGGCTAATCCAAATTCGACTGCTTCTTCACCGGAAAAGCAAATTAAAAACGGTGACTTGGGATCGTCACTGAAACAAGAGATTGAGAAATGGAGTGAATCTTTGAAGGATTGCGAGTTCTTCGATGGTAAATGGATTAAAGATGATTCGTATCCACTTTACAAACCCGGTTCGTGTAAGCTAATTGATGAACAGTTCAATTGTATTTCAAACGGAAGACCCGACATAGGTTTCCAGAAATTGAAATGGAAACCTAAGAAATGTAGTTTACCAAGGTATGTTGGTTTGGTTTAAATTTTTTACAATTTAATATTTAGATTTTGTGGCTCAGAATCTAATAGAGATCAAATCTATATAATAAATGTGAAGGTTAAATGGAGCTATTTTTCTGGAGATGCTTAGAGGAAGAAGACTTGTCTTTGTTGGTGATTCACTAAATAGGAACATGTGGGAATCTCTAGTTTGTATTCTTAAAGGATCAGTGAAAGATGAGACCAATGTTTATGAGGCTAGTGGAAGACATCATTTCCGTGGAGAGGCTGAGTATTCATTTGTTTTCAAAGTAAGGCTTCTTGATTTGGTAAGAACCAAAATTGGGTTTTAATAATACTTTTGTATTAAGAGTTTTCAATTTGATTGATAGGAATACAATTGCACGGTGGAGTTCTTTGTTTCACCGTTC
Organism: Cardamine occulta; assembly: GCA_028015245.1. Lineage (NCBI taxonomy): Eukaryota > Viridiplantae > Streptophyta > Magnoliopsida > Brassicales > Brassicaceae > Cardamine > Cardamine occulta. The sequence goes on along the minus strand of CM051382.1, from coordinate 22,502,112 downwards.
TTGGTTCAAGAATGGGAAATTGTGGACAAGAAGGGAACTAAGAAGGAGACTTTACGGCTGGATTTGGTTGGGAAGTCCTCTGAGCAGTACAAAGGAGCGGATATAATAGTCTTTAACACTGGACATTGGTGGACTCACGAGAAAACATCCAAAGGGTACAAAAATCTCAACTCAATCTATTGGTAAAATTGTTCTGTCTTTGTATTGTATAATGTAGAACTGATATTTTGGTGTTTGGTTGTAAAGGGAGGATTATTATCAAGAAGGAAGCAATGTTTATCATGAACTCGCTGTTCTTGAAGCTTTCCGTAAAGCTTTAACAACATGGGGTCGATGGGTTGAGAAGAATGTGAATCCTATGAAGTCTCTTGTTTTCTTTCGGGGCTATTCCGCCTCTCATTTCAGGTAAATGGAGAGGGTCTTTTAGAATCTATGAATCTAAGGTCTCAATCTTTTGTTTGAGGTTGATCTTTACATTCAAATCTTTACACATTTTGGAATGGTTTTGCAGTGGTGGGCAATGGAACTCAGGAGGAGCATGCGATAGCGAAACAGAACCGATCGAGAACGAGACATATTTAACACCGTACCCATCTAAAATGAAGGTTCTTGAGAAAGTGTTAAGGAATATGAAAACGCCTGTCACGTATCTAAACATCACAAGATTAACGGACTACAGGAAAGACGGACACCCGTCAGTATACCGGAAACACACCTTATCGGAAAAGGAAAAAAAGAAGCCATTGCTGTATCAAGACTGCAGCCACTGGTGCCTCCCAGGAGTTCCCGATTCTTGGAATGAAATCCTCTACGCCGAGCTACTTGTTAAACTTAGTCAGCTTGGCCAAACAAGACGGAAACCTTAAGGTTTTTCTTATCTGAATACTTGTTTGATCTCAACAATTTGCTTTCTATTTGATGATGGCTTTAGTTGATTATAGAATGTGTAGAGTAAAAAAAGAAGATGAAAAATGTTGATCACTCGGATATTTTTGCTACTATTGTTGGTAAATGCTTTTGTCACAATGATTATACTGTATTCAGCTCCAAAGAGAGGTTACATATTAATATTTTATCGTTAATAACAGTGTTTATTTTTTATTTTAGGTTAAAGTTGTAGTGTATGAAAAATGTGAACCACTTGAAATGTGAAACAAAGAATTTGCATTTGGAATTTATAGACGTGAGGTTGTTTGATCACTGACAATTCCGACAATTAAATAATAAATAATTTGTCCATTCTCGGAAAATAATAAGATTGTGGACAACGGATTTGGTCACGATGTTTTCACATGACACATGGGATGTTTGGTATTTTCTTAGCCACGAAAGTCTTTAAACAAGACGGTTAGGTCAAATGCTGCTTTTATGAGTTCGTTCAGTGCGATTAGATCCAACCTGGTGCAATTGTTCGCCACGTGGCGTAGTTCTTACCTATTAAATTCTGTTATAAATCCTAGTTTAGATTAATTTAAGAGTAATACATGTGACTATTTGGTTGGAGATTGGAAAAAGCAATTATGTTTGTGTGAAAAGTAAGTTAATGGATGCTTAAATACCAGAAATATCTGAAGTACGGAGCACGAGACTCACCCGTACATATTTACTCCCTACGAAAAAGTGGCTACTAGAGTGACAACACCAAAACTACAAATTTACTTTTTAAGCATCCAACATTTTGTGACTACATAGTTAAATTATATTAGATGAGAGATGTGAGATGAGTTTCTAGTTAAGAAACTCACTTGACATTTGTTACTTTTTTATTGGTTTAATTTGTATTTTAAATTAAAAAATAAATACATAGTTAAATTATATTAAAATATTAATATAATCATGTTGAGATATCCAAAATGGGTTTCTAACTAATGTACACTAATTTTCGACCAATTAAGATCAGTCTCAACATACCGTTAATTTCTGGTCTAATTAACCACCATTGCAATGATTTCTGGTCTAATTCTTGGTATATATTGGTTCTCCCCAAATGTGAATGTTTTGGGCTGTATTATAAATTCTGGGCCAAAATGGGCTTCTTTTAAAACTTTTCTTCACAAAATTAGAGTTTTATAAATGGGAAGATTTTCTTCACAGAATGTTTTGGGCTTAAAACTTTTGCTTCAAGCACAAATAAAAAAGTATACAAAAGATGAAGAGATCAAACCAAATATTTTCCCTTTTTCTTTTTGTCTTCGATCATTCATCTATGTTTCTCCATGTGTTTGAAGAGATCAAACCAAATCAACATGTCAACCCTTTTCCTCCATCTGTTTTTTATCCGGTCCTATCCAAGAAAAACAAAACACTAACCGGATATTCGATCTATAGTCGTCTTTTAAAATTGGAGACGGTCCCAAGAAATATTAAAAAGTAAATCTAAATATACACAAGAAGACCCATTTTTAAACCACTCGACCGTTTGCTCAAACTGTAACCATTTATTTCCCACGTGCTTTCATGAAACCTGTTTGGCTGGCCGAGGCTTAACCGGAATCAATGATGATGACGTGGACAAACCAAGGTTGTGTGCAGCTGACGTGGACGACTGTGCTGCTGAGGTGGCGACACGTTCGCAAGAAGGGCACATAGTGAGAGTGGTGGCCGGAAGCTGCATGTAGAAGGGTGAAGAAGTCTTCAAGGCTCTCAATTCTCTAACCTCTTTTTGAAGCCTCCGGTTTTCTTCGGTTAGTGACTCACAACATCTCTTTAGGTATTCACAGTCCACTTCCGTTTGCTTCAGCTTTGTCCTATTCTCATTTATCAATTACATAAACCCCATAAGTACATGTACATTATATTTTCTATCTTAAGAAAACAATATATATCATATGAACAATCCGTCGATAATAATAAAGAAGTGGTAATCAATTGATTTAAAATCTCTAGTTTCCAAATTTTAAAGAAATATGGTAAATGTTTGATCATAAAAAGCTAAGATGTATACATTTTTGGTTCCAATGATGAGATTTTGGTTAAATTGTAGAAAAGAGTTATTATTTGTTTTCTTTTAAGTTTTTAGAAATAAGTCATCATAAGCAATTTTATATAGGAATGATGAGCGGAAGTGATATACTACTTTTTCACGAAAAATGACAAGAATCGACATGCGACAATGTGTTATTATTACTCGTGATGCATTTCGTCCTCATCCTTTTTTCAGAAAATAATCATCACACATCACAAAAAATATTTTCTAAGGACAAAAAAAAAAACAGTTTCATAAAAAACAAATGAAGCTATTAATCTTATGAAAAAAACAGTTTCATAAGATAACCTGGCTCGTCTGTTTTGAAACCAAACTTCAACCTGACGAGGACGAAGATTCAACTGCTTCGCCAACGCAATCTTCTGTTTCTGCAATGTTAAAAAATAAATTAAAGGATAAGATTGAGTTTTACTATGAAAAAATGAATTCAAGAAAGAACAAAGTTTTTTAAAAAATGTAATTAATGGGAAACGAACAGGATTAAGGGTGCTATGTTCTTTGAAGCTGTCTTCAAGAAAAGCAGATTGGTCTTTAGAGAGTCTTAGTTTCTTCCTGGTGGATCCGTTTTCGTCATCGTTGTCTTCGTTGCTCGCTCTTGAAGCAGATCTCTCAACTTCATCATCTATATCTCTCTTATTGCTTCTTCTCTCATAGCCATAACTCTTAATACCAAAGTCCAATTGAAATGACGACGTTACACTATTCGGCGGCGACACTGATAAACTAGGCACCGCTTCCTCCTCCTCTTCCTCTTCCGCCACCGTAGCTACTCCTGATATAATTCCTCCTCCTTGCCGACCTATTATTTTGGTTCATTTTCTTTAAATCAGTCAAATAATTTTTTTAAGTGTATATTTTATAACCATATCAAAATAATTTACAATTACAAGAAATCCATAATTGTGTTTTTTAGCAGATATTCAGACTTTTTTGGAGGTCTACAAAAACAGTTAGGTTTTCTTGTTGATAGAAGACATCCGCAATTGATTTTTTTTGTTTTGCGTTCCTATAAAATATATATATATTTTTAAAAGCCTGGTTCTTCTAACTTGTCACAAATCAGTCAAAACATTTTTGGAAACTGATTTCAACATCCCATCGACACATTAGATACTTATAATAGGCAATCAATATACATGTAAACACACTGAATTTGAAGAAAAAACATGTAAGGCCAAACTAGGGATAATATATAATAAATTTCAAATGTTTGAGTGAAAAAAAAAAAATCACACCATTTGATTGCTTGGAAACAAACTTCTAAGCCATATTTTTAATACACAAAAGACCCTTACTGTTTTCTGGGAGCCAATTTGGGAAGTGAAGCTGAAGCTGTAATGGCGGGTCTATGAAAGACGAAACCCTAAATCCATCAGAATCATTTGCTCTCGGTGCCGGTTTCTTCTTCTCATCTTCTACTGGCGGAGACGAAGAGGATGACAAAGATCTGTGACCACCAAAAGCAACATCTAAACCCATGCAGAACCCAAGATCCTTGTCGGAAGTCGAGGTAGACGAGACTGAGGGAATAATAATCTTCGAGTGCTTCTCCAAAAAAGAGAACTGTTTCTTAGTATTATCTCCTAGAGATAACCCTAGCTCCATATCTTACGAAGAAAATAAAAACTCTTAAAGAGAGAGAAATAGAGAGAGGGTCGATCTGAACAAGAAGATCTGTTTTGGCCTTATGGAGTGATGACATGAAGTGAAACCCCACTTATTTATTTCCAAGTTAATTGCAATTTTTAATAATATTAATTGTATATATATATATATAGGGAACCTATAAGATATACAAAACAAATTTTAAAACCTAAGAATATATATTTGGGGTAGATTCATTTAAGGAGATTGACCGACAACTCTCATTCACATACGCACGTGAATGCATATAAATATAAACCACATTCTTAATTTCTTACACGAGACTGGCGCCTCGTTTATTTATGTTAATATATATACTATATCGCCCTGACGCTCTCATTTATGTAATTATGTTTGTATCTCATTTATGAAAATCTAATCTTCAGGAAATAGTATACAGTTTGTTCTACAAGCAAACAAGATTTTTTTTTTCAAGATGCTTCCCAAATATTAGAGATAACAATCAACCTCATTATCTCAGAAGGTTTTAATGGCAATAAACCCTCATATAGAGGGAAAGTTCAAATTATAAATGAACATCTGAGCATGGAAAATAATAACCATGATCTACATAGCTTATGTGTTTTGGAGCCTTGTAAGTATATCTAAACAATTACTTTAATCAATCACGATGCAAACATTGAAGAATATCGGGTAATTTTGAAACAGTTTCATGTATTTTAATTTTTACGTCATCTTTATAGTACTCCATTGAAGAAAAACATTGAGGAATGAGGAGTAGTGATTTTCATGAAGATGTTAGACTGTTCGTTGAAAATTATTGAAGACCATAATTAGTTTGACCGGCCAGCGTAATTCTTGGTCACACACGTTAATGATGGGGACTTTGAATTTCTTAAGTTTTAAGAGATTTAAGAGAAAAGTGGAAGTTGTTGGAGAAAAAGAAAAGGAAATTACAACTGAAAGTAAAAAGTGACGGTTGACATCGTAGTTACCGCAATGGTCGGTGTAATTAGTTAATAACTAAAGTGCAACGATTTCCTTGTTAAATAGGAGTAGTACTACTAACATCTAACATAATTGAACTAATGACTAGTTGTATTGGACTCATGAAATGTCTTTGGAGTCTGGAGTATGTTTTGTTGAGATTGCACATAGTAGCATATAGAAAAGCTGACACGAATTTAACATAACTACATAAGTATGAATTTTGAATAGAATTTTAGATTTTCCCATGATTTCACTTGTAATCCAAATATGAAAACACCAAAAATATGGTAAAACGAAGAAAAAAAGGAAAAAAAAAAAGATAACCCTTATATACATAATCCACAAATAAACCGCAAGACATCTTTCATGATATCTAATTTCAGCGTCATTGTTTTATTACCATAAAAAAAAATTCCATTGTATTTCAGGAGGCATTCTTGTTAGAAACGAAACAAAATAGCGTTACTAATTACATAATTAAGTTGGATTATACATGGAAAAATATATGTCCTACTAGTATTTACCAAACAAAAAGGGCGAACAAGACATAATGATTAACGATAATACTTAATGATAAGAAGAATCAAAATGCGAAAACGATGACCCATCAAACGGTCACGAAAACACTCATTCAAATTTAATTTTCTTTTTAGTTTGATCAGAATTGTTATTGCTCAAAACTTTATTCATTACGGTGATGGTCCTAGAGCAACTCGATTAATGTGTTCTTACCCAACATCATAAATACATTTTCCATAAATTACAACTTCTTTTTTAACTTATTGCAAGTTGCTTTCAAGAAAAGTTCTACACATTAAATAGCTTCATTATAATGTGTATGAATGATAACATGTCATAACATGATCATTGGTTTCAAAATAGTACTTTTTTATAAATTACTAAAAACTGTAGGGTATGATTGATAATTCATGGAATAGTATAATTATGTAATTCTACAGATTTCATGATGACATTCGAGGATTTTGCCATTTTGCAAATTTCCTGACTATAATAGAATTAATGATGTCGCTCTACTGTCTTCTAGCCACATAAATTTGTTCATTTAATGTTTTTGCCTTTTATATATATATATATATAAAGTAAAATAAACTCTCTTTATCATAAAGCCACCTCAGCAATTTCCTATTCTAAAAAACTGACACATCAGCATCAGTCAACTGATTAGCTATTCCTTTAATCACCTTACCAACACTTTAATTCTCGTAACAATTAACATTATTTAATATAATAATTTTTAAAAAAAATTGAAAAGTCATTTCTTTAGAAAAAATGATCTAAAACATTTTAATTTAATAATATTATTTTTATTAGATTTATTCATATAGCTTAGACAATTATTAAAAATAAATCAAAATATTAAAAATTGTTATTGAATTTAAATTAAAGAGTTCTATCTTTATAAATAATAGATTAAATTTTGTATTTATATAGTTTATAAAAGTATTTAAATAAATATCAAAGTATTAATAATTGTTAGTATGAGTTATGAACTCAAATCAAAAAGCTTCATGTTTATAAATAATAGATTAAATTATGTATACATTATTTCAGAAATCTTTGAAAGAAAAATTGAGTTAAGTCATTACAATTTTACAGCGTTAAGTCATTGACCATACATTGAATATGGACGGAGAAAAGAGAAACATGATAAAGATAATAAATATTATGTTTAAAACTAGCAAACATATTATCTATCGTTCAATATTTTGCAATGAGGAGAGAAATAGAGATAGTACAAATGGAACTTAGAAACATATAAGATGCTTATGGAAAGAGTTCAATGTTGTTGGTGATCTATGTAACATGGTGCATGGTTCAGTTTTATCGTGTTGATGAGAAAAAAAAAATAGAGAAAGAGAGAAAACTAGAATGTATATATTTAGAAAATTTACCAGATGTTTATCAATATATAGATCAATTTTTAATACATCAAACTCAATTTTTGAAAAAAAAGTGTAATCATTTATTTTTTTCTCTAACATAACTTTTGAATCATTTTTAGAGTTTTGTCATTTTATATTATGCGATATTCAAGACATAAATAAAGATATAGATTTGGACACTGGATTTATGGATGGTTGGATTGATTGAGTCGTGTTTAGAATAAAATCAGTTATATGGTATTTTTGGATAAAGTGATTTAAATGCCAAAAAGTTTATGAATTCAAAATATATTTTAGGAATTAACTTTTGATAAATATAATGTAATATTACATATATGTTATCAATAAATTTTATTTTATAAAGTACATATAAAACCGTTAAACGAGATATATTAATACTTTTTATTAATAAAGTTATTTTTATAATTATATTAATATTAATAAATGATAATATAAATTGTGCGCAAAGCGCCATTCACCTGCTAGTTATGTTAAATATGTCTACAATTTTAATAATTTCGTAGTTCTGCGGAGTTAATAAGGGGTTTGTCAACGTATGAATTATGTTTCTGACTATTCTAGTAATCTCGCGTGAGTCGCCAATAGCTACAAAACCGAGTTTTAAAAGTTGGTTATTAGAGTATTATTAGTGGGTCTCTCTCAGTAAAAAATAAATAATAATAAAACATTATTGTGAGAGTCTTTCGAAAAAATAAATAGAATTTGTTTATTATTTATTTTTAGTTAAGAGACTATCCTGAGAAACTCTCCAGTGTGATTGCCCTTAATATTTATCCAGATTGGGACTAGTAAAAACTCTTGTTCTAAAAATTAGCCGCTTAACCGTCTAGGCGGCCGCCTAATCGCTCAACGGTAACTTTTCACCGCGCTTTTGTCTAATTGAAGTAACTAATCGTTGAATCGATTTTTCGCCGATTAATCTCTGCTTAGCCAATTTTTACCGATTAATTTCCGCCTAGCTGATTTTATTTTTCAAAAAAAAAAAATTTGACCAAACTTTTTTTCACAATTTAATAAAAAATTGGTTCAATTAAAAAAAATTATTAACAATCCATTATTCATTCTACATATATTTCCTGATTTTGAACCCTAATCGAAACCAAAATACAAAAATATACCAGAGTACTAACAAAATCAAGAACAAATCAACTATATTATCAATTGTATATTTATATTATAAGTTAACAATATTATTTTTTTATAAAAAAAAATACTAAAAATGATCAAAAAACTAATCTCCGATTAAACTCGTATAATCCTCAATTTTCTGATTAGGCGCTAGGTCCACCTCAGACGCCTAAGTAGCACCTAACGATTTTTTTAATATGGGTAGAAAATAGAAACCAAAGGTAAATAGCAATATTAGCCTACAAAAAATAATTGTTTCAAATCTGTCTCTGTATCATATGTCCTCTTCACAATATCGTAACATGATTTCAACCGACGAAGAATAAAAAAATATAGAGGCGAAAAATCCATACCTTAGATATAAGTTTTTATTCGAGAATTTACTATAATTTTCATTATGGCTAAAACATGAAATGAGAGTGAAAGGACCCCACGCGCGTGGGACGCGGATGATAGATATCCTCAACTACGATTGGGGGAGGTGTCATGCTTTGAGGCTCCTTGCAATAATTGAAGTCATGCATACTCTTATTATTCTTGTTATTATTATTTACTATGTCAAATATTTTTTGCCATCTCAATCTTTCTTTCAATTATTTCTCTGATCTCTGTCCTACTAAATTAATTATTGCATTCTGTTTTCTTTTTATTTATTTTTCTTTTTACTATGCACCATATTTTTGAATTCCTTCCTATATGTTGTGTGTATGCACAATTAAACGCCGGCCAATGTTGTTCAACAGATTTATGGCTTTCATTCAATAGTTTTGACTTTTAGAGTAAACTAAACCGCTTGAATGTTTATGTAATGAATAAGGTTGTTTAAGAATAATTATAGAAACCCCTTCAACTTTAAAGCCCAATTTAGTATTCATACATCCTGCACTATAATAATTTATTATATTAATTTCGCACATGCAAAGCATGTACCTTGATATTAGTACTAATATAAGTAGTCTGTTTTTCATCTTCAAATTTTACTTTTCTTTTAATTTTGGCTCTGTTCCCATAAGCAAAACCATGTTAAGAAAAGAGAAGTATTTTTTGGGTAGTTGTTATCTTGTTGACATTTACATTGACTCGAAGGTTCAAACATCCCATAAACCAAAAGCAAGTTGAAGAGGAGAGAGTCACGTGACGACGTGCCTGAGGAAGTAATGATGGGATTATAGAACTGATGAATCAGTGGGGTCTGTTTTGTCTTGCTTGAGAAGAGGCAATCTCCACACAGGCAATCATTTGTTCATTGGGACCTTTTTTCCTTTCTTAAAACTCAAGTTTCCCTTAAATGTTATTCTATATTTGTGCATATTTCTTCATTGTTCATCTTTTATTCTTTTCTTTTCTGGGCATGTATAATTGTCATACTCAAGTGTTAAAAATTATCACCTAAATAAATGTTGAAACTGTTTTAACTAAATGACTAATTAAGTGGCTTTTTTACTTTTTTCGCTTTATGTCAATTTTACAAAAGTCATTTTAGTGCATTTAGTTCAAATTGGTTACTACATTGGACTAACCGATACTATAATCGATGTATTTAATGCTAATTGGAATCATATAAAATGATTTATTTCTAATAGAATCAATTCATAGTTTTTGAAAAGATTAACGTTTGAGTTTAATGTCCGAATCAGACTGATATAGTAGTAGTTGAATATATGTAACTTTGAATTAATTACCTTGGGACGTGACAAAAACGTTCAAACCATAGGTTACCAGGCCCGGACCCAGGGTGGCCTGCCGTTCACGGTTCACCAATATAGCTATATTCACGCAATCATAAAATCCATTGAGTAACCTAACACTCAACCCAAACTGCACACATAACTCGTGTCATTTGACCTAGTTATTTTCCAAAGTGCTTGTTTTAGTCAACTTGTTAATCTCATTCATACCCAAGACTCCACTATTACCAAACTCAAAATCAACCCACACAAAAACGCATTCATTCTCGAATCATTGAGTTTCTGACTCAAAAGCTCCCATTTCACACAAAACAAATCACTTATGACTTGTATTGTTCCTATCCTCCATGAGGATCAGATTTCATCAAATTAATGATAAGCAGATGTTAAAAAAAAAAAAAAAAAAACAAATCACTTATGACTTATCCAATATTTTATTTGCAATAACCTTTGCTTTCACTGTAAGAATCTAAGTTGAATTGATAGAAACAACCTTCACATTCAATTTTGTCTTCCTTTATTATTTTTTCAGATTAATATATCTTAAAATCTATTATATAGTAAATATATCATCTATGATCTTTGTATGGATTAAAATTTAGTAATATTTAAATTTACAGTAAAAAAATTGTAGTTACAACCTCATAGGCTCCGGGGGGAGAAAAAGAGAATTACATTCATATTTGGCAGTTTGGCGTGGAAGGGGGCAGCTTTATCTCGACCGCAAAATCAGCCTATCGAGTTATATTCTGTCTCTCTCAATTTCAAGTGTCGGTGAAATCATTCCACAAGGACTGTAATGATAGTTGATAATTCGATATACATGTTGGATGGGTTTCGTTGTCGTTATTGATTGGTGATCCGTAAATAATTTCTCAATGATAAATTCTCTGTTGGAGCCCACAAGATATAGTCGATCTTATTACTGAACTGAAAACTTTTAGTTTTCTACTTTCTTTTTACAAGATTAGTAAACGCCAATAAGAAGATACAAGACAAAGAGTAGGAATAGTAAGACGTTAAAAAGGAAGAAGATGGTATAAGAATAAATATTTAGAAGGCATCTGAATTTTAAAGAATGAATTTTATTTGATGTGATTAAATCTCTTAAGGAAATCAACTTCCACACGGTGATAACAAAAATACATATGTTTATTTAACCAGAGCTTGCCAACTTTTTTTTTTTTTTTTGAAAAACAAGAGCTTTATGGAAATCAACTTCCATTAACCTTCTTACAGTCTAACCTAATCTCTCCATTACTCCCAGTCAAGGGACTAATATTCCCCATGTTGATCATAGACTGAGCAAAGGCCTGAAAAAACAGAGTCTGGTTACTTGCAAAGGAAGAAACAATCGCTATTGTGGCTGAACCGGTGGTAGAGAACAGCTCTTGGTCTGACTGAAGAAGTCCATTATTGCTCTGAAGGTTGGCGAAGTAATTGTTATCGAATGCATCAGGTGTGCTCAAATCGAGATTAGTGATCGTTGATACGCTGCCGTTTTGAGGACATAGCTGTTGAAGACTGCTCAGAAGCGTTGAGTTTAGAGTCGGGTCAGGGTTTCCTGTCCCGCTGAAGTTAAATAGTCTGTTGTTGAACACTCCACATCGAGCACGCCCGAACGTATGCGCACCTACGTAGACAAGAGGTGGCTTTAGGGTTTTGAATTAACTTGACTTGCAAGTAACTAAAAGTTTAGATATGAACTTACCAGATAAGGCTACTAGATCGTTCGTGTTTAGCCCGACAGCCGAAAATTTAGATGTGATATTGCTAAGGCTTTCGACGGGAGAAGGAATGGACGAATTTGCCCCTGCGAGGTTTGCAGTGAGACTATCTCTTCTTCCTAATAATACAGTCCATATTGGCCCTCCTGCCTGAATATGATCAAACAAACATATGACACATATACATATATACATATCTTTGTTGTTACTAAAACAAGCAAATTTGACAACAATTTGTTTATGATTTGTTGTTCACAAAGAAAGTGTAATTACCAAAGACACGGAAGCCTCTGAGGCAAGGGCTAAAACGTCAGAGCAAGAGACAACACCTGGACAAGCGTTTTCAAGGGCAGTCTTGATATTATCGACAACGTTGAATCCTCTAGCTGAGTTTGCATTCGGGGCAGCGTTCTTCTCGCTCTGGATGCTTCCACTGTCGTCAAGCAAGATCGACGCATCGCAACCCTTTGAAAGATAAAGAAGCAAAATAGCGGTTTAGGGGCGAAAAAGATCAAGAAGCCTTTATATTAAAGAGTTGCATTGAGAAAGATTAGTATACATTGACAAAGCAGTCGTGGAAATGAAGGCGGATGAGACTGGCTCCGATTCTTGTATCGGATTGAAAAGCTTGCTGAATAGTGCTGCGTACGATGGCAGAGGAGTTAGGGCAAGTCCCAGAGTAAAACGTTGCATTTAGCTGCGCAGATGATGTCCCAAACAACGAGGAGACAATAACAAGAAGGCTGATGATAAACAAACCATCACAAGTAGTAGTAGATAAATTTGTTACAGCCATTACTTAGTTTTTGCAAAATAATGATTTTAGAGGTTTGATTAGCTATTTTCCACTGATTGGTGCGGAACTTATGAATATTCCATATATAATTTTGAAAATCATTGTATATTATATAGAGAGGAAAAGTTGATTAAACGCGTATTTCTTGACTGATCATGAAAGTGAAAGATTTGAAATTAAGCCAATAACTATACATTAATGTGTGTGTTTGTGTACGAAGTCCAAAAGCTGGTGCTTCTACATTTTGTTTAGTTAAAAAGATTTTGCGTTCGAGGAATTATAGGTTTCGACCTAGAATCTTCTGATATTATAAAATAAAAAAATCTTGACTTCTTGAGACAAAATCGGTGGTCAATGCTACCAATTTTATTGTTTCTTACACAAACAATGAATACAATAAAAAACATGATATTTAAGCTCAAAATAAAACCATTCAGCAAACATCTTTAATGCATTCAGATTCCCATGGACAAAACTCTGAGTATGTGAAAGACGATCTTAATTTTCACAATGAATAAGCAAAATTTTAAATAAAATTTTCAAAAAGTTAGTCTACAAAATTAATTTTTAAGTCGCATTTTGTGAATGATTAATAATATTGGAAAGAACTGCAGCCTTCGATAGTTGTTGGAGCTTTACAGCTGTGTTTTTTTTAAAGAGAAAAAAGTCCATATTCAAGTGTTTGATAATTGAGTTGTTACTGAATTTGATAGAGAAGACTGACTTTTGCGGATGTTCCTTTTTGACATTAACCTGTAGAATAAACACATTGAAAGATGATCGAGTGGCGCGACTGGGTCCGGTATTGATTTGGTCTGCAATAAGGATTATGAATCTTACTATCTTAGAATGGGCTTCTAATAGATTATTTTTCCCATTTTTCAAAATTTAAGGATAAAACCTATGCACTAATCACTTGATAAATGATATAAATAATAACACTAAACCGATATCCTAAACCTATTAAAATATTATTTTTTGTTTGTTTCAAATCAGTTTACTACAATGGTTGCTTCCATATCTGAAATCAAATCTCAACCACTTCTATTAATTTCTATTAATTTCTCATGATTAATTTCTCATGATTTTATAACTTTCTCCATTGAACACTAGATAAATTAAATATGATAAATCATGACATGCACGCTCCGGGGGTATTGTAACCTGGTGGTTTCTATTAATTTTGGTCATTGTAACATCAATCTAAATTCAAATCTCGTTGAGTACACATAAATTATTGACAATAATAAAATTTATTCGTGAAATATCTATGTATTAATGCATAATAAAGTTTTTAAAACATTAAAAATTTCACGTGTGTAAAACAGAACCCAACCACTCAGATGTTTTCTTCCCCAACCAAACTTATTATTTTACATAAATGATTCAGCTTAGGAGTAAATTATTCATGTAAGATAAACAAACGGCGAAACTGATCACATTATTGTTCACATATCTGCTAAACTAACTGGTCCGTCAGATTGCATCTGAATGTCCTCTGCTTCAGTGGCTGATGACTGTCCATTAACCGCCTTACAATCTTGTCTAATCTCTCCACTAGTCCCAGTCAGGGGACTAATGTTACCCATCTTGATCATAGACTGAACAAAAGCCTCAAAAAACAGGGTTTGGTTACTTGCAAAGGAAGTAACAATCGCGATGGTTGGTGAACCAGTGTTTGAGAACAGTTCTTGATCTGACTGAAGAAGCCCATTGTTACTCTGAAGGTTCGTGAAGTAGTTGTTATCAAACGCATCAGGTGTAGTCAGATCGAGATTGGTGATCCCTGATCCACTGCCGTTTTGAGGACATAGCTGTTGAAGAGTGCTGAGGAGTGTTGAGTTCAGAGTCGGGTCGGGACTTCCTGTTCCGTTGAAGTTGAATAGTCTATTGTTGAAGGTTACGCATTGGCCACGCCCAAACGTATGTGCTCCTATGAACATTGAACCATAAGAGATATGTCATTAGTTAAGGTTTTGTTTAAATTGAGCCGCAAGTGATTAAATGGGTCGATGAGTTAAACCAGACAAGACTACAACATCTGTTGTATTTAGCCCGACAGCTAAAAATTTAGATGTGATGTTGTTAAGGCCTTCAAAGGGAGAAGGAAGCGACGAATTGGCCCCGGATTGGTTTGCGATAAGACCATCTCTTCTTCCTAATAACACAGTCCATGAAGGACCTCCATCCTAAAGATGATCAAACATACATATTTTTATTTGTGTATATGAATGTAATTACGTAAACATATGTATTTGTTTTTTCAAGTGAAGCCTACGGGAAGGCCCACAGGGCCAGGATCAGTGCGTATGAAATATTTAAGTTTTAACTGATCAAAATGACGTCATTTTAACATATATTTTAAAATATGCGGGTAAACTTAAAAAGACGACTGGCCCTTCGTTTAAAAATTCAGCCGGTGGGATTCAAAGGGCCGAGATTGGAATCCCACGGACTTTTGATCCATACTAGCATCCCTATATATGTGTGTGTGTGAGTTTTGTTTGATATGTTTATGAAGAAAGTGTTATTATTACCAAAGACACGGAAGCCTCTGAGGCAAGAGCTAAAACGTCAGAGCAAGAGACAACACCTGGACAAGCGTTTTCAAGGGCAGTCTTGATATTATCGACAACGTTGAATCCTCTAGCTGAGTTTGCATTCGGAGCAGCGTTCTTCTCGCTCTGGATGCTTGCAGTGTCGTCAAGCAAGAGCGACCCGTCGCAGCCCTTTCCAAAAGTAAAGAAGCCAACGGTTAGTGGAACAGAAATCAAATTAAAAGGCCTTATTACGATAAAATAAAATCAAGAAGCTTAGTTAAAGAGCTTCTTATAGACTTATACATTAACAAAGCAGTCGTGAAAATGAAGGCGGATGAGGCTAGCTCCGATCCTCGCGTCGGATTGAAGAGCTTGCTGGATAGTGCTGCGAACAATGGCAGAGGCGTTAGGGCATGTATCCGAGTAAAACGTAGCGTTTAACTGCGCAGATGATGTCCCAAACAATGAAGAAGCGATAACAAGAAGACTGATGATGAAGAAACCATCACAAGTAGCAGAAGAGTTTGTTACAGCCATTAATCAGTTTGTTATGATAGAGTTTTTTTTAATTAAATTTTCGTTTGACGGATTGTTTCTGAACTTGTGATTAATTAATCTAATTAGTTACTACATTATATAGACTATCATGGAATGCGATAGATTTTAACTCAAGCCAATTAAGTCTAAGGACGTGTTTGTTTACTAGTCAAAGAATAAGAAAGATGGCGTGCCTCTAGAGTCTAGATTTTCTAGAATCCAAGTTTGTTTATTTAGTCAAAAACTTTTAAAAGTTGAGTCTACGATATTCGTTTCTTAGTCACGTTCCACGACAAGTATATAGGGTAGATTGATTAGTACTGTTATTTTAAGCTTTTGTAATAAGTTAAAAACTTTGATTGTAGAGATTTTGATTGTAGAAGATATTGTTGTATAATAGTTTGATTGGTAACAAAGCTATAGAAAATATGACTTTAAATATTTTTAAAAGTTTGATTTATTTCTAATAATATTAATTTATTGATAATTATGTGCTAGTTAGTCATAATTTTATTATTTTTTTTGAATAGTAAATAATTTTATTGTTTTTATGTATAATTTTTCGTTTATTCTTGTCTATGTGATTTTTTATCAGATCTTGAACTTAAATTTATTAATTGGCTGTAATTTATTATTTATTTTATATTATTTAATTAATTAACAAAACAAAAATTTTATTTCAATAATTTATACGTAAAAGTTTCATACAGTCTCAAAAGTCTCATTTTTGAGACTTTAAAAATTTAAACTAAAAAATATTTAGTGACTTTAAAATAAGCAGTTAAACTTTTAAATCTTAAAACACAAAAAAAAATTAAAGTATGATTAGTTGAAAATAAACTTTGAAGATTTTAATTTTTTTTAAAGCCTTCAAAGTGCCTAACTAATCGGCCCATAATCTTGTGAAAGAGTTGTTAGTTGTTAGGAGACTTTACAGCTGTGTTTTGAGGGGAAAATATAGATTCATATTGAAATGATTAAAATGTCTTTTTACTTCGCTAATTTTGCTTGGGCAAAGAAAAGTTTAATAAAAACAAAAAAATGGTTTAAAATGTCACAGACATAAAAAAACATTAAAAAGATTATGAAACATTCGGATAATTCAAAATTTACAATATTCTCTGCTTTACTATATATGATGTTTTAAAAAAATATTTTATTATATAAGAAATTTTGAAAACTCTCTAATGTCTAGAAATATTTGACACTTGGTGATCATTTATATTCTACGGTTTCTCTTATGATTTGTTGAATTATTCTTTAATCAGTAGATGATACTTTTGCGAAACATTAAATATTCAATGCTACAAAACTCGGATAGATTTACATTTTTTTTCTTTTCAAAATTTAAAGTGGCTTTCTGTTTTTGTAACTTTGTTTCCGAGTTAATATATAGAAAGCCACTCCAAATATTTAGAGAGAAAAGTAAAAAATCTTAATGTTAAAAACGATATATATGAATATTGTGTAATATAAAGTAGAAAATCTTAACGAATGAAGCAACACAATTTATAAGATTTTACATGACACAAATGATGTATGAATATTGTGTAATATAAAGTTAAGTAGCATAAATCTTGTGTCTATGTAAAATCTTATAAATGGTTAAGAAATTATAATAAATTAATATATCATTTTTCCTCATGTGATTTTTTTTTCCTAATAGGAAAATACAAAATTTTCGTTTTTACTTTACCTGTTCAGGTTTTGTTTTGTTCTGTTTTTATTTTACTTTGAAATTACTGAGATAAGGTTAATGACTCGAAAACCCTTTTTCAGTCACCACATGTATTTCGAGCGTTACAATTTTTGGTTCAAATACACAGTGACGCGTTTTCATTTCCCCATTCTAGGTTTCATCAATTTCATCTTCAGCGGAGAGCAGTCGAACCCTAGAGAGAAAGCTTCCATGGCCATGTCCTCCCGAACTCCTCTTACGATGGCCTCTCGCTCACCGGCTCCGTCTTCGTCTCAAGCTCGGCCACAAGTCCCCACTAACGTGACGCCAGAGGGTAAGCTTCAAGCTCCTTCTCATGCTCGTTTGTGTTTGCTTCTCCTACGCCTTTATCCTCAATACCCCTTTATTCCTCTATTTGAGCATGATCGATCTGTTAAAACTGAAAACCATAAAAAAATTTTGAATTTCCCATGTTCATCGATCGCTGTTTTAGGGTTTTACTTTAGTTTTCTCTAGTTTCACCTATTAAGCAAAATTTGTCTGCATGTTTCTTCTTCGTTTTTGCAGGAGTACTTGGGGAGATCTTGTTTCATAAGAGTTACTTAAATAACTATTGTCAGAAGTTACACCTACCCCTTCCCATCTACCAAACTGAAGTTGATCAGAGTGGTGTTTATCCTAGGTTTAAGTCTACTGTCCAGGTTCGTAATGGAACCTTTAGATCGGAGAATACATTTGCGAACCGGGCATCGGCAGAGCACGATGCTGCAAAGCTTGCATTAAAGCATCTTCTAGCTGAGGCAGCTAAATCTACCGAGGATAAAGCTAGATCTACAAATCCAAATCTTCGCCAGGTTTGTACTTTTGTGCTTGGGAGTAATGGCTTAGAGTTTTTACTGACTGGTAAGAATACATGAGTATAGATTATGACATTTTAAAAGAAGGTTAATTATTAAAGTATCAAGGTTAGAGCAAGATTTCTGTTTCAACTTGATATATAAACCAAAGTATGCATTTAGTTATTCTGTTAAAATGTTTGTTGGATCACCCATTCATTAATGTCAAGAAAAATATGCTTGATTTGTTTGAAAAGTGTACCATCTCTTAAACGTAATATGTGTGTATAATTAAGGAGCAAAAATAAAGAACATAAATGCATACTTTGGTTTCTGTATATATCTTATACATGACACTTGAGTTTTAGGTCTGATTGTGGTTTGATTTCTGCTTCTTTAAAGCTCACATATTGACAAACATTTATATATAGAAATTGAAGCAAATTAAATCCACATTTTTGATAGCACATCAGTATCACTGTCTGAGGCACACAATTGTTGAGACTCTTGACCTTTTTGCATATGGTAGACAATTGTTGAGCGTTCTTGAAAACAATGAATTGTATAGGTCGTGTGATGTTATGCACACATTTTCTGTTGTGAGAATATTATGTCGATGCTCATTTTCTGTTTGATCTTCTCTGCAGATGGTATGTCTTGCCGAAGGACAGTGGAAGCCAATGATTAACGAGTTTATTCACAAGATGAAGACACAATGCTCATATGAGACAGCTCAAGTTGATCAGCGTCTTCCTCCTTTGTTCGTCTCCTGCTTGATACTAAATGGTACCCGTTATAGACCTGAAACTGGTTCGACTAAGAAAGAAGCTGAGCAACTAGCTGCGCGTGCAGCTATCCTCTCTCTTTTAGGTACGTAAGCCCTTATATTATCAAACATAATAACAAGAAGAAAGGACATGTCGTCCCTTTAGTGACATTGATATATAATTTCTCCTTTCTTATGTCTTTGTATGTTTTAGTTTTGTTTGACCAATGATTAATACCTTATATTGTTACAGATGATCCTACATTTGCGACACCGATTTCGCAAGTTATCAAGGCCAAAGTTAAGGTTGATGCTGCCTTTTGTGAGGCCAATAATATCCCTAGTACTCGTGCCACCGGGAATGAGCTCAACATCACCGGCAATGCTGCTTTTAACAGCGGTGAAAATGCGAATGCGAAGCCTCTTAATCCTATTTTTAGGTGGTATTATGTAAACCCAGTGCCAATAACACCAGCACTCAATCTGGCTGATGTTCCGAGCTCTTCTAGAAAGCGACAGCTAGGAAGGAAGGAGAAGGAGGCAAATAAGAAACTGTGTGCTTATTATTATGCTAAAAATAAGTAAATGGATCTCGGGAATATGACTTCTTTTCTTGAGATGGTTCGGAAGCAACACCCGCATGTAATATCAGTTCACTATGTTAAAAACTTAAAATATGTTATCATTTTCTCTGTATCATTTCATGTAATGTTTTTAAAAACATAATTTGCTTCAAAAGTAAGGGATATTCTCATTGTGATCATTTATATTCTACAGATCAGTTTTATGCTATTGGTTAAATATGTTTTATTATGAAGAAAATACACTTGCAACCACTAGACAAGAATTACATTGATATCTTTCGTTTCTTGGTTACGTTCCACGAAAAGTAAATAATTTGTTAGGGCTTTACAGCTATCCATCCTCAAGAAAAATATAGTAGATGGTGGAACTAAAAGTAAACATAGTTTGACATTTCAACTTTTGTATTATGGTGGTTTAAACAGTTTTTTTTTCGAGCGTTTAATAAAACTATGCGGTTTAGACGGATGAATATGAAAATGGAAAAGAAAAGAAAAGAAAAACGGAAAAAAAAAGGAACGTTACAAAGAAATCCAATATTTAATGTAATCATTTGAAGCATCAAAAGACTCAAAACATTACTTTTTGCAAAAAAATAAATAATTGAATACTCCTTACAGTATATATAAAATATATTAGACGTTACAAAAAAACATTAAATTTAATAAATAGTCCTTGAAATAAAACTAATGTGGCCCAAATAATTTGTTTTAGCTATTTTTTCTACTGGGCCGGATCTTCTTGGACCTCTTTGACTCTTTTTTTCTCTTTTCAGATAATAAATAAAAGAGATTCCGTTTAAAAAAACATAGAATTCACCTGTTTCAGGTTTTTAAAGAGCCGTAGAAACCCTAGAAACTTCCTACGGCGATGTCCTCGAAACTTGAAAATGGATCTCTTACTCCTTTGCAATCTCTCTCACCGCCGGCCGATGCATCTCCGTCTATCCCCATAGCTCACGCTCTGCCACTGACTACTAACCTTCAATCTCCTTCTCCTCCTACAGGTAATAAAGTCTTATAATCTTATCGCTAAATTCAACAATGAATACGAAATTTGGTTTCCATTTCTTCAATTTCTCTTGCTTTTTGCTGAATCAGACTATAAATATCTCTAATTGATCTGTTGCTTCTTTGTTTTTGTAGGAGTTGTTGAGAATCAGAGTTATAAGAATAACTTGAGTTGTTATTGTCAAAGGTTAGGTGTTCCACTCCCTTTGTATGAAACTAAAGTTGAAGGTTATGCTCATGCCTTGAGATTCAAGTCTATTGTTTCTGTTGGTAAAAGAAACTTCACTTCTTCAAATACCTTTGCCACCCGCAAATCTGCAGAGCAAAATGCTGCTAAGTTTGCATTAGAACGTCTATTACTCGAGGAAGAAGCGAAATCGACTAATTTGCGTGTGTATCTCCAAAAGGTTGTTCTCTTCCAATGCTTTGCTATTATATGATTAGTTGTAAGAATATGCTGCTATTGCTCATTTATGTTTGAATCTTCTGCAGCTGGTATTTCAGGACAAAGCACGGTGCAAGATGATATTAAACGAGTTTACCGATAAGATGAAGATGGAATCATGCGTGTATAAGACAGATCGTCAAGCTGGAGATTCTCCTTTGTTCGTTTCTTCTATTGTACTAAATGATAATTGTTATAAAGGTGGAGATGGTAAGAATAAAAAAGAAGCTGAGCAACTAGCTGCACTAGGAGCTATTCTCTCTCTTTTAAGTAAGCATTTATGTTATTGAACTTAATAATAATCAATGGACATTGATCAATTCTCTTTTCTTCTTTGGTATGTTTTTAAATTTGTGTGACCAATGGTATACTTTTAATTGTTACAGCTGATCCTACATATGCTGCCCCGATTTCGCAAGTGATCAAGGCCAAATTTAATGTTGCTGCTACCTTTTATGTGGCCAAGGACATCCCGAATACTCACGGTTGTTCTGTCACTGGCGATGTATCCAAGACCATCACTTTTAACAGTGATGCTATACCTCTTAATCAGCAGGCCTCGTCGATAGAGCAAAGTAGTTCCAGAGTCAGCTTGGTCGATGAAAAAATGCTGACATCAGTAAACTTACAGGCTAGTAATATGGAGGAGCAAGAAGGTTCTGAAATCTTGGTCAGAAAGAAGAAGCAAGATTTGATAAATTCACTGCATCAGATAGAAAAGCAAGATGGTGGTCATGAAGTCTTGGATGCTAAACAAGGAGGTGCTGGTCTCCCGACTGAAGCAGTGACCATTTCAAGGTTGTCTTATATGCCAATAACTGCGGCAGTACTCTCAGAACCACAACATGAATTCTTGGATGCTAAACAAGGAGGTACTGGTCTCCCGACTGAAGCAGTGACCATTTCAAGGGTTTCTTATCTAAATCTGCCATTAACTGCGCCATTACTCTCAGAACCACAACATGAAATCAAATTGCCAGAGGCAGCTCAATCGGCTTCTCAGCAAATCAGTGTCCCAGTAGAGTCTGCGCCACCACCGGCACTATCTCCAGGACTCGTTGTGGCTTCTGCTTGGATATCTTCTAAAAATCGGCGCAAAAGGATCAGGAATAAATCAAACAAAAGATTGAGAGCTGAAAACAAGGAAGATGGTCTGGAAATAACACCTGTAGTGGTATCAGTTCAGAATGTTACTTATGACGATCATTCGTGTGAAGGATAGTGACCAATTACTTGGTTGGTGAATGAGGTATGGGAATCGAAATTTTCTGTGTAGCTAATAAAAGTATTGTAGTGTTATTAGCTTACTAGTCCAAGAGGCTCATGTCATTCATGTCTCTGTCTTTTGTTGTAGTTTATTGTAGGATATTTCGGTTTGATATTATGGATCTTGTTTAGAAAAAATTTTAAATGGACCAACTTTGATTCTGGTTTCAACTTTAAAGGCGATATTTTTTGCAAAGTGAGATGACTTTCTTCAGAACCTTTTGCTGATTCCTTAAGCTGTCTCAATGCAAAACAGAATACCACAAGAACAGTAGCATAGCTGCATTAACCTTTAACACATCTCTGCAACTACAAATACCGTTAAGATTTTGATCATTAGATTTGAAGACCTCTCTGATTATCCTGTTCTAGCACTCAGTCTTATCCAGCTTGCGTTCACCATCTTATCTACTTGGTCAGCTTCTATAACATTTTGATACATGTTATTTAACAGCTTTAAGTTTTTTTTTTTTTTTTGGTATAAAGAGCTCTTTCAGTTGTTCGATCCACATTTTATTAGTTCTTCTTTGATTAGTGCAAAAATCAAAGGATTCATATCCTAACTCCAACCTAAAGATTGTTCATTCAGACGTACGGATTCACATTAGATTGAAGCTCTAGGATTGTAGTTGGTGATGTTGTCATACAAAGAAAATGGTAAAAGATTTCCACCCAAAAAAAATAAAAGATAACCGGTGACTATAATACTTATCCCCACTATCATCACTTTTGTTGTTGAGAGCCTCTCAAGCTAGTACCAGGTTGAAGTCATTATGAAAAGAAAAGAACAAATTGTTGCTTTATGTGAATTTTTTGTTTTTGTTTTGTTAAAGAGTTTATGTGAAATTTCACATGTTAGATTGGGCAAAGAAAAATAGTACCTCCTTACATTGAAATAATTTAGAATGTTAAGTCCTTATAATTTATAATTAGATAGTAACTCGCGCTATATAGCGCGGAGAAATATTTGCTTCATATTTTGTTAGTTTATATAATCATAATTAATTATTATTATTGTTGTTTT
The DNA here is from genome assembly GCA_028015245.1 of Cardamine occulta. Taxonomy (NCBI): domain Eukaryota; kingdom Viridiplantae; phylum Streptophyta; class Magnoliopsida; order Brassicales; family Brassicaceae; genus Cardamine; species Cardamine occulta. The sequence goes on along the minus strand of CM051382.1, from coordinate 22,478,583 downwards.
AGATTATATTTATTTTATGTTTTTAACATCTTATTTATCTTATTTATTATTATTATTATTATATGGTTTGTTTTGTGTTAATTAAAATTATTAATATATAATTATGTATGTGCGATGTTATGTTTGTAGACAAAATTTATTTGATCATTTAGATTATAACATAATTTGACTGTAAAAGTTAAGTGGTGTTATGTATATATTTTCACATTATTAAAATTTTTATAAAAATATGATTTAGTATATTATCAACTATTATAAATGATTAAAAATTTGATCCAAAATACATCATGATCTATCTTTATTTGCTCTTATATGTCTTGACATGTCATGACACATTGATCTGTCTTGACTCGTCATAGACCCATTGTAAACTATACTATGAAATTCAAATTGTAAACTATAATTCCATGAGCATACTACAATTCATAGTTTGTTTATATCATTTTTTTGATGTTAGAAAATAAAAAAATTGTTAAGTATTTTTTTTGTGCTATTTATTAGGGACTTTATTTACTAAATAAATTTTTTTATGATTATTAGTAGGATTTGAAAGATTGAGATCAAGATTTACCATTAAATAAATAAATATATATATATATATGATTATATTTATTTAAGCTGATTAGTTATCCAATGACATCTGATGTAATATCTCACATAAATATAAGTTTATTTTACTTTTAACATTGCTCAAATAATTATATAGAGATAAATAACAAATTGATAGTTGATCAAGACTGATTAAAAGTTATAGACTTAGAAATCTTTAAATCCATGATCAATGGGTTAAGGATGCTTTCATTGTCGATAATAATTTATAAACAAAAATAAATTCAAGGGTTTTCAATTAAGACTGAATAATTATTGTACATACAACAATTTTGATAAATACTGAAGAAATTCTCTACTAAAAACGAAATTAATCTTAAATGTTTTCTTCTATATTTAAAAAATCATTTTAAATCATAGAGTATTTTTAAATCAAAATAATCTATATAGATTAAATTTTATTACGAACTTATAATCCTCCCTTATTTTTCCAATCTACCACGACTTAAACTTAATTAGTTACATATAAATTTATTACTTTTAATATCTCAAATTTTCAATGTGTTTACAAATATTGAAGGTTACATCTAAGATGTGATTATTTTTTGTAAATAGAAAAGTCCTTGAGAATATATCAAAATATATAGTTTATTTTCCAGACTATGAATTTCAACTTATATTAATATATTAACTTAATAACAGAGAAATTTAACGGAATTTTAAAATAAATAACACAAAATACAGATAAGATTTTAAAAGCTGGCCCGTTTAAAATAGTGACAGGTCAACTCTTTGTAGCCACTCTCAATATTGCCAAAAAAAAAACGACCCTTGTAAATCAACAGTTTGCCTGTAACAGTCAGTCAGGCTGTGAGATGTCCAAGAAAAAAAAAATCTCGCCTTACACAAATTTTACTTCTATCAAATACCATTCATTAGTTTCAAAAAAAAAAAAATCAAATACCATTCTTTTAGCTGAAAATTTCCAAATTAGAAAGTTCAACAGTCAAATTTTGAATCGCATTTTCAAGGAAACTGCAATGCTTAATGATGATATTCCAAACTCATAAAAACTCACATAAATATCTGGAGCTCCACACACACACACACAAAAGAAAGAAGGAAAAAATGAGATTTTCTCTCGAGTGCAAGCTCTTGTTCTTAATCCTAACTATAGCTTGTAAGATCGAGACACAAGTGAAGTGCTTGAAGTTCGATTTCCCTGAGTTTGGGGACAGTAATATTCCGGACTTGCTCAGAAATAATTCATACATTGCCAAGGGAGCACTCCAAGTGACTCTTGATATTAGCGGTAATATCACGAACCAAGCAGGCCGTGCGCTCTACAAGAAGCCTTTCAGGCTATGGAGCAAACACAAGAAAGCTACTTTCAACACCACTTGCATTCTTAACATCTTGAATCAAACCAATCCTGGAGGCGAAGGTTTAGCCTTTGTTATCACACCCGAGACGACCGCTCCTCAGAACAGCTCAGGTATGTGGCTCGGTCTGGTCAACGAAACGACAAATAGGAATAACGAGTCGAAGATCGTTGCGGTTGAGTTCGACACAAGGATGAGCCATCCTGGTGATCTTGATGGAAACCATGTGGGTCTAAATTTGAACAACATCGATTCGGTTGTTCAAGAATCGTTGAGCAGTCGAAATATCACGATCAGTTCCGGAGTTGACCTTTACGTACATGTCCGGTATGATGGTGAGAATCTTTCGGTTTATGTCTCAAGGAACTCGTTGGTATTTGAACAGAGAAACTTAGTGTTTTCTCGGGATATAGATCTCTCAGCCTACCTTCCGGAGACGGTTTACGTAGGATTTACGGCTTCAACAAGCAGTTTCACGGAGCTGAATTGTGTGAGATTATGGAGCTTTGAAGGTTTAGATATCCATGGAGATGGAAACATGTTATGGCTCTGGATCCTTATCCCTATTGTGTGTGTTGTTGTAATAGGAGCTTTCTTAGGGGCATTGTACTTGAGATCTAGGTCTAAGGCTGGGGAAACAAATCCAGAATTAGAAGCCGAACTAGATCATTGCGCTATAAACCCGCAGAAGTTCAAGCTGAGAGAGCTGAAGAGAGCAACGGGAAACTTCAGCCCGAAGAACAAACTCGGACAAGGCGGCTTTGGGATGGTGTTCAGGGGGAAATGGGAGGGTATAGACATAGCTGTGAAACGAGTTTCCGAGAAATCACGTCAAGGGAAGCAAGAGTTCATATCCGAGATCACAACCATCGGTAATCTGAATCATAGGAACCGTATGAAATTATTGGGATGGTGCTACGAGTGAAAAGAGTTTCTTCTGGTTTATGAGTATATGCCTAATGGAAGCTTGGACAGATACCTTTCCTTGGAAGACAAGTCAAGATCAAACCTAACGTGGGAGACAAGGAAGAACATTATAAAAGGGTTATCTCAAGCTTTGGAGTATCTCCACAATGGATGTGAGAAGAGGATACTTCACAGAGACATAAAAGCGAGCAACGTAATGTTGGACTTGGAATACAACGCGAAGCTCGGGGATTTTGGGCTTGCAAGGATGATTCAACAAAGCGAAATGACACACCATTCGACAAAAGAGATTGCTGGAACACCAGGATACATGGCTCCCGAGACTTTTCTCAACGGGAGAGCCACGGTTGAAACGGATGTGTATTCCTTCGGAGTCCTAATGCTCGAAGTAGTCTCGGGGAAGAAACCGAATTATGTCTTGGTGAACCAGAACCACAACAATTACAACAATAGCATTGTGAATTGGCTATGGGAGCTATACAGAAATGGAACCATCATGAATGCTGCAGATCCAAGAATGGAAAGTGTGTTCAATGAAGAAGAGATGAAAAGCATTTTGCTTCTAGGACTCGCTTGTTGCCACCCAAATCCGAACGAAAGACCGTCCACGAAAACGGTCTTAAAGGTCTTGACGGGTGAGACTAGCCCACCTGATGTGCCTACAGAGAGACCTGCGTTCGTGTGGCCAGTAATGCCTCCATCTTTTAGTGACGTTGACTACACTCTTAATGGGAGTCAGATCAATTCGTTAACTGAGCTTATTGGCCGATAATATTAGTCTGTCTGTTCTTCAAGAATTGGGGTTGTTTAGATGTATACTACTTATTTTTTTGTTTTTTGCCCATAGATATAAAATTTGGTTGTGGTGTATGTTTAATTTCAGTGTTCTCAGGCCACTACATATACTTGTATAAGTATTTTGTGTATAAACGTTTGAGAATGAATAAAAATCATCTTGTGTAATATTGTGTTTTTATTTTTGGTCTGAAACACACAAAAAATCAAACATTAAATTGATAATATGTCGATTCCTAGGATCCACATTAGATTCTCGCATGTTGAGGTTCAAGTTGTGAAAGTATTTATAATTAAACTCCTCCATTAATTGTTATTCCTTTACTCTCTTTGGTCATCGCGTCTACACTGTTTGAGCCGATCCGATCCAAATATTCCATAAATCTTTTCAGCTCATTCTCTTTGGTTTGCACTTGAGACTGTCATCACCAACTCCCATGTGCCTTTAAATCTAATCATTCATTCTCCTTTTGGACTATCCAAAATATTCTTAATTATTATTTCATCATTACTTCTTCGTTAAGATTTTTTCCATACTTCTAAAAACTTAATTGAAAATAATTATTATTCCAAGTAATAATTATGAGAACTTGCAAAAATAGTTCATTTATAAATCTTCTTGTTCAATTTTTTTTTATGCTTTATGAACAAAATAGTATTTTTAATATCTGATTGTATCAGACATTTAGTATGATTTTTTTGTAGCACATGTCTGTTTTGATCCAATATACATTAGTTAATCTGTAGAAGTTTTCATCAAAGTATACAAATTACCAAAATTGTTAAACAAAACTTGTAAAAATTACGGTAATTTCAAAAACACTCTTTATCACGCATTCATGGTGATGTGCATTGTTCTTCAATGCGTGCGGACAACAGAATCATAAATAAATTTCTAAAGAAGCGCAATCAATGGTATAGTAAGGAGATTTTTCTATAAAAATGAAAAAAATTTATTTTCATCTAACCCTTTTATAAAAACTCTTTTTCTCTAATTATCTTTTTATATAAAGTAGCGTCTAAATTTCTCGTTTTTATTAGTCTATATTTTCAATTAGAATTCAATTAAAAATGATGATCTCTAAGAGCATCCTTATCGGACGTGTGTGGGACAGGTGTCTTCTCCAAAAAAAAATCATTTTTTTTGAAATATTATTTTAATTATTCTTTAATTGTTGCAGCGAATGGCGTGTCAACATGTGGCTGGATCTTCCAAGACCGGATGTCTTGCGGAAGATACAGAAGACACTCCAAAAACACAGAATGTGGAGCCCATTGCAGTATTTATATTTTTTTTTGGAAAGACATCTAAAAAATTGTCCAATGGACATGGTCTAATGTTTTCAAAAAGAAAATCCGGTGGTTATTATAATAATCTCCACTACCATCGATTTTGTTGCTGATAACCCTCTAAAGCTAGCACCAGATCAAAGTCTCAATAAAAAAAAAACAAGTAGAAGCTTTATATGAAGTTTCACATGTCAGCTTGTGCAAAAAGATATGTGGACCTCCTTCCAAGTTAGTTATATATATATTATAGTATGTTATAACAAATAAAAAATTGATATAATTATATATTATATATATATATATGTATATATAACTATTGACAGCTGATAAAGATTGACTAAAAGTTATAGGCATCCTTGATAGCTGATAAGATTGACTAAAAGTTATAGGTATCCTTGTTACTTGTTATTTTCAATTAAATAAATCTATATAAAAATATCTAATCCAATTAGTCCTTCCTTATTTTTCCAATTTATCACCACTTCAACCTTAATTAGTCACATATAAATATATAAATTATTTTTATACTTCAAGATTTCTAATTGGGTTTTCAAATATGAAAGATTAGACATATAATATTTGGTTTTAGATATTTCTTTTATTAGAAAACCCCATGAGAATTTTTCAAACATTACTAGATTTCTAATATTAATTTACACATAATTTTAACAATAAAATAAATAACACACTATATAATAGCTAGGTAATAGTAATACTAATCCAATAACCCGTTAAGAATAGTGACAGGTCAACTCTTTTTTGTTGAAAAACAAGAAACCAAAATGTCCAAATTAGAAACAGTCAAAATTATGACTCGAATTACCGAGTAAATTATAATGCTCGACGACGAATCCATTTTGAAAGTGTTCCAAACCCATAAAAAACAATATAAAGATTTAATATACTGCATCTCTGAAGCTGCAGAACTCCAAAAACACAAAAAGATTTATATAAAAAAAATGAGAATTTCTCTTACGTGCAAGCTCATGCTCTTGATTCTAACTATAGCTTGTAAAATCGTGGCACAAGTGAAGTGCTTGGAGTTCAATTTCTCTGATTTTAAGGATGGCAATGATGCGGACTTGATCCGAGAAAACTCATACATTGTTCTTGGAGCAATCCAAGTAACTCCTGATGTTCGAGGCGGCTCTCTCACGAACCACGCAGGCCGTGCGCTCTACAAGGAGCCTTTCAGGCTATGGAGCAAACACAAGAAAGCTACTTTCAACACCACCTTCGTTCTTAACATCTTGAATCAAACCGATCCTGGAGGCGAAGGTTTAGCCTTTGTTATCACATCCGAGACGACCGCTCCTCAGAACAGCTCGGGTATGTGGCTCGGTCTGGTCAACGAAACGACAAATAGGAATAACGAGTCGAAGATCGTTGCTGTTGAGTTCGACACAAGGATGAGCCATCCTGGTGATCTTGATGGAAACCATGTGGGTCTAAATTTGAACAACATCGATTCGGTTGTTCAAGAATCGTTGAGCAGTCGAAATATCACGATCAGTTCCGGAGTTGACCTTTACGTACATGTCCGGTATGATGGTGAGAATCTTTCGGTTTATGTCTCAAGGAACTCGTTGGTATTTGAACAGAGAAACTTAGTGTTTTCTCGGGCTATAGATCTCTCAGCCTACCTTCCGGAGACGGTTTACGTTGGATTCACGGCTTCAACAAGCAATTTCACGGAGCTGAATTGTGTGAGATCATGGAGCTTTGAAGGTTTAGATATCCATGGAGATAGAACCATGTTATGGCTCTGGATCCTTATCCCTATTGTGTGTGTTTTTGTAATAGGAGCTTTCTTAGGGGCATTGTACTTGAGATCTAGGTCAAAGGCTGGGGAAACAAATCCTGATATAGAAGCCGAGCTAGACCATTGCGCTGTAAACCCACAGAAGTTCAAGCTGAGAGAGCTGAAGAGAGCAACGGGAAATTTCAGCCCAGAGAACAAACTCGGGCAAGGCGGCTTTGGGATGGTGTTTAAGGGGAAATGGGAAGGTAGAGACATAGCTGTGAAACGAGTTTCCGAGAAATCACGTCAAGGGAAGCAAGAGTTCATATCCGAGATCACAACGATCGGTAATCTGAATCATAGAAACCTTGTGAAGTTATTGGGATGGTGCTACGAGAGAAAAGAGTTCCTTCTGGTTTATGAGTATATGCCTAATGGAAGCTTGGACAAATACCTTTCCTTGGAAGACAAGTCAAGATCAAACCTAACGTGGGAGACAAGGAAGAACATTATAAGAGGGCTATCTCAAGCTTTGGAGTATCTCCACAATGGATGTGAGAAGAGGATACTTCACAGAGACATAAAAGCAAGCAACGTAATGTTGGACTTGGAATACAACGCGAAGCTCGGGGATTTTGGACTTGCAAGGATGATTCAACAAAGCGAAATGACACACCATTCGACAAAAGAGATCGCTGGAACACCAGGATACATGGCTCCCGAGACTTTTCTCAACGGGAGAGCCACGGTTGAAACAGATGTGTATGCATTTGGAGTTCTAATGCTCGAACTATTCTCAGGGAAGAAACCGAGTTATGTCTTGGTCAAGGATAACCAGAACAACTACAACAATAGCATTGTGAACTGGCTATGGGAGATATACAGAAATGGATCCATAACAGATGCAGCGGATCCAGGAATGGGAAATTTGTTCGATAACGAAGAACTGAAAAGCGTTTTCATCTTAGGACTCGCTTGTTGCCACCCTAATCCAAACCAAAGACCATCCATGAAAACGGTTTTGAAGGTCTTGACGGGTGAAACTAGCCCACCCGAGGTGCCTACAGAGAGACCGGCTTTCATATGGCCAGCAGTGCCTCCATCTTTCAGTGACATTGACTACTCTCTCACAGGTAGTCAGATCAATTCGCTCACCGAGCTTACTGGCCGATGATATTTATCCTTTCCCCTGTGTGTTCTGTAAAAATTCTTTGAGAATTTGATTGTCCTAGTGATTTAACAAGTGTTTTTAATTTCTTACTCTTCTTTTGTTCCTACTGAAATCCAGAACTTGTGTTAAGAAGAAGAGCTTTTAATATTTGTATAGATGCAAATGGAAACATTAGGATTTTTCAATTATTGTCATTACATATGAGCAGTTGAGGGATTTACCTACAATTTTGTATCTAAAGGTGTTGGTACAAAATCGATCCGTGCTTGTTTGTTGTTTAGCATATCTATGGCAGCAAAATTAAGAGAAGAAGATACTGAACTTGGAAGGTCCAACGGTATTAGAAAAACCTTTAATGGACAGTTCAGGAACAGTGGCTTTCTCCACCGTAAGAAGCTCATTGTCTATGAATATCACAACCACCGTTATATCATCATGAAAGAATCTCCTTACTCCTCTCTCCACTTTCTTCAAATCATCGTACCTCATTTCTCTCTTCTTCGCAGCTATGGTCATCGCTCTTCTCACCAGCCTTCTCGCTATTCCCTGTGTTTTCATTCATTATATATACATCAGTCAAACGCAAAAAAATCCGGGAACCAACCATTATGAATATTTGAGGCAGAGGCACGTACAGGACGAGGGTGTTTATTCACTATGTCTACAGCTTGCTGGTTGGTCAAGTGTTCCCAGAGTCCATCTGATGCGAATATCACAAACTTATCGCTTGTTTGTAAGACTCTTGAGTAGACACAAGGCTCTGCTGATAAAACCGGTCTTTGTAGCTGTTCAGGGAGATGGAACCGCGGAAATGAAGGATCAAGAGAGAACTCTGGACGCTTTAAGTACGCATCCCCAATTGATCTAGACACCTGAACAAATGAAACACAAAATTCTCTTATACTATGATAAGCCATGAGGATGTTGAGCTGCTCAAAGTTTAAGCTATCAGACTGAATGTAGTTGTTCTGAGGAAGGGCTCGATTATAAGGTTTGGTTTGAGAGTAGAGAGCTTCTCACTAATAAACTCTCTGGTCTGGTCAAATAGAACAAGAATAGTAGTTTCATAGCTTTGTATGTATCATAATGTCACAGGCCTTTGATATGTGATTTGATGGGGAGAAAGAAAAAGAAAGCCTTGCAAACCTGAATGATGCCTTTAATGCGCCAGACACCGTGTTTGAGGACAACGATATGCGAATCATCAGGATGCAACGACCTAAGCTCTTGTCTAACTTCTTCCAAAGCAGCATTGTGATCACTTGTTAATTGCTCAGCTACAATCTTGTTTGATCTATTACCCATGGAACCAAGCACAGCACGAGAATCACCAACGTTAGCAATAAGCAAAGTCCCTTTCCAAATAACTCCAACCAAACAGCAAGATCCAACAGCTGCAATCAATGGTTTAAAACTGCAAGTCCTTCGTACAAGTGTGAGAAACCCTTCCTCAGTTGCAGAAAATGCAGCCCTCAATGTCTCCTCTGAAATAGTACTCTTCTCTTTCGAAACTCCTAAAAGATAAAGTCTTTAATCAAGAAACAGCAAATGAAACAAATAGAAAACTACAAAAATCCAGAAACGAACAAATAGAGAGAGAGACCAAGACAATCATAATCTGCCAAAAAGAAAGTTTTTGTAATCTTCGTATAGAAAAAGTTAGTAACTTTACCAAAAGTCAAGATTCAGTTCACTGTTCATCAGATACATGATGATTTCAAAACCATAAATTTCAACTTCTACCAAAATTTTCCGATCATCTATAAAAACAAATCAGGAAAGACGAACACAGAGAGAGATATGAGAATCAAATCAACCAATTTCCAGAGAGAACTAGTTTGACTTCAAGTCATCAAATCAAAGAAAAGGAGAAAAAGACTAACTCATCAAATGAGAAAAGAGATGATCAGAGATGTATCTAGAAGCTTCAGGTCCGCCATGACCATCATAGACACCAACAAAAACGGCGCCGTTTCCAGTCTCAACTTGGCTATGATCTTCAATGACCTCATTAGCTTGCACAACAGCCATAGAGAAATCTCCAAAAGAATGTCTTTCGAGTTCTTTAGACCAAAGAAGTGAGTCACCGTTGATATCGTCATGATCATCATCATCATCATCCCTGTTCATACGGCCGTACCGTTGCAGAGGTCGCAAACAAAAAAGCGCCATTCTCGCAAACCAGGAGAACATCCCTCATTTGCTCCACCACGAGAACCAACTGTTTATAAGTTCGCCGGAGGAGACCCACCGGAGATTCGTGACTTGTTTGGTGGGAATCAGAAGATAAATGTGGTGGTGGATCGAAGCTGAATCGAAAAAAGCTTGAAGAAAAAGGCAAAATCAGAGATTGTGAAAAAAGCAAAGTTTATTTCTTTATTTGTTTTTGAATTGAATATTTGAGATCAAACACTTTCGTTGGTCTAGAGAGAGAGCGTGTGTGTGTGTGTGTCAGAGTGGTTGAAGCAAAGTGTGAAAAATATGATTTGTGTAAATTAAAGTTAGAGTTTTGAGTCTATAATATAGTTTAATTTAATAAAAGGAAGATTTGTTTACTTTTGTTTTCATATTTCACGCAATGAATGAGGAATCAAATTGTTGACGTAAATTTTGTACGTATTCCCCAAGGATCTTATGTCATATATGTTTCTTTGTCGATTTGCGTACAAGTAAAAGTCTAAAAACGCGTTTCTCTCGTCACAAAAAGAGAAAAGTCAAAAGCCTAAAAGAAGAAACAGAGCGGAAATAGAAGAAAGAGCAAAGACGTAAACTTCTACCTGCTTCTACTAATTGTAACATCAAAAGACTCTAATTGTTGTTATTCTTTTCCTTTTAAGTCTTAAGTTCGTGTGAAAGATCTATGTTTGTATTTTGAGGAATCTTCTGATAGACCCTGGAGAGTGTATACACGTCGTCAGAGGAAGAGTTTGGCTGCTCAAGTGGGAACAGAGAAGAGTTAGAATCAAGACTGACGTGGAATAAAGAAATTGGTCAACAAGTCAAAGCTGCAACATATAGATATAGTTCTTGTATATAGATACATATAGAGAAGGATATTGTTGTAATCATATTAATAGAGTCACAGAGAGTCTAAGAGAGTTAGTTAGAAAGAACTCAACGGTGGTGTAGAGAGGAGAGGCTGGCTCCGGTGAAACCAGATCCAAATTGTAATCGTTGATAAGATCAATAAAGGAGAGATTTACCTACTCAGTTCTATCATCTTCCTTGTTCAAACCATGATTCATGGCACCAAATATATATACTGTATACAAACTCGTTACTTCCAGTTATAGTAGCTTAATTACTAAGTAGGTTAAACTTGTCATAGCTCTTGTTTAGTTGTTTCTTAACTTTTTGCTTATTTGTGGTATGTTCCCTTTTATTTTGTATTTCAATACAAGCAGTAAATTGTGTTCTCTATTTGCTTGTTTCAAGCTTGTGTGAACGAAATTCATAAGTTTACATTTGCTTTAATTATCATTTTCTCGAGGAATCATGGTGTAAACTCTTTTCTATACGACAACTCTTTGAAAATTCTAAGGAAACATATGTATGCTATCCAAACACATGAACAAGGCAGGATAGTGGCTTGATCTACTTTGACATTTCTATCAACTTAGACATGATCGCGAAGTTTGAGAGCAATAGAAACATTCCCCACTCTCGAAACAGTGACCACACATAAATCACATTAGCACTCAGGAATTTTAAAAGAGTTAAAGCAAACGGAACCGTCTCAAAAACACAAAACAACTACTCAGAAGGTAGAAGTGTTATCATCACACAAGAAAAAAAACATACAAAAAAACCGCTTATGTTAGAAGAAAAAACAACATGAACACACAAAAGCATGAAACTTCGAATTAACAAAAACAGAGCAAATTACAAAACACGCTTTATTCACTATATCCCCCACCGGTTCCGTACCCGGTGGTACCACCACCACCACCAACGCGGGTGTTATGAGCAGTGGTCCGATCAGTTCCAGTGTTCGTTCCAATGGGGTCAGTCATGGCCGTACCCTCCACAACGCGGCCTGTTGGTTGTCCTGTTCCGTGACCAGGCAAAGCCGACATCTGATGTGTCCCAGTGCCGTGTCCAACCTGTCCAGTGGTTGAATGAGTGGCTGTCCCCAATCCCAAACCGGTTCCGGTTCCTGCTCCAGCGGATTCTCTCATAGCAGCGTTGTGCTCCATGGCTTCTCTCTTCTGCATTTCAGCTTGATTGATCCTTCCTTCTTTCTTCTGTGTAGCCATCTCTTTCTGAAGAGGATCTCTTGTCTTCATCTGCTCCGCCTTTTCACAAAAACCATTTATTAAAATTTAATCACGTAAAAACATTATATTTGATTGATAAAATGATAAACCACAATTATATTTACCTTTTCTGTCAAGGTAGCTTTGGTCTTGTCCATGCCAGACTTTGCAGAAGCTGCAATGTTCGACGCTGTTTCCTTCATCGACTGCATTTTTACCAAATTTCTTCTTTTTTTTCCTTAGTGAAATTCAAAGATGTTACAGAGATTATCTTATGGTTTTCTTGGTATTTTCTTCAATTCAATGCTTTGCTCACCGAGTTAGTCCCATAAAATAGGCTTCTTGATCGCCACGTGATACTATATTCGGTAACTGTGTTTTGTTAGTTAATTACGTTCTTGAAGACACGTCAGCGAGACGTGTTATGAAACAAGAGGTGGTAGGCTTTGTGTCGCAGCTCCTGCTCTTAAACGTGTTCTAAGGTAGAGCCGTAGAGAAGTTAGAGTGTCGACGCGTCTTTGGCTTTTTGGTGCAAGGAATAAAATATGTTCGATCTGAGTTTGCCACATGTCAACGAATGTTACGTCTAATACAGAATCGATTCGTGTCGGTGTGATTAACCAGGACATCGTCCCGGCCGGTTTTGTGTAACGGACTTGAGATTGATCATTGGTGTTACTATATGGTTGCATGATTTGTCTTAAGAAACCTATACATTGTTGTTATTATAAGTTTTGAGGTTTTTTTAATAGTGAATTAAGCGCACGCCGAATCTTAAAGAGGCCTACCGAATCTTAAAGAGGCCTACCAAATCTTAAAGAGGCCTACCGATTGGCTAAAGTTTACTTTCAAACCTCATTCACACAAAACAAATCGATAAAATAGAAAACAGAGCAAAACTTAAAATGATAAAGTAGCTAAAACTGCCTTCTCCGAACAGAAACACAAATGCATAACTTGTTCTCAGAGTCTAAAGACGTTATTACTAAGCGACTCCTGACCTACGCAGCTCAGCTTCACCATGTGCAAAATGGCATCTATCTCCATATGAACAGTTCCCTTTAGAGAATCTCTCACAGAGCTTTGTCTTGAAGTTGCCCCCGGGATGTGGTTTACCTTCAGAACCACCAAATCCTTGTGGTTTCTTTGCAGCGGCAGCTGATCCAAGTCTCCCTATAAGCTCTCTCACCATCCCACTAGCTTCACTGATCTGTTCATATGTTCCTTCTAGCTCGATAATCTTCAAGTTTGGGTCTCTTTCGTTATCTTGAATCGATAGTTTCACCCCTGTTTGACGGCATATCTGTTTGGAATGGATTCCACCTTTTCCAATTATGGCACCAGCTAAAGATGCATCTACACTGATTTTGGTAGTAGCTGAAGCACCAAAGCTTGAAACAGGGCCAGGTCCTGGATCTCCTCTCCCTGAGAATCTACCCGCACCACCAGGTGGCATATTTCTGGAAACTTGAGCAACTGGTGGTCCGAGATTTGTCAACTGCGCTGCAGCATTGTATCCACCTGGTACGTAGTGCAAGAAGTGACAATTCTCACCAAACGGACATCCAGAAGTGCTGCAATACAACTCATAATGCATCAGCAAATTAACCCGAAAAGGAACAAAATGACATATCTATAGCCTATTTAAGCAATAACCTCAAGTACAAAAATGATGACAGAAATTTATAGAGTAATGAACAGATTCTATTCAAACTCTTTTACTGATGAACAACATGTAGCTCAGGAGCTGAAAGACTCATTCATGGATAGCTCAAGGATAATGCAAGGACATTACCCGAGACTAATGGTTATATGCTGCATATGCAAAATTTATAGATTCCTTACCATCAAACAGAAGAAGAAAAAAAAAAAAGTTGTTTACAATGACTGTCACAGCTCAAAAGAAAATATAAGTTTTGGTTGATTTTGTATATTCATCAAGTAGAGTTCAGTTCCAAAACTATACTCCATATAAGCTTATCCATTCCTATGAGGAATCACATTTTGTTACATTGACTTTTTAACTCGTTTAAGGATGAACATTGCTACGTACCTGTATAACAACTATCCACTCCATTAGCACAATTATACAATATTACTTGTTAATTTCAGGATCGAGTTGAAACTTGAAACCAATCCAATCAGGGAAATATATAATAGATTATAATAACCTGAAAAATTTTGTGCATGGCTTCGATTTGCTTCCTAAACCAGTTGAATTTGATTCCATCTCTGTTGCAAACATTAAGTGCTCTTACTTGGTTAACAATTTTCTAAAATTTTAAATAGATATCATTTTGGAATAACTCCATTGTACCACTTGATTTTATGAAATTTTTTTAGGGCTATAGAGAATTGGAATTGGACTCAACAGCTTGTGTTGACATATATCAATCAAGAAAATCTAGTATCTTTACTGGTCACAAAAGGCTTAATATTCAACTGGATTGACAAATCCAATGAATATGAGAAGGGTAAGAAACAAAATTCCATATTCATTGGCTCCAGCAGCAGAACCAACTCTACTGAACAGTTAAGGGAACTTTAGATTAAATCAGCTAAAGGGTTTTCGAGTAATCTCTCTAATGAACACAACACAAGAATATGCCCAAATGAAAAAGGAACGACCTTTATGACTTTGGAGACAATAGGAACGAACAAACATAACTGATACCAAAAAATCATCTCTTTATTGTGAAGATGCCGAATTCGAAAACCTAATTGGATACAAAAGGAAGGAGGGGAATGAATGAAAGAGCTAACCTTGCTTAGACCTCTTGAATCCGCCATTAGAGCTGTGTAAGGCAGCTTCAGGGCGTCCTCTCTTACGAGCATCCATGTGAATGACAAATCCTTGAGATCGATTAAAACGGGGAGAGTCGGCGAAGGTGAATCGAAATCGGAAAATGATGAGAGAAGAAGAAGCCCTAAATTGGGTTCGAGGGAAAGATGGAGATCTTGACCTGAGCTTTTCGTTTCCTATCCTTTAAAATTCATTTATTGGATTTAACATTGGAATACACGTTTATGACATTTAATAAAATGGAGTTTTTTTTTGTTTTCATGAGACTTGAACTAAATTATCTTCGCGGTACGTCTCGTAAGTCAATTTATACAAGCACCAAGGAAGCCACACTTAAAAGCAAAAAGCGGTAAAAAAGATATTGAAGTATGTCAAGACAATTTTTGGGATGAGCTTGGTGTACAAGTACAATGCAAATATCTTTTTTTATGGTTTTATAGATGCTGATTTTGGCGGAGATGAGATCTAGATGACCGAAAATCTACTTCGGGTTATGTGTTCTTATGTGGAGACACAAGCGTTTCATGGTGTAGCAAGAAACAAGCAACAGTGTCACTGTCTACCACTGAAGCAGAATATAAAGCTTCTACACTCGCAGCTCAAGAATGTATATGGCTTCGAAGACTCCTTGAAGATTTATTCGAGCCTATAAACAAGCCAGTAACAATCTATGGAGATAATCAAAATGCTATCAAGTTGGCTAACAATCCGGTGTTTCCTGCAAGAACAAAACACATTGAGTTAGAGCATCACTTTATAAGGGAGAAAGTGCTTGATGGAACAATTGAAGCTTTGAAGGTTCGAAGCGAGGACAACGTTGCAGACATCTTCACCAAGACATTACCGAAAGGTCAGTTCGAGGTACTTCGTTCAAAGCTCGGGATGGTTGACAAAATCAATTTTAAGGGGGAGTATTGAAATTAAACTTGATTTTGGGTTAAACTTAATTATGGGTTCATAATCTAATTATCTATTATTGGACCAAACCCAAAATTAAGCCCAAGTTCTAGAATTTCTCTAGAAACATCTTAAAGATTATCACACCTCCTTTAAGTGTTCTAGAAAATTCTATTAGATAAAATATCTAGAGATTAGTGTGGAATAATCTAGATAATTGTAACATAAAAAATCTAGATATTATGTTAGAGAGTTCTAGAGATTAGAAAAAGATTTGTAAGATATTTTGTAGTTTTGGAGCATATAAATAGCTCATTCCTCTTCCATTTGTAATCAACTTGAATAAGTAAAATAAAAACAAGTTCAAAGAAAAAAGTGTTCTTCTTAAGTTCTCAAATTCTCTTTAAAAGTCTTGCAAGTATTCTCTAAGTGTTCTTCCATATTTTTCTTCACACTTAAAAGGTTTTTTCACTTGGTTTCTTTCGAGTTTCTCGGATATTACAGTCTTGGACTAGTGCTAAGCACTATCAGCGTTTCTCTATAAAAATGACTGAGAATTAATTTATCTTTAATTCAGGAACTTAAGATATAAAAATATGGGAAAATATTCATAAGATTTAGTTGTATTTATATTTTAATCAATGATTTATATCTTAATTTTTTTTTTTTTAAATGACTCACTTTCTTATTTCCCTTACTTGAACCACTTATAAATCAAAGTAGCTCCTTTAGGAACATCAGCATATCCGTAAAGACCATCGCTCTTTGCCATCCATGTACAATTTTGTGTACATCTATAAATGTCCCTAGGTGCGTTGTAAACCTCAAACACACCTTTTTTTATCTGTCCTTGGCTGAAACCACAAAAAAAGAGCGTCGAAAAATGAAAATACTGGCGAAATTTTCACCTAATCAATTGACCTTTAGCAAGGATGTGGAAGCCGATATCATCATCTCTAGATTTACAATGAACTCCAAGGAGATAGTCGTTATCATTTTGAATTTTGACCCTTACAACAGGACCTCGAGGATCTTCATTAGCTTCAGAACATATCGAAGATATCACAACTATGGAGATGATGAACATTGAGCAGAAAATGTAATTGAGATTTATTTTGGGTGAGTTGACCATGTTTGGTTAGTGATAGCCTTTTCTATAATATGTAAATATTTTTCCAGAGAAATATTCATATATCTATATATATATATAGAAAATATATCTTTATATTAATTTATCTTAAATAAAGTCATTCAATCACTAGGTATATTTAGGTAATTACAATAAATGGAAGTTGTTTAAACAACCCACAACAATATGAAATTTTATATTGAATAACCTAAATAAGTCACAAAATCACTAGATATGTATTTGTGTAATTACAAGAAAATAAAGTTGTTTAGTTTAAGCCACAACAATCTAGATATCTAGATATTTTTCACTATAGTTTCCAATTTTATCCTTCTCAAGTTAATAATTATAAGTTTGCGACCACTTCTAAAAGAAAAATGAAAAAGTTGTGAAGATGTTTTTGGCCTCAAATGGTTACATACTTACATGAGATTAAAATCATTCCATTTATTCTATACATCTATATGGGTAAAAACAAAAGCAAGACCAAAAACTATGTACAAAAAGTTTGCTTATTTCTTTCATGTTTTTCCTAGGACATTTTGAGTTTTTTAGAAACACATTTGCACACTTTTTTATTCACACAACCGACTTTGTGTTTGTGGCCATACATAAGTTTATGTATTTAATAGTACTGTCTATATTCACTTTCCATCGTACTCTTGGCACTTTGAATCATAACTGAATGTAATGTTTCAAAGCCTCTGATATCTCTATCTATATAAACATGTATGATCTGATCGATTATTTTACATAGCTTTGGCAAGACTCTGGCTTCGAGCAAAATCTTGATGGTAGGCCTGATGGTCACAGGTAGAACTTTAAAAAAGAATTTTATAACGATTATTTTCATACATTTTGAAACCACAACTTTGAAGAATACTAATGTGTTCATCAACTTGTTTACTTGAATCGGATGAACAAAATCTTTTACTGGGATCCCTTAAAGTAAAGCACAAGGGAAAATAAAAATAAAAAAATCTTGCAGGGTCTTAATCCACTGTCATCCCTGTGGCATTGGATGCTCATGCAAATAATGTTCTTCTCCATCTGATTCAGCAGCACACACGAAACAAAACAAAACAAAACAAAACAAAAAAAACAAGATAAAAAATAACAGAAGTAGTCTTGCAATGATCAAGATAATGAGTGACAATCAACATGCTTGCTAAGTTATGCTATGTTAGTCTATATTAGTATTTATGACCCTTCTGCCAATAATGGGATTTGGATATGTAAAAAAATCATTCTCAGGTTGCATTCATGTGTATTACCGCTTTCAAAATCAGAAGCATCCGCAAGCCTTGCAATGGCAGCAATAAGTGCTTGTTCATGTTCCTGCACAATCCAATAACAGCATCAAGTTTCACTTAACCGTTTCTTTCAGTTCATATTTAATCACAGCGTTCTTATCACCTTGAGTAGTTTCTTGGCCTTGTCAAGCTCGAGCGGGTCAGGAAGGTTAGAATCAAAAACTCTCTCGACCTAATGGGAAAAATATCAACATTAAAAAAAAAACACTTTTGACTAAAGAGAAACATAATGCATAGAAAGTAATAAGTACCTCCTTCACAAGTGAGTCTGTATTGAACAATTCAATCTCATCGAAAAACATCCTCCCACCACCGTTTTGCATTACTAAATGTTCTCTTCTTGGCTGAGTTCTTGGACCTCTCCCTCTACCACCATGGCTTAAGGTTCTTTGACTCCCATGGATTATTCCACCGCCATGTCCTACATTTAAAGTTACCCCATTCTCTTCTCCATCCCATTTTATATCTTCAGCTGGAATCTGCAATTATATAAACAACTTCCTTAAGTTTCTGCTGAAATTGGTATCATATTATAACACTAGGTGGATACATTTTAGAAACTGTTTCCCACGTAATTTCACTAATGAACACTACCAAATCTCCAACAAACAAAATGTATCTTTACCAAAAAGACATTCTACATTCTTGGTAGCATTTTCAAGGAAAACTTGGTAACTAATAATTTAAAAAAAAAAACTCGAGAAGATTACCTCCTTGAGATCAACCCATTCCCACGTCTCATTCGCTGTGTTAATATCATATACCAACGCATGGCGACCCTGTGAAAAAACAACGAGTGAATCAGTCATAAGATACTTGTGCCGTGTTCGATGAAAACAATGAGTGCATCAGTAATAAGATACTTGTGTGCATCAGTTTAAGATACGTGTGCCACATTCGATGTTAAATACGCAATAAAAACAAGTAAACAGTTCCAATCTTCTAGAGAATTGCAATGCTCTTGCACTAGACTAACACATGGCTTATCACACTCATACTAAACCAGAGGAGAAATAAGCAATACATGCATCTGATATACAGGAGACACCTCGAAACACATATAGATATACTGTTGAACAAATGACTAGATGTATTATGAATTTCTGATTCAGTCACAATATAAAGATCTCAGGCATACCTCATCAGCATTGTATTGTGTAACTACTGCTTCATAAAAGCTGTTGTCTTCAGGCCATTTTGTCCACACTTTTCGTCCAATAAGAGTTTCAGCAGGCGCTGATACAACACGGTTATTGAATGACCTATTTCTAGTAGAACCAATCGATGGATGCTGCAATATGTATCACAAAATGATTTGATCAGGAAGTAACACCAAAACTACATACAAATATAGATATCATCTGGTTTGTTCTATGACTGAAAGATTTTAAAAAAAAACAAGTCCTACGGATTGAAACGTCTTCTGTTTCTTCCGAGAAGCTGAAAAAGCCGGACTAGGAAGAACATCGACCGACAGATTATTTGCATGTCTAAAAACAACTTGGTTTCCACCTCCCTGTCTCCAATCCCTGTTGCTCAAACATTCAGCATATTATTACAAGATAAAGCGGAATGGATCTCACTGAAAAAATCAGACTAGTTACCTTATTCTTTTGATAATATCATCATTATCGACATTGTTCAACACTTCACGATGTTCATCATCAGACACCCTCAATTCTTTGCGTAGTTCTGTTATCATGCTTTCTTTATCCTAAAAAGCCAAATACTGAGTTCATCAAGTTTGACAGTAGAGTTAAAAACCTTTCAAGGCAAAAGGAGGAATGGGGACTTACCCAAGAAATGGCATCAGACTGTGCTTTAAAAGCCCTTAAAACAGCAGAATAAGCTTCCTGCTCAAGTATATGAATTTGTGCTTCCATATCACTATATAGACCTACCATACACTTTTCATCCAAATGAAACTGCCCCTTTTTCTGTAGTGTACAAAAACACTTATATCATCAGTAGCTAAATTCAGATAAATTCACTAAACAATTTGCACTAATATTTATGACAGTCAAGGCCTCATAAGAATGTAGGAGCTTATTAAAGACACATTGTTTCCAGAAATTTGATAACTTGGAATTAGCACACTATTCAAGCTCCACTGACTAAAGAGCTAGGTAGAAAGTTTTCCAAACACCAAACAATTTATAGACAGAACCAGGAGCGAAACAGATGAAACCCTTAAATGCCAACAATGAGAACAATTTCTTAAAACCATCAACAAAACTCGAGTAATGAATCAAACCCTAGAACTGTTAGATCTCTCAATGAACAATTTAAAAAAAAAAAACTACTAAACGCGTAAAGAAATAAAGAGATTAACATACCGCCGAATTCAGAATCCTGTCGGAAAACCACAATCTTAAAACAATTCAGATACAGAAACCCTAAGAATCGAAGAAAGATATAATTGACTCTATAATTGACTCTCAAGGAAGAGGCAATAAAGCGCCGATGGGATCCGAAGTGCGAGTGATGAAAGTGTAAATCTTTGAAATTCCAAAGACAAATAGCTAGAATTTGACAAAAGAAATAACCTTTTTCGAAAAAATCGTTTTTTTTTTCTGGATAGAGATTTGATCTTAGTAATAGTGCAGTGTGCATGGGCAGGGCACAGCGTGCGATAAAGAAAGAGAAGAGATCGAGGACGACAAGACAAGTTCAAGTTGGATGAAAGAGAAACTAGTTTGGTTGGAAGAAGCTCCTCATTCATTATATAGACAATACGAGTCGGTTTTGTTTTATTGGGCCTATTTGCATTACAATATAGACCCGTTTAGCCCAAACTGTTGATGTCCTTCCTCGTATTTTTTTTTGTATCCTCTAAGTGACTAAGTCTATGTACTTCCCCTTTTTTTTTTTTTTTTTTTTTTTGGTTGTTTAGCAAATTAACCCATTCTTTTATCAAAAGAGATCAAGATTGAGTATAGAAAAGTCAGATAGTTAAACAAATCTACAATCTTTTGGTCCCCTTGGACAACAGAAGAAAACAACAATATCAGAAGATAGTAGCAAAATAATTCAAAGCACAAAAGCCAAAGTTACAAAAATCCATTCCATTCTCATCCTCTCTTTTTTCTTTTTGGACTGTCTATTCTAGTTCTAAACCACCACCACCACCATCATCATCATCATCATCATCATCATATTGTAACACACCAAGCACCACACAACCCATCTCTATGCTTTCTAATACACATGTTCATAATCATTCAAATTATGTGAAGATATTCAAAAGAAAAAAAAAGAAGGAAAAAAGTGAAATAACATAAAAAGAAATGAAAGATACAAAAGGTCCTATCATCATCATCAACAGCTTCTGTTCAGCCTCTCTTGGAATCTCCTATACGAATCAACCTTCTCCAACATGAACTTCTCATGACAATTTGCTATGAACTTATCAGCCAATTTATCAATCTCATTCATCATCATCTTCTCTTTCCCTTCTTCTTCTTCTTCGCCGTCTTTAACTTTATCCTCTAGCTGTCTTAGATAATTAGAGAGTTGAGATGGTTCTTGAAACTCATCCTCATCACCATCATCATCACGACCATCCATTGATTCAGTTGAATGCATTGAATCCCAAGTAGAGTCGTATTGGAGATGAGCCAAGTATAGCTCTTCAGGGAGACGTACTGGCGCAGAGACTGGCACTACATGAGATGAGCAAAAGTTGTAGTGAAGTCTGAAGGAGCCGAAGAGTATATTATTTTTATTTTTTTTGGAAGCTCTCTTTGGGTAGAGTAAAGAAGACACTGACATGAGATTGTATTGCTTCTTCCTCAAGACTCTAACAAGAATGGATGAAGCTCTAGAGATTTCACGGATTAGTCGACAAACTTGAGAAATGATGAGAGTTTGGATTAAGGCTTTGAGTTTCATAGAGCTTGAGGATGGTGAAGATGAAGATGAACATTGAGAAGAAGATGTTGATTTGAGTGGCACTACCATTCTCTCTCTCTCTCTTTCTCTCGTGTTAGAAAATATTTAGTTAGGAAGGGCTTTGATATTATGATTTTTCAAGGGTATGAAACTACTGGAATACCCTTTTACTTTTGGACAATTTAAAGGGATGCCACTCTACTTTAGAGAATTTAATTGTGGTCGGGATGGTCTGACCCCACTTATTCTGACATGTTTGCCGAGGAAAATCTCAGATTTGAAAGAGAGGAGAAGTGACTTTACATTCAAGTAACTAATATTACTCTTCTGAGTTCAGTCTGACACTGATCCTTGCTTCTGTACTGTCTTTATTTCAGTTACAATTTTCACTATAATGGAAACTAATCGAGGATAACCAAAACCGGTTAATTGTTATTGTGGTCGCCGTCGTCATAATCATGTGGTTTAATTGATCCACGGTTTGGTGTAACACCATGTGACATTGAATAACGAACCTTACTACTTTACTGTAAACTCAAACGGATACAATTAAAGGTGGATGACGAATCTTAGACCATATGAAACTTGTAGAATGCTTTTAAGCCCAAAAAAAACAAATCCCTAGGATCCTCAATAAGGGCATATCAACACTGGCATAAAAATTTCTACAACCCCGCTTCCTATATTTCAAATCTCTTCTTTATTTTATATCTTTTTTTTTATCCGTTTATAATTCTATCACAATGGCGTTGCACAACTTATATTCTAGATACAAATTTTTAACTTGGATAAACCAAACTGAACTATCTTAAATCAGACCAAAAAAAGAATCACAACAAATTAAATCGAATTGAACTGTGAATCCCAATAAAGTTTAGTAAGCTTATTTTTCTATACACCTCTAAACTATATCCTTAAGTTTGATATGTATTGGTGTTGCTTGTTTCTTCTTTAGACCATATGCATCAACAAAGCGGAGTAGCATCTGACTAAAATAGATAAGATAGTAACGACTCGATCTGCATTTTATGGAAAGGTAGTTACGATATGTAAGTTTTAGGGTGGCACGACTTTTGATGGTCAGATAGAAAAAAGACGAAGAATCCAGTCCACCGAGTCCTCAATCATGGAGACTTTTTGTTTGTGATATGGGCTTAATAAATGTCTTTAAGCCCATCAAAACAAAGGATCGGGTCTTCTATCCGCTTCCCTCACCTTCAGAACAAATGAGCTCAGCTCTGATCTGATTTTTGTAATCCCAAGTCTAACAATTACAACTTGTAATTTCTCACATTTAATGCAAGGCAACACAAGTGCTCTCTGCCCGATTTGTTTATCAAAATCATTCGTGGATTACGTCTATCAACATAGAAATCTTCTACATATACATTACTTAATTAATATATTTACATTTAAATCTAAGAAAATATGCTTATATCCATAAAAACTTAAATGGATTAAGAATTATCTAAAAATCATAGCATCAAATGAAATTATCATATTAAGCTGTGTACATTGTTGTATGTCAGTTCAATATGTACTACAGTTTTAACTTATTGGATTGTGAAACTGAACATACTTAAAAATGATATTGAACTCGTCTAGTTTTCAATTCACAAATCATTCTTAAACACTAATTGATGAATCCAAAAATTCATTAGGATTAAAAGAAACCCTTTTTGTCAGGAAAAGAAACCCAGTTAATAAATAATACTACTGTTGTTTTATGGTGGCACGTACAAATTATTTAAAAGGGTGTTGGCAGTTTCCACCAATTTAATTTCCATCGCTTTTAAAAATACATATCACGCTCAGGATGCTTGTACAAAAAAATTAAAACCCTAAATTAACGGGATCATTTATTTGTAATTAAGGAAATAGTTTGATTTTTTTTTTAGATTTATGATTTGTTTATTCATACGTGGAGAATCGGAACTTATTCCAAATAGTTTTATACGGTTATTAGGGTATTACTTATTTTAATTATAAATTCCGGGTGCAGATCGTGATCCTTTTATTTACAAGATTTTTTGAGAACTTCGAATTAAGGTCAAATTCATTGAAACGTCAAACGTTGCCTTTAACAAAGTCTACCCTCATTAACAAAAAAAACAAAAAGTCTATCGAAAATTTTCCCTGCTAAGAGAACAAATAATAAACTTTTTTTTTGCCAGCAGAAAATAACATTTATGCAAATAAATAAATAAACTCACCTCGATGTCGAACATTTTCAACAAAAACATTGAATTAAAAAGTATCATGAATTTGTTATGTTGACACGCGTCAGGTGGCATCTGCGACTAGCGCAGACGAATATAAAAGTCCATTTTGTATAAAACGAAATTAAGTAAAAAATCAAAGACCTGTCTGAAAAAATGTAATTAAAACAAACAAAAAAAAGTGGGAAGTGCAACTTGTAAGAATAGTATTGGGCATTATTTTAACACGTAGGGGGGAATCTTACAGTTGTTCCACTGTTGCTTTCCATTTTTAAATTGAATAATTAATTACTTAATTAGAGAGGTCCACCTTCTGTTATTTTCAATTACCACACTTCTCTTTTCTCGGCAACGACTTCAATTTATAAAGATAAACAAAATTTGCCAGCAAATAAATAAATAACATTATGTATGAAATTTTGTTTGCTGCAAATTTAATACTAGCTTTGATTTTTTCTTGAAAAAAAAAACTCATAGCGCCGCTTTTGTTAAAGACAGCGACCTCATCTGATTAATGTATGAATTCATGGAAAAATATTAATCAGTAATCACAAATATTGATAGATAAGAAAGCTAGCTAGTGCTTAAGTAAACAGTGAATATATGTAGCAATAATAATAGGAACGAACGATGATACGATATTTCTTGTTGACTACTTGAATAAGATTTCAGTTAATCTAGAGTAGGGAATGGAATTCGATACTGCTCTATATTTGTGTGGTCTTACCTTTAGTTTTTTCAACTAATATATTTATTTATTTTTAAAAATTTTTTATTTTCTCTGAATGGTACGATTATTCATCTTTTTCTCTGAATAATATATTTATTTTTGGGTGCTGGATGTGGTTTGCCTCTAAGCAAACTTTTGGAAGTGGAATTTGAATCTCTTCACTGATTTTTGATAGAATATATAAATGTATTTGGCGCATCATACCAATTACAAGAAATGAAATTTGTTGTCAAGAATAATATGAATAATTTAAATAAAACTGAAAAGAAGATAACTAAGTTGCACTGGACCAAACAAAACTTTTGGAAGATGGAAAGCCATTTTATCCATCCTATCCAGAATAATTCGATATGTCTTTTTAGACTATCAATTTCATGCGCAACAAAAAACAAAAAAAGATCTTGAATTTATGCGAGAATCGTCATTTTAAATACATTATTAAAAAAAGATGCCCGTGTAAAATATATCCTCCCATATCTTGGGTAGAACAAAATATAAGTTTTAGTTGTTAGTATTGTTTTCATATTTAGTGGTTCAAGTGTATCCGACCGGCGACACCCAATCAACCTTTAAATTTTGACAGCATTGAGTTTGAGCATCAGAGACCGCTTAAATGTCCGGTGATGGTCTAACTCGGTATCTTTTGCACTCATGTATCACCACCGGCAAGTTAGAAACACTTTATGTTACCGATTAAATTTGTTTAAAATGAGACATGATCGTACCTTTCTAATTCTAAGTTAATTTGATCCAGGTCAGAAACACACATATATATATATATGGCCATGCATATGGTCGATATGTACATATAAATATATAATAAACATATAAATTAATTGAGAAATGTATGCATGGTTTAACAAGACGACTTTAGGGTTTTAAAACGATACTATAATCGATTTCCGTGTGATCTTACTACTTTTGCGAATAAACTCTTTTATAATGTTTCGACAAATGAAGAAGAATAAAGACAAGGTCTAAGCAAGTGGGAGTTTAATTAATATTAATATTACTTCTTATAATATTTGTTATTTGAAATAAGAATTTTGGACTTTTGCAATTATGGCTATTGGATAATTAAAAAATGCGCACTCCTATCCATTTTGAGAATAATCAAAAAAAGAAGAAGAAGAGGATTGCCTTATATCAATCCTCAACCCTCTTTGCACCTGAAGACTTTTGAGGAATGTAGAGAAGTTCCAGAAATTAAAACCCTAAAAAAAACAAAACACTTTAGATTTCATTTCGATCGTTATTCCTCCGATTTTTTTGTTTAATCGAATCTTTTTTTTTTTCAACTTTTGTTCCAACCGTTCAATATATCATTGAACGTACAACAAGATCATATGTTTCTAATACAAAAGTGGCAATCCGGGTCTCTCTTCTTTGTTCTTTGATGGATAACATAAACTTTGTATTCCCAAACGCTTCACAAGGAAGCCAACTACAGTCGCAGCCGCAAGCGCAACCGCCCCAACCGTTTAATTTACAAGACCTGAATATGATTCATTACAATCAATCATCTTCTCAATGGCCTACCGAAACGTTCTCTGGTTTTCCTCCGTATGATTGCGCAGCCAATCAATCTTTCTCCCCACAATGTTCATCTTCAAAGTCCTACCCTTCCTCGTTTCATCCATACCAACATCAATCTTCGGATCCTCCATCACTAGACCAGTCCGAATCAATGGTTCCTATGCAGCCTCTTCCAGGTCAATATTTGAAGCCATTATATCAAAGATCCTGTGCAAACGATTTTGCGGAAACGAATGGTTCATTAGCCTCCTACTCTCTTTCTTTTGAAGCCAGTCAAGATCCACAAGTATGCCAACAAAAAAAATCATCCTTCAAATTTTTGTTCTTGTATGTATATTTTTTTCACAATGATGATTCTATTTGATGGTTTCATTAAAATGTTCTCCGCAGGATGTATGTAGGAGGACCTATACTAATTCTAATGTAACACATCTGAATTTCTCATCATCATCACATCATCAAGCTAAACAAACTCATTCAAGATTTTCTTCTCCTCCTTCCTTCTCAATCCATCCTAACTGTGGGACTGTAATCGGGAACAAGACAAGGATAAGATGGACTCAAGATCTTCATGAGAAGTTCGTGGAGTGCGTAAATTGCCTTGGTGGTGCTGATAGTAAGTTATAACCATTACCTAGACTTCAACTTTTTTTACTTTATTTTACTCAAAAAAAATAAAAAACTTTAAGCAGAGGAGGTTCTCAACCACTTAATCTTGTCGCTTTGCTTTTAGCAATATAAATCATGGACGGTCATGTAAAACATAGTATGTAGATGGTATGATTTCATGAGGTTAAAAGTCATCTTATGGAGTCATAACGCTCTCATATAACAACACTGTGTGGATTGAAAAGTTTCTCCTTTTGAAGCCAATATGCGCATTATTTTGGATTTTTTTTTTTTGATATTTGTTTTAAGAATAAAAGTGTCCTTGTTTCTTTGGTGAAACACTAAAAAGTGAAAGTGGTGGAAAACTATGCAGAGGCAACGCCCAAGGCAATATTGAAGCTGATGGATTCTGAAGGACTCACAATATTTCATGTTAAAAGCCACTTACAGGTTATATAAGTTACATCTCTCTTTTCATTTTTTTTGTTCTCAATGAATATTTTAGTCAATAGTTTCTTGGCTTAAATTTCAGAAGTATAGGATTGCGAAATACATCCCTGACTCTCTAGAAGGTATACTAATTAATTAACCTCTTCACTATTATTTGTTTTGGTAAAATACATTGATAATTTGGGGAAAAAATGCAAATCGAAAGAGTTTTGTGTTGCAGGCAAGTTTGAGAAGAGAGCTTGTGCCAAAGAGCTGTCTCAGCTTGACATAAAAACGTACGTTTTTTTTGGGGCCTAAAAAAATATTTTCTTTATTACTGATTACTCTCTTTTTCCTCCATATCCAAAATTAATGACCACAAAGCATATAACAACAAGAAACGAGTAATAGTATTCAAAAAATAATTATTAATGACCTGTTAATGATTTTGATTTATGTTTTTTTAATGTTGTAGTGGAGTGCAAATTAAAGAGGCCCTCCAGCTCCAACTAGATGTTCAGAGGCATCTCCATGAACAATTAGAGGTAAGTTACAAAATGTTACATTATAACTTATAAGTAGTTGTGTTGGCATTTATAGTACTCGTTCCTATTCCCCATTAAAGCATTCATGGGGTTATCCACTCGCCATTTCCTTACTTCGTCATTTTTTTTGGATAAATTTATATTTAGATTTAAAGATACAAAACTAGTATCATTTCTAAGAAATTTGAAGCTATACATCAAAACTTGTATTAAGATAAAAATGAAGGTTTCAACATTTTGTGGCTCTCCTCACTTTTATTATCTATATATATGTCGCTAGTGGACAGTTTTCTCATAATAATCTACATAGAAGATACCGTTTATTTTACCACACTCATCTTGATTCATGTGCCTTTTTCTCTTTAGATTCAACGAAACCTACAGCTAAGAATCGAAGAACAAGGGAAACAATTGAAAATAATGATAGAACAACAACAAAAGACAAAAGAAAGTATTCTGAAGACTGATCCTAACGCCGAAGCATCATTGCCACTTCCAGCTTCCGATCATTCTTCTCCTTCTTTCTCGATACAAGATGCTGAAGCCCTGATGTTAACAAGTTATGAAGACACTCAATTCCAATCAAAGATATTTTGAAAAATAAAAGATTGGCTAATTAATAGAAAAGGCCTAAAGTATGTTTCTAGCTACTCTCTATTCAAAGTGGTATAAAGTCATAAGAGTCGCGACAAGAGAATGTCCAAAGTGCTACACACACTAACACTTAAGGAGAGAATCAGGTACTCAATCGTGTGCAAGTGGTGTGTAATGGGGTCTAGTCATAGACATAGTAGATGTGTGAGATTTATTCTTACTTAACTATTTGTATTTTTTTTGTTTTTGTTTAACTCACACAAAGAGATAGCTTCTTAAATTAGTAACGCTACTTTTAACATTGTGCATGAGGAACCCCCACGTTTTTTTATATTCTTTTGCTTTCTAAATCATTCCTGCTTTGAAATTTGAATATTCATTTTGTAAAAAAAACTACTCAAATAAAACTGGTTCAATTGATTTCCTTATTTGTTATGTTGGTAAAGAAACTCTAAATATAGTGGGCCTGATTATTGACCCAAAATAGAAGATACTAGTGGGTCTGATGGGCTGTACTAATTTTTTTTAATTAAGGGTCCCTCTAATTAACTAAAAATAAAATTTTGCTTTTCCGAATTAGACCCCAAGTTTAATCAAACTTATGATTTGTGTTTCTAAGTAAAACAAGCAAAAGCAAAAACCGAACAAAGTCTTATGCTTCATCTCTGTCTTCCCCGGTGAGCTTGAGCTCCGAGAGCACGAGATTCAAATCAGACTAAACTCGTAAAAGATTTAAAGGTAAAAGCTTTTGATTCTCTAAGTATATATGTGTCCATTAACATTGAGTACAAGGCAATGAAACTCATCCGCAACCCTAGATTCACTTCTCTTCTCAAATGTGTATCTCAACTCTCTCTAGAAACCCTCTCAAAACCCCCAATTTCAGAAACTGGGTTTCTCCTCCGTTATACCCAAAACCCTAGGTCTTTTGCCACCCAGAGAACCGCCGCCGGTGACGAAGTTTCCAGCGAGAAATCGAGTGTGAAGAAGACCCGAAATGGGACTAGAATCACTCCCACATTTCGTAAGTTAGCTGAGGAAGCAATGTTGAATTACTTTTATTCCACTAGGGGTTTACAGTATATGATTGCAGAGAGTATGAGCAAGAACAGTCCAATTTTTATTGATAATCTTTTGAAGAAAGTGAGTTGTGTTGCTGCTTCTGATATCAACCAATGTATTACTAGATATTTACGGTTTCACCCTGTCAATGAATTTGAGCCTTTTCTTGAGAGTTCAGGTCTTAAGCCTATGGAGTATACTCATCTCGTTCCTTCTGATAAGATCTTCTTAAATGAAGACGCTTTTTTGCTTGAGAACCATCATGTTTTGTGTTATTGTGGAGTTGATCCCAAGAAGATTGGAAAGATTTTCAAGGAAGCTAGGGAAGTTTTTGGGTATGAAACTGGTGTTTTAGCTTCAAAGATTAAGGGGTATGAGGATTTGGGGTTTAGTAGATTGTTTCTATCGAAACTTATTGTTTCGAGCCCGAGTATACTGATTGGGAATACGAATCTCGAACTGGCTAAGTTCTTAAACAGGCTGAAATCCGTGGGGTTTGACTTTGATTGGGTAATGAAGAACCTTTCTGAAGAGGCATCTTGTGATTAGAGCTCTGTGAATCGAGTTCTAAGCTTGCTTAAAGAAATCTGTTTTGATGAGGATGAGCTATGTGGGTTAATCAGGAAGTGTCCAAGACTGGTTTTTGAGAATTCAGGGAAATGGACATTGATTCTAGCTGGGTTTGAAACTAAACTTGGGTCGTCTAGAAGTGAACTATGTTCGTTGTTTCAGAAATTCCCGCAGATTCAAGTAGAGAAATGTGTTTTGAATCTAAGGCATTGCTTCTTGTTCCTGAAAGAGATCGAGATGGAGGATGATGAGATTCGAAAAGTTTTCCGTTCTCACTCCTGGTGGCTTGGTTCATGTAGGTTAAAGAAAACCAGTAGCTTGCTTATTAATTTGATGGCTGGGAAAACCCGGATTTGTCAGGTCATTCAAGAGAACCCAGAGGAGATGAAAAAATGGACAATAGGGTCAAAAATCCAGCCTCTACCAGCTAGCGAAGTAAACATAGTTTCGAAAACAATGAAGACTCAGTTTTTGTTGGACCTCGGATACAAGGAAAACTCAGAAGAGATGGAGAAGGCATTCAAGAGGTTTCATGGCAGAGGATCTGAACTCAGAGAGAGATTTAATGTCCTTGTGAGTTTGGGTTTGAATGAGAAAGATGTCAAGGATATGGTGAAAGCATCTCCTAACATCCTATCCCAGGCAAGTGATGTTCTAGAATCAAAGGTGAACTACCTTGTAAACGAATTAGGTTATCCACTTTCGAGTTTGGTGGCTTTCCCTTCATGTTTAAAGTTCACTCTTGAGCGGATGAAGCTGAGATTTTCAATGTTCTCTTGGCTTCAAGCCAGAGGAAAAGCAAATCCCAAGTTTACAATTAGTACTGTGCTCGCGTGCTCGGACAAAATATTTGCAACTTGTTATGTAAACCGTCATCCTGATGGGCCTAAGCATTTGGAGGATTTGAAGAAACTTCATGTTTGAGTTGAACAACAAAATTACTCTGTTTTGTAGCACCTTTGTCATCTTTGTTTTTTAGCTTTTCCTTTTCTCAGTTTTGAGACAAGAAGATGATCAATTTAACAAATAGCTATACTAAGATTAACCAAACTACATTCTTGAACATGTTTATTGATATCTCTGATTTGATAATCCCTTCCAAAGCTCGAGCATAAGATTGCAGAGTATAAATATTAAAACTTTCTAGAGCAAATCTTACATTCAAATCAAATATTAGAGTTTTGACTCTGATATTCAAACATTTAAAAAAAAAAAAAAACTGCTGCTTTACGAAATCAGACAAAAAAATCGCGGAGCAGAGAAGTGATTTCGGCTATACAAATCTTCTCCATGTCTGCGTTAACATCGTGGAGCAGGTAAATGTCTCTTATACGAAACCCTAGATTCACATGTCTTCTCAATAGGGTATCACAAGTTTCTATAGAAACCCCTTTTAAACCCCAACTTTTAGGAAACCCTAGATCTTACGCCGTCCAAAGAACAGTTTCCGGCGAGAAATCGATTGTTAGACCCCGACATGAGATTCGGAAAATGGCTCAGGTTGCCATGTTTGATTACTTCTATCAAACTAGGGGTTTACAGTTTCTTGTTGCTGAGAGTATGAGCAAGAATGCTCCTTTTTTTAATAACAATCTTTTGAAGAAGCTAAATGGTGGTTGTGATGTTGAGGCTGATGATGTAGTTCGATCCATTACTAGATTTCTATGGTTTCATCCTGTTAATGAATTTGAGCCATTCCTTGAGAGTTTAGGTTTGAAGCCATCAGAGTTCAGTCATTTGATTCCTTGTGATAAGATGTTCTTGAATGAAGATGAGTTTTTGTTGGAGAATTATCATATCTTTTGGAACTATGGGATTGGACGAGAGAAGATGGGGAAGATCTTTAAGGAAGCTAGGGAAGTTTTTGGGTATGAAACTGGTGTTTTAGCTTCAAAGATTAAGAGGTATGAGGATTTGGGATTTAGCAAGTTGTTTCTGTCGAAACTTATCGTTTGTAGCCCGAGTATTTTGATTGGGAATATGAATGTTGAGCTTGGTAAAGCCATGGAGATGCTGAAAGCTATGGGTTTTGGTGTTGATTGGGTAACAGAGAACTTGTCAGAGGAAGTGTCTTATGATTGGAGTTCTATGTATAGGTGTCTAAGTTTTCTTAGAGATCTTTTTGCCGATGAGAATGAGCTACGTGAGTTACTCAGAAAGTCTCCTAGTCTGATTTTCGAGGATTCAGGTGAATGGACACTGATTCTAGCTGGATTTGAAACGAAACTAGGTTCATCCAGAAGTGATCTCTCTTCATTGATTCAGACATTCTCGCAGATCCAAAGTTTAGGGAAATGTGTTTCGAATCTAAGGCATTGCTTATTGTTCCTGAGAGATATCAAGATGAAGGCTGATGAGATTGGTAAGGTTTTCCGTTCGCACTCTTCGTGGATTGGTGTATCTCGTTTGAAGCAAACAAGTACCTTACTTCTCAATTTGAAAGGTGGGAAAAGGCGGCTTCGTCAAGTCATTCAAGAAAGCCCTGAAGAGATGAAGAAATGGACTAAAGGGTTAAGACTCCAGCCGCTACCAGGTACCGGAGTAGACACAAAGTCGAAAACAATGAAGACTCGGTTCTTGTTAGACCTTGGATACAAGGAAAACTCCGAGGAAATGGAGAGAGCACTCAAGAGTTTCCGCGGGAGAGGATCTGAACTCCAAGAGAGATTTAATGTCCTCGTTAGTTTTGGTCTGAATGAGAAAGATGCGAAAGATATGGTGAAAACATCTCCTGATATCCTCACCCAGTCATCTGATGTGCTAGAATCAAAGGTTAACTATCTTGTAAACGAATTAGGCTATCCGCTTTCGACTTTGGTGGCTTTCCCTACATGTCTTAAGTACACTCTTCAACGGATGAAACTGAGATTTGCAATGTTCTTTTGGCTTCAAGCTCGAGGAAAAGCTGATCCCAAGCTTGCAGTTAGTAGTATACTTGTGTACTCAGACAAGTGCTTTGCGACTAAATTTGTAAACCGCCACCCTGATGGGCCTAAGCATTTTGAGGATTTGAAGAAACTGCTTCTGTGTCAGTAGATGAAGATCTTTAGTGTTGACTACTACATTGCAAATGAGCCTCAAACATTCAGCAAACAATTCGATTATGTATTGGAGTTGGAGCACAGTCACTGTGATGTAGACAATTTTGTGAAGCAGTAATTGTTTTGCTGATAAAATCATATAAACAACGATGAAGAAGAATATATAAATTTGCTGCCTTTGGAAAATCGTCTAATTTAGAAAGCCCACGTGGCACAGCGAGCGCGCGTGTGTGTGTATCTAAGGTTTGACTATTTGACTCCAACTTCCGTAACTGTATTTGCTGACGTGGAATATTCGCGCTTTCGCATTTTATTCAGTTTCCAACTCTCTCCTTCTTCTCTTCACTAAAACCTTTCTTTGATCTTCTCTCCTCCGAATTTTCTTTCCGTTTGGTTTCCGGGAAAGTGAGAGAAACTGCGAGAAAATTCCACAACTCTCTCTCTCTCTGTCTTCTTCTTTTATACTTTCGTTAGACGAAGCTTCAAAAGTATCAGTTCTATGCATTAAGCACCATTTTTTCTGGGAATCGAGATCCTAGCGATGAAAATCAAACAGCAATTGCGATATCTCACTGCGATTCTGTTCACGGTGATTCTTTTTGTGCTGGCTAAGACTGATACTGATCCGCTTGAAGGTAATTTCCAGATTCTCGTCTATTTTTTCTCAGTCTGGGAATGAATCTTAGCTTAGGTTCTTGTTCATCGATCTTCTCTGTTTAAGAAAAAGGTTAATGGGATGGAGCATGAGTAGTGAGAAATGAGAATGCTTGCTTAATTTTCTTGGAATAAAGATAGAAACCTTCTTGACTGGTTTAATCGCGAGTTTAGATCTGTTTCGTTTACTTGATCACGTGAAATCACCCAAACCTGTTCGACAAAATGACTCTTTAGTGTTCGTGTTTGATTATTGTGTATTCGTGTTTCTCCGATAGTTTTGGCTCTTCAAGATCTCTACAAATCACTGAGCAATCCACAGCAGCTGAGAGGATGGAAATTGGAGGGAGGAGATCCATGTGGAGAAGACTGGATCGGAGTTTCTTGTTCTGGTGCTTCTATAATAGAGCTGTAACTTCTCTATTAACCCTTTTCCTCAGTTTTTTAAATCCAAATTCTCTTGTCTGGTTCGAACAAAATCTGATTCATTTTATCCCAGACACCTGCGAGAGTTAAAGCTTGTGGGCAGCCTTGGAAACCAACTTCAACATCTCCACAATTTGAAGAACCTGTAAGCAAACTTTTCCAATTCTTGATTGTTAACTTTATTACGAGACAGAATCATTGTATTGGTCTCTACTTTTCCTTTTTGTTAGGGATGTTAGCTTCAATAACCTTCAAGGTGAAATTCCATTTGGCTTGCCTCCAAACGCTACCCATATGTAAGTGTGTTTAAGCAAGTACATTAATGATTTAAGCATACACTTGAGAGCAATTCACGAGTGTTATTTGTTGTTTTTCGATTACAGAAACATGGCTGACAACAATCTGACCCAGAGCATCCCTTTTTCCTTGCCTCTTATGATATCTCTTCAGTATCTGTAAGTGGCTCACTCTAAATGGTATATTGTTTATCTTTTCTACTGATTTGTGAAATAATGGCTTCCTTTGTCTTCCAGGAATTTGAGCCATAATTCATTATCTGGACCTCTTGGAAATGTGTTTTCTGGGTTACAGATTAAAGAAATGTGAGTCTTACTGTTCAGTTTTGTTAGTCGTTCATCACAATAATGCAAGACACCCCTTCATATTCAAATAATATTTGACTTTGCTAGGGATCTATCGTTCAATAACCTGACGGGAGATCTACCAAGCTCTTTTGGATCTCTAATGAATCTGACTTCACTGTAAGTATCTGGGAATTTTATATGCAATCTGCTTTGTGCTCCTAGGTACAACTTAATAATGGTTTTGCTGCTGTGATAACAAAACTGCAGGTACCTCCAGAACAACAGATTAACAGGATCAGTCATCTATCTCGCGGATCTTCCTTTAGCTGACCTGTAATTAACTATCCTTGTGCTTTGATTTTGCCTTTCACTGAACTTCCTTTATTTATGAGGTCAAAATGCTTCGTTGTTTCATGTCTTCAGGAATATCGAAGATAACCAGTTCAGTGGTATTATCCCAAGTCATTTTCAGTCCATTCCTCATCTGTGGTGAGTACTCCTCGCTTCTCATAAATTGGCTGAGACACCTAAGACTCATTATAATCAATGGCGTTTTGCTGAGCAGGATTTGGGGAAACCAGTTCCATGTAGAGCCCAACTATAAACCGTGGAAGTTCCCTTTGGACGTCAGACCTATGATACAAAATTCTACTGGCTATCCAACAACACAGTCTAGTGCCATTATGAACTTTCCCAGCCCTCCGAAGGTCAGAAATAAGAAGAAAGGCATAGGAGCAGGAAGTACCTTTTTACTGGTTGGCGGGTTAGCTTTGCTGGGAACTTTCTTTGCACTTTTTGCAGTCCGCATAAGTCATCGACGTGCACAAAACCTTGCTGCTAGTCACAGAAGCAACAATAGCATATCATACTCTCTTCCAGTCAGTATAGGCCGAGGTGATCTATGCTTGTCTCTCATTGTTACAATGGTCCTTCTGATTCCTCGATGCTGATTTATTACCTTTATATGTAACAGAACATCCTATTGGAACTGAAGATAACCCACAGATGAAAAGGGTCCAGCCACCACCAGTTCCCCAGCTCAGACATTTACCTTCTCCGGCTGTCAGAATTGATAAATCTGCAAGAAGAAAAAGCTTCTCTGCTACATGTCAATATCCAGCGTTTGCTAAGCTTTTCTCAGCTGCAGAGCTTCAGCTGGCAACAAACAATTTCAGT
Source organism: Cardamine occulta (assembly GCA_028015245.1). Classification (NCBI taxonomy): domain Eukaryota; kingdom Viridiplantae; phylum Streptophyta; class Magnoliopsida; order Brassicales; family Brassicaceae; genus Cardamine; species Cardamine occulta. The sequence goes on along the minus strand of CM051382.1, from coordinate 22,442,264 downwards.
GAGGAAAACCTACTCGGAGAGGGTCCTATTGGTTCTGTTTACAGAGCAAACTTGCCTGATGGTCAAGTATGTCTCCTTTTCTATCTTCAAACATTCAAAATTGGGAATTTTCGTTATTAGTTTCTCATCCATTGATGTTCTCTTAAAACAGTTTGCGGCCGTGAGAAATATCCCAATGTCTTCGCTGTCTTTACATGAAGAGGAACAATTTACTGAAGTGCTGCAGACAGCCTCCAAACTAAGACACCCAAACATTGTGACACTACTAGGTTTCTGCATTGAGGATGGGCAGCATCTTCTTGTCTATGAGTATGTTGGGCATTTGTCGTTGTACAATGCTATGCATGATGAGGTATACAAGCCACTTTCTTGGGGCTTGCGTCTCCGCATTGCTATTGGAGTTGCCCGAGCGCTGGAGTAAGTATCCCATCTTCTCAATCTAATAGTAGCTCATTCCTAATCCTTACAACTATTTATCTTGACTCTTCCCTATCTGGTGAATAAAAAAATTTCAGCTATTTGCACTCCTCGTTTTGCCCTCCTATTGCTCATAGCGATCTGAAAGCGACAAACATCTTACTAGACGAAGAACTTATACCTCGTATTGCTGACTGTGGGCTTGCTAGTTTAAGGCCACTTACAAGCAACAGTGTCAAACTTCGGGTAAGTAAGAAGATGGTATATAATTTGTGGATTAGTTCTTTGACTGAGACCTAATGAGTTGAGATTTTGAGCAGGCTTCAGAAATAGCGATACAAAACACTGGCTACATAGCACCAGAACATGGACAACCAGGAAGCAGTGGCACAAAGAGTGACACTTACGCACTGGGAGTGCTACTCTTGGAACTGCTAACAGGAAGGAAAGCATTTGACAGGTACATAAGCATTTCACACACTAATAATAATCATTGATAGCTAAGCTAAGCTTGACCTTTTCTGCTGGATGTTGCAGCTCACGACCCCGAGGAGAACAGCTACTGGTGAAATGGGCATCAACCAGACTTCATGACAGGCGAAGCTTAGAACAGATGACTGACAGAGGCATAGCCGGCACATTCTCCTCAAGAGTCGCCTCACAATACGCAGACATTATCTCCCTATGCACTCAGGTATTTTCAATAGAAGAGCTTCTTCGCTCAGGATCACTACATTAACTAAGCATTCATTCATAAGCAGGCAGAGAAGGAGTTCAGACCAGCAGTTTCAGAAATAGTTGAAGCACTCACTGCATTGATTCAGAAACAGAACAAGGAAGCAAGCAGTAGTATAGCAGACAAGACCGACCCTTTTAGTAAATCATTCTGCTCAACACACACACGCTTCATCTCCTCACCTACCTTCAGCTACCTCCCCACTTAACCATTTTCTGTATCTCTTCTTCGTACACATATTCTTTACTGTCAAAAGAATAGTTCTTAGCATATGATGATGATATACATATTAGTCTTGTAAAAAGGAAGTTTCTTAGTATATGATAGAAATATATAATAAAAGTGTTTGAAATAAGGCAAAACCCCTATTATAGTAAGAAAAAGGGTCACTTGGCGTTCTGAAACTAAGTTTTCTAGCAAGTCTCAAAGATCACACTAAGCAGAAACCCCAGCGTTCAACAAAGTATTGATCTCTCCTCTTATATTCACGGGTCTGCCATCAAACATGGAAGAGAGACTTGTCTCACATAGGTCCTTCAGTTCTCTTGTTTTTAAAAGGGCAGCTTCCTGTAATCAACATCATTAAATAGAATTTGTTAGATAGCCCTTCCAATTCCAAATTTCTGATAAATTCTTAATCCACATTTCCGCCCAAACAAAAGTCAAGCCTTTTGAGAACATGAGCTTACCTGTTTTGGCCATATAGAAGAGACTGAATTCTGAAGCTCCATGCGTCTTCTTCCCACATCTTTCAAGCTCTCTCTTAACTTCACTTCTCGGTGCTTCTTCTCCTCCAGCTCTAAAACAAGCCTATCTAGGAATCTATACGACAAAAATACATATATCAGAAGCTGTGGTACTCAGTGTGATCCCATGGCAGAAATTCTTTATCCTAAAGCACCTTTTGGAGTTGAGAATCATGATCAGATCCCGTGATTTCTTGTTTGTTAGCAATGAAATGGCCTTGGAGATATCAACCACCATTGGCTCAATGGTTTCAGGAGAATACTGCTGAAGAACCATGGGAGCAACTGCTTGCACGTGGTGCTGCAAGGACAGAGTATCTTCATTTCTCAGTTCTATCAAACGCTGGTTCAAAAATGCCTTCACCTGAAACAAGAGAAACCACATGACGTGTCTAGTAGCGATCAAGAAGCATCTCCAGGATTAAACTGAGCATTAGATAGTCAGGGATAAGAGTACCTCATACAGATCATCAAGGATCTTATTTCTATATTCTGTGTCCAACAGCTGGCTCCTCTCTCCTCCACTCCCTAAGACTTGAGTTGTAGAATCTGTCAACTGTGTCTGATTCTCCAGGCTTGATTCTAGCAAAGCTGAATCAGCTATCTCTTCTACCTGAGGTGTTTCAACACTTACATCCCAGGAAATCTCAGAAACATTAACCTCAGGACCTTGGCTCTCTTCCACTTTAAGTGGAGAATTCTCAGGAATATCGCTGGCATTGACAATTTCATATGAACCTAGATCATTTCCACTATCAAATTCTTCTACCATACTAACATCCCAATCTATCTCAGTAGTATCAAGTGTAATATCCCAATCAATGCTGTCTGCAGCCGCATCTGTACCATTTGCATTCTCAGATGACTGAATATTATCAGCATCAAGAGCTTCAGAGGCCCCCAAAACGTTTAGTGATGGAGGATTTTCACGAATGTCTTTCAAGTTTTGTAGGACAATCCTCAAAGGCTTCTGCAGACATATCAGAAGCCCGTTAATTCAATCTCAAGAACAAAAGGACCAATAATTACAGAGAGAGTAAAGTTAAGAGTGATCTTACATCTTTCTCAGTATGAACATCTTTAACATAGGCGGAGTAGTACTCCATTGCTCCTGATACTGAGTCACTGTTGATAACTTCCAGAATCTCGCTAAAGGTACTGGGAAGAGAATTCGCAGTCTCTAATAGTTCACGCCTCACATTGTTTCCCTGAAATTCAAGATGTTTAAACTTTAAGTGATCCTTCTAAAACCTATGGATCAAACCAAGAAAAGTTTACAACTAAACCTGCAATCCAAGCTCTCGACAAGCCTCCTCGTATTTTGTTGCTGAGAGCGCAATGCTCCTTTTGATATCAGCTTCTTTACGATCAAGTTCCGCCAATTGTTGCTGAATCTTTTGCACTTGCTTTTTCAGATATGGGCTTCAAATTTTGCAAGAAGAACAATAATTGGGAAATTTCAAAGTAGAGAGACTTAAGGTAAAACCTTTCTACCGAATCAAGTAGAGCAATGCAAAACAACAACTTACATTTCGTAATTCACATTCTGAATTATAATCTGAGCTGCCTCCCCGAGATAAATGTGATCTTTTTCAAACGCACGAACAAGTGCTTCCCAAACACCCTAATAAGGGCAAAAGAATAGATCACAAAATTGTACAACGAGACAATGAACACAAGAAAAGTGCGAGACAGAGAACAAATTTCCTTACAGAAGCACCAGAAAGCCGACCAAAGATATTTCTGCTTTCCGGAGTTGTCTTAAGGAGAATCTCATATATCTTTTTGACCTCCAAGTAACCTATCACTGGAAGCAAAACAACAGTCACTTGGATGAGAATTCGACGAGTAAGTAAATAACCAAACTCCAAACAAGCTTATCTTATTCACAAAGATGCAACTCTCAAATATCTTTGGCATTTTCAAATAAAAGAGTAACACTTTATGTTTAAATGAGAGCTGCGAACCAAATTGATACTCATTTCTGCTTCGAAAATGGCGAATTTTGTTGTAAAGCACGAAAAAAATCGCTAAATTGATAACAGCAAAACTTTAACCTTCAGGATCTAGGGTTTGAAAGTATGGATCGACTTCTTTAGGCAAAGAAGAGAACTCTTTTAAGATTTTGACTCTGATCACAGCCACCCTCTTCCTCCAATCCGCCGGAATTCTCTTCCGATCCACCAACCATTCTTCGAATTAAACAAAATTGAAATCAAATTAAGCACTACAATCTCAAAACAGATTCGAATTCATATCGAAAGAAACAAAATTTCGAGTGCTCGTGATTGATTGATATTATGCATTACCGCCGAGACGAGAGAAGGTGATGTCGATAGGCAGATTTTGAACATCGTCTTGTGTCGGCATTTTTATTTTCCAGGAAAATTTTGACGCTTTCTGGGGAAAATATCTCCCAAGTCTATATCAGTTTAAGGTTTTGAAGTCTGTGATCGAACTGTTTGTGAGTTGGCTCTTCAAGACCGAAGAAAAAGGCATAAAACTCATAGATGTCGTCGTCAAATTTGCTTAATCCGGTTTTGGAGCTAACCGAACCAATTTACTCCGGTCCGAATTTTAATGGGTTGATCAAGTTATCGATTTTAACTTTTTAAAAAATTTGTTTCCAGTCAATGTTGTAAAAACGCTATTTTTATGCATGATCAAATCTAGGCTTTTTGTAAATTTCAACAACTTTTATATCGTTCGTTAAATAAATAATATAAACAGTTATAATTGTGATTGATTGACAAGAAAATCCGAATTAGTTTACTGGCTCAATTTAATCAAACCAATTAGCTTAACAAAAACCAAACAAAATTTCAATGGAACAGTTAGGAAGATACAAACAAAAATCAATCGATTTATTGACAATCAGACTTCATCGATCACATCATAATTGACTAAACTTGTTTCATATGTACAGATTCTAGTGTTTATAGATCAAATGTAAGACCGACCGGTTAATGATAAAGAAAATCTGACTAAGTTTCTATATTATTATTTTCTTATGAAATTGAAAACTATATCTTTTAAAACAAAAAATAATAAAAATCTAATACTTGAATAATAATGTAGAAAACAAACAAAAAATATTTATACAAGTTTGTTATCAGCAATTTTTCTACAGAGAGAGAGGGAAAGGAAAAGGACATGAACTTGACCGCTTTATCAGAATATTTTTCTTGAGATTATACAAAAAAACAAAGTCGTCTTCTAATATTTTAAGGTAGAAGAAACTTTTTAAGAAATTATAATAAAATAAAATAAAAAGGAGTTTGTCTTGTGGTTCTCCTCTCCAATCTCCCATTTTTCTCAAATATGTATCTCTCCTTGTTAAGTTTAGAACCCTCTCCACTTCAACATAAACCGACCTCTCTCTCTATTTTTCTATTCAACATAACACCAAAGTAGCTTTAAATGCTCCGTTACATAATCTCTATCTCTTTCCAAGAATATAGAGAAAGAAAAATAATACTAGTTATCTAGAAGATATATATCATCCTAAGAGTGATCAAAGCACCGTCATCGTCATCATCATCGATCAGTAGCTGCCTTAGGAGAGAAGAAGACCAACAACAACAACATAAGAGATCGAAGATCTATCTATCTATCTATCTATCTATCTATCTCTCATCATCATCTTCTGCTGCTGTTACTATCACACGCTCAAACATCATCCATAGACTTTTCCCCAATCATCATCAAATGCAAGGTCATCACCAGAATCATCATCAACACTTATCATCAGCCTCCACTACGTCTTCTCATGGAAACTTCATGTAATTTTTAGTCACATATTTATATATGATTTTGAGACCAAAAGTCAAAAAATTTAAAAAACTTTTTGAATTGATGATGATCCCCAAAGTTTAAAGAGTTTTATGTGTGTTATATGTGCAGGAACAAAGATGGGTTTGATCTTGGAGAGATAGACCCATCACTCTTCTTGTATCTTGATGGACAAGGACATAATCAACATGATCCTTCATCAACTGCTCCTTCTCCTTTACCTTATCATCACACAACTCGTATGCTCTCTCTCTCTCTCTCTCTCTCTCTTTTCTTTTTTTGGGAATTGGGGTTTGGTTTTGGTTTCAGCAGATAAAGAAGATTCCCTTTGAGGTCATGAGAGAGAGAGAGAGAGAGAGTCACAGCAAAAGCATGTCCAACAGATTTCAATCTTTCTTCTGCCATCAGTACTCTACTTTCAGCTTTGACCAGATCCTCTATTTTCAGACATCATATCTTTCAATCTATAACTCTTCTTTAAACCCTTTTCTCTCTCTTTTTTTTTTGGGGTCTAATTTGAACTACTCCACTCACATATTTATATATTACTTGAGTTGTTATAACCAGACCATTTCTACACAATCACATGACTCTTCTTCTATGAATCTTATGGCAGAGAATTTGGCGATGAGACCTCCAACATCAATACTCAACATATTCCCATCTCAACCTATGCACATAGAGCCACCTTCTTCTTCTACACCCAATGTAATAATAATTACTTTTATATTTCTTCTATATATGCCAATTTTAGTTGGTTTCTGTTTCTAATTTAATATAATGTCAGCGCAACTACTAGCTATTTCATATAATATCAAGTCAGACCAATTATTATACGTTTCTCATTTTTCTAATTATATACTGATTTGATTATTTTTATCAATTGTGTTTGGTAAGACCGATAATACAAGATTGGTTCCTCCTGCTGCACCTAGTGGTTCGACTCGGCCATCTTCTGAGCCATCCATGGACTTGACCAATCATTCTCAGTTTCAACCTCCTCAAGCTTCCAAGTCCATTAAGGTCTCTATCTAATTTATATATTTTTAAAAATAATTTAATTGTCAAATTATTAAACGAATATAGTTTTAGACTTAGCTTGTTGTCGTTGTTTAATTATAATTTAATGGGTCATTTCGAAATGTTATGGCAGAAGGAAGGGAACCGCAAGGGTCCTGCCTCATCGGACCATGACACACCAAAATCGTCAGACCCTAAAGTGAGTGTATTCATAACATCGGCATACATAAGATTTATTTATTTATTTTTACTTTTTGGTGTTTGATTATGTTTTATTAATTTAATTTCTCAACAGACACTGAGAAGACTAGCACAAAACAGAGAAGCTGCAAGAAAAAGTAGATTACGAAAAAAGGTCAGCATATATATATATATGTACTAATTAGTATTTGTAAATTGCAAATAAAATTTATATAACGTTATTTATTTTGGTTTATTACGACAGGCTTATGTTCAGCAACTTGAGTCATGTAGGATCAAACTGACCCAACTAGAACAAGAGATTCAACGGGCCAGATCCCAAGTAAACATTGTTTACCTGCTATCTCTTTTCATATATTTCACCTAAAGTCTAAAATTTACTAAAAAAAATTTATCCGATGGTTAATTAGGGCGTATTCTTTGGAGGGTCACTGGATCAACAGCAAGGTGGAATGTCCACTGGCCATGGAAACATCAGCTCCGGTACGTAACACTTTCATATATATATATGTAACGGACGACTCAAAAACATTTGAAAACCGAAAATGAGATATTCATGAGTATAATGCAATGTGAAGCAGAAGCAGCGGTGTTTGATATGGAATATGCGAGGTGGTTGGAGGAGCAGCAAAGACTGTTAACAGAACTGAGGGTGGCAACACAAGAGCACTTGCCCGAGAACGAGCTTAGGATGTTTGTGGACACTTGTTTAACTCACTATGACCATTTGATTAACCTCAAGGCTATGGTCGCTAAGACCGATGTCTTCCACCTCATATCTGGAGCTTGGAAAACTCCAGCCGAACGTTGCTTCTTATGGATGGGAGGTTTTCGTCCATCTGAGATCATTAAGGTACATCTCGTCTTTTCTTATACCATATAAGCATATTAATTTCATGTATGTGAAAAATAAGGTTACCTATCGGTTAGTAAAATGTGTTTAAATAAGTCATGATGATATTGTAAACTAAACAATCTCGACCACTTAAATAATCCTAAAATTTTGGATTTTTACCTGACGACTAGTTATATTAAAATATACTATATCATAAAAACTAGATTATTCCATCAACCAGAATACAATCATTGCATTGAACATTATTAATTTCTGTGGATTACTTACAGAACATATAACAATGACTAAAATGGTGACATTTTCTTTATTTTTTATCGTACACATCTGTGCATGGAATATAGTACTTGCAACTTTATTCAATTAATAATAAAATTTAGTTTCCTCGGTTTTATTTCTAAAATTTTTAGTATTTAAAAAAAGAGGGTACGGTATAGTGATGATAGATAAGACATAGACCACAGTGTTCGACGAGGTATATATATACTCATAACATTGCATGGGGTGGACTTTATATGTATAAAACGAACCTATCTACGTGTATATGTATTTATATTAGGATAATAATGAAGGTACACGTAAAATTAATTTAAAAACAAATAAAGAATGCATGCAATTGTGTGATGGTGAAGTATTTCTAGAAAGGTTAGGTTTTGGCATAATGTAAAAGAAAGTGCCTGTCTGTTTTTTCGATTTATGGTCCATAGAGGGAGACAGAGAGAAATATACACAACCATGAAATTTAACAGAGACGAACAAAATAAAAATAAATACAAAATAAAAATAAATAAAAGCAACAAATTAATGTTGTACATCGAACTCAATACATATATACATATAATTATTATTTAAATTTCCATAAAAGGATTTTAAACATATATTTTATTCTAAATATATGAAGATTAATATATGGATGGTGTGCATATCTGACAAGACCTTTGGCTATGTCTCAATCTCATATCCTTTTTAGTGAAAACAAAAAGGAAAGAAAAGATTTTGGGGGTAGCTAGTAACTCGTGCAATCGTACACTACACATTTAATGCATTCAACGTTCTTTATGCATCGATTAAGACCAATATTGTTAATTCTCTAAAGTATTCGTAACTTGTATATATGATGTATTAATTTGAAACGCATGAAGGTGATTGTGAACCAAATAGAACCATTGACGGAGCAACAGATTGTTGGGATTTGTGGGCTGCAACAGTCTACACAAGAGGCCGAGGAGGCTCTCTCGCAGGGCCTCGAGGCATTAAATCAATCGTTGTCCGATAGTATTGTGTCTGATTCTATCTCGCCTGCCTCTGCACCACTTCCTCCTCATCTATCCAATTTCATGTCACACATGTCCTTAGCTCTCAACAAACTCTCTGCCCTCGAGGGTTTCGTTCTCCAGGTACCCTCTATAAATATTCTTTCTTTTTATATAAGTTTATATGAAATTATATATCTACACCAATCGTTATATATATATCAAATATATACATGTATAATATACAAGTGGACCCCTAGGGAATGTGGTCCTAATTAGACAAGGGATACATTTTTTGATTCTTTGAACTACTCCTTGTTAAACCAACCTATCATAATATATAAACATATATATATATATATATATATATATATATATATATTTGATTGTTATAATACGCTATCTAAATTGATATAGATGTTTGTATGTACGTGTATGTTTGTATACAACTCATATATAGATATAACGTCGGCCATAATTAGTTAGAGGACATTCGTAAATATAAGTATAGTTATAATAAAATATGCATTAACATAGGAAATGAGAAATATTTAGCTTATTGATTCCGACATTATGCAAGCAGGTATCTAACAAACACTTCTCTTGTCTTATATCAAGTTAATTGGTCGGGATGCTTTTCTTAGAAGACTAAATTTATTAATTTAATATTAATTTTCTTAATCGTTTACTAATTTAGAACAGGCAAGTTAATGAATTTTTTTATAGATATGCTAGTACTGTATTAATGTATTAGTCTATACTCTATATGCAAATGGGGATTTATGGTAATATTAATTATGTCACATTCATGCATTTACAAATTGGCATCTTTTATCTATAGTAGTTTCTTTAAACAATTATTTCTGTATTTGTTCGTCTTTTTAAAAATATGTCCGTGTCTAGCTACACGCTAACAACCTTTCATCTCCAAATAAAAATTTGGAAAATGTTATTTAAATTAAAAATTAATCAAAAATTAAAAGAGAAAGGTCGTCCAACTTTAGAAGAGTTGGTAAATGTGGGGGTTAGTTTACTAAAACAGGGTAATAGATTCGAACTTCTCTAAACGCACGTGATAATTTCGCATATATACAGTCCAAAAAGCATATAAATATCACATCAAATGAAAACATGGATTTCTTGGAGCCCATATCGTTCCATGATGTCATGAACGTAACTGCCCGAGTATCCCATCCTCCCAAAACACTTCCTTGAGAACAATTCTTTTTCATTTACTTACATTTTATTTCTCAATTTTGTGGTCTCTATTTCATTTCGGGATTTTTTGTGCAACTTATATAATATATCATTAATTAATAATATGTTGATTATATATGTAGGATTCTATATTAGTGATCAAAAGTATTATGAAGCATGGCGTGGGACCGGGATATGGATTTCACTGGTTTCACTTTTTGACAATTTGGTGTCGTGTTCGGTGTTCTTATTAGTGTAGTAACAAGATTTTATTTTTGTGTGATCAACACTTTGAATAATCAGCATTAATTAGTCGTCAATCAACCATATATAATCACGGTCATGTAGAATCATATTTGATCCATATTTCAATGCTACAAAATACATCATAATGCTTACTTTGTCAAAAATAATGCTTGGTCTTTTAATCTTTATTTTCCTTGTCAATTAGTCTTTTATGTACTCCGATTTATGAGACTATATATTGATGGATCCATATTCAATTCACTGTCCTTAGTCTTAATTGTCAATAACATGAATACAACTTTGTCCATATTTCTCTATTTTCTCTTACTTATTTAGTATTTTTGAACTAATACATTAAAGAACTTACAGGCGGATAATTTGAGGCACCAAACGGTCCATAGGTTGAATCAATTGTTGACGACCCGTCAAGAAGCACGGTGTCTTCTAGCAGTTGCGGAATACTTTCACCGTCTTCAAGCTCTAAGTTCTCTTTGGCTAGCCCGTCCTCGTCAAGACGGATGATACCAAACAAACTGAGGAAGAAACAAAAAAAAAACAAGAGAATAGGTTGATTAGTTGTAGCTAGTTTGACCTCTTCATATATTGTTTCTCTACTCAAATACAGTACAATTAGGGAAAATTGTTTGGCTTCTTTTGTTATATGATTCTTAATTAGTATATGTTTTTTAAATTAAGATGCAGATGATAGACAAGTATTCCATACCTTTAATTCATCCCTGTGCAAGTGAAAAATTACACAATTGATCTTCGTTTCCATTAGACTAAGTTGGTTTCTAAGAATATGAAAGAGAATTGAAAGGGGAGCAAAAGAGAAGGCTAGCAACAATTGCAATTGCATGCAAGAGAGGAGACTTGTTACTTGTTAGGTCAAGAGCATTGAGCCATTGACCAGTTAAAAAGGTGACAAATGGTAAGCTTTGTGGGATAGAGCGTCAGGACTTGGGATCAGTAACGTTTTGCTTTGGGTTCTACGCCATTTTCTCCTTTACTTTTTCATTTCTTTGCTGTCACTAGTTTTCTCTTCTCTTTTTTTCTATTTTCATATTTTAAATCTTGAACATTATACATACTATGGTCAAACGAAGAAAAACACAAATTCACATCACAAAACACGAGATTGATTTTTTTCCGACAAAAAAAAAAGATTTAGTATATTTATGCCACGCGTCGCTTTCCAATATATTTTACGATCCTTTTTGGTTAAAAAGTCTTTTATTTTATTTCATTGAAATTGCGAATAGGAAAAGATTACAAGCAGCCACATTATAATTAAGCCCATAAGCCCACTATAATTTGGGTTTTACACGAACCCAACAACACATCAAAAGACAATAATAGAACCAAACATTTAGGAACAAATAATAAAACAGAGTAACACACAGAAAAAACAAAAAACAACAACAACACAAGTTATACGAACAGAGAAGACCTGAAGCCACAAAGAAGCTGTAAAATTCAAAGCATACTATCTGCTTTCGAAGGTAATTTCCTGAAGAAGTTACTTGGAGCAGAAGGCATCTTGCTTCTGAACTTGGGATGTCTCATCCAGAACATCCCACCCGCAAGAGCTATGATCTTGAAAGGCGTCACGTACAAGACCATCGCAGCAACAAGACAAAGAATCACAAACAAGCAAGTCGCACGAGGATCTCTCCAACTCAACAATGCTTGAAACCTCTCACCTTGTGTTGCAATGTCTCCAACAACCATCTGGATCCGACCAGCAACGCTTCTTAACCTATCATACCTCATCTTCACAACATCTTGTCCCTTTGAAGTCGGGAAAGTATCAAACTCCTCATCTAGCTCATCGGGGCTAGCCGCTTCAGCCCAAGAGAGCTTTGTATCCATATGAGGAGGATGACGCGGCCTGAACCGGAAGTTCCAGAGCCCTATCAAGAACATGTAGAGGAATGTGGTTGGGAGTATAAGCTCTGGATAACAAATCAGTATGAAGAAGAGAACATGGAACAATATCGTCGTTAATGGATTCTTCCAGTAGCAGACCTCTCCGAGCCATTTGCTCATAGCAATCAAACCTGAAAACACAGAGACTATCCTGAAAAAGTTAGCTTTGCTTCTTCTCATGCTCCACATATGTGAATCAACATCAAGCATATACTCTACGATCTCTTTCCTTAAAGGAGGCTCTGCTCGGGCTAACCGCGCCGCGACAATGCTCATAGCTTGGTATCTAAGGCTGTCTAATTGGTTCACAGTGAATGGATGAAGATAATGCATCTTTGGAAGCAGAGGATGACCATAAAGATAGATCATGTGAGCCAAAGATAGACAAGTGAATCTCACAGCTAATTGAACTTCTCCCATTTTCTTTAACCCTTTTGTTTGCAGAACAAGAAGAGGGTAAGAGTGAGTGTAGATTCTATCAGCCTCTAGAGTAGATAACCGGATCCTAACCTTCCCGATTCTCGCATCCACTTTGGCTCCATTGTTTGATTTCTCGCTGCCACCAAGGTGACAGTTATCGAAAACTCCCAGTGTGATGACTGTACAAGGATCATACACTTCCCATGTGTATTGCTCATTCCATTTAGGGTTATAGCTCTCAATGATAGTTCTTGTTCTCACCCATTTCTGTCCATACTTGGCAACACAATACGGATCTGTTGTCGCTTTACCGTCTTTTGTTTTCATCGGTGAAAGCCCTTGAGCACTCAAGATTCCTACTTCAAGGATTCCAATAGGTTGCTTCCATAGTTGTCTTGCCGTAGGCTTCACGTCACTGATGTACAGGGTTGATTCATCCATTACATGGTAACCACCTTCAAGGCAAACTCGTAGGTGGATTCGGCTAGAGAACTTGAGCTCATGTCTCTTGTCTCCTTCCAATGCCCCAAACCCAAACTTTTCAAGGTTGTACCATTTGGAATGAACAGCTCTGTGATCTAATCTTTTCTCAAACACGTTCAAAGGTGAGATGAATCTCCCCATGACTTCATCTTTAGCTGGTGTAACCTTGTTTTCGACCGTCAAGAAAAACTGTTCTTCAAATGGCTCTGCAGCTACAAAAACAAGATCCTCGTTCCACATCGGATTTGTTGTCTTGTTAGGACATAACTTAGTTTTCAGAATCTGATTCCCAACCTGAACCTTAACGAAAGCTTGAGGCGGTTGGCTCCTGTCACTAGGTTCAACATCTTGCGCCTCAATAACATTAACCCGCAGATACCACAGTTTGGGAGATACATAGACTTTAGACCTCACGCTTTGGACACCTTCTCCTTGAACAGAGGAAGCATCTGAATGCCAAGCATCAGGAAACGCTTCATCAGCTTGCGTCCCAAGCCAAACCGCTACCATAACCTCACCTCTCTTCTTACTCTCACCTCGCCGATCTTCTAATCTGTACCATTGAGGTGCAAGTGGACTATCAGGAGGAACTCTCGTAGGAACCTCACGCATATCAAACACAACCTTCCCTATGTAATCATCTCTTGTAACCATCTCTTTATCGCGCACAAAGACTTCGACTGTAGAGGATTGGACCTTGTCTTTTGAAAAGGCGAAAACTTGATTCCACTGTGGGTTGGTTCTTTTCTCGAAATGTTTAGTCTTTCCTTTGTAGTTTCCTATTTTGACTTCCACATATGGATCGCAATTGCTGGTGACCGGGTTTGGAGGAAGATCCTTGGCTTTGACCACTCGAACATAGAGATAAAACATTTGCTCAACAAGGTCGTATGTGCTTGCAACTCTTTCGCTACCGATCCATCCGCTTCCTCCACGTTGTCCTCCATGTGGCCATTTCTCTCCAAGCTCTGGTTTCATGTCTTTAAGCTTATAGTCTTCTTGGCTCTTAGCTCCATCTTTGGCTGCCATGGTTTTAGGTTACTTGAACCAAACGATTCTCTTTTTCTTTCAAAAACGCTTTAATTCAGCACCTGACATACAACAAAAGAAGCAATTTAAATTGCAGAGTTGGAGACTACCAAAAATTAGACCAAACCACTTTCTTGGATGTAGAGAAACTAATGTATCTCCTTTGAACTGGTTTAAAACTTTAATAGTTAGTATTAAGTAATTTAAATTTAATCTCAAACAAGATAATTGATAAGATTTTTACCTGATTTAATCTCTAACCTCTGTCTGCTTGTTCTGTTTCATGAACTCATTCAAGTGTTTGCAGGAAACTACAGAATAGCCTCGATCATCTTTATACATGAAAAGTAAGTGAAGGATTAATACCAAAACAAACAAAAAAATCATATAAAATTTAGTAGAAGATAGCAAACAAAATCTATGAAAGAGATAATCTATATTGTAAGAACGAATTAAAAACAGAGCTATTGGTAAGTAAGTAGCACCTTGAGAAAGATATTGAAGAAGTTGCCAATAACTTATCTAATTTGCTGTACCAGAGAAATGAAGAAATTTTTTATAAGAAACCAAGATGTTAAGAGTACTGCATAATCAAATTTTGGTTTGATACACACAATACTAATTCAACGAAAGGGAAACAACTCTATTGCACAGAGAAAGAGGAATCAAATGAAAAAAAGCAAAAAGGGAAAAAATTACTCTTATTCTCTCTGTTTTTCTCCTTCTTCTTTTATAGGGAAGCTGATTCCTTTTCTTCTTTTTTTATTAAAATGGGGAAGCAGATTCGTCGTTGGTCTTTATAGTCTCTTTGTACATTAAGAAATTTTCCTGCAGTGACAAAGGTAATATCCATTATCCAAACCCAAGCTCAAGTGACACTTCCACATGCTTTAACCAAGTAAACATAGATTTTTAAGAATTTTCAGATGGTAATTTATTTAGTGCCTAAATAATGATTACAAATATGTTATAAAACATTTTGCAAAACCAACTTTCCCCGTGAGCATATATATCTTTAGTGGTTTCTTTCTGTCTGATTGGAATAAGCATCTAAAAAATAGCTTTTCTGAGTCTGGAACTTTTATATAAAAAAAAAGCAAAAGGAAAGGCTAAGGAGTGATTATTATTTGATTGAGTAACATCATTACCTTATTATCCCGCCATTTTTTTTAATTCTAGTGCCCGCACTAGAACATATAAAACTACTTGGTACAAGGAATACTATATTTATAAAAGAACAAATAAACCTTTTTTTATTTATGAAACTACTTGTTAGAAAACCCTAAACACAAACTTTTAGACTTGATAATATTGGGCAGTTAATTTGTGTATGCTTTAACATTTATGATCCGTATCAGGCAATCTACTAGATCACACCAGCTTACACACCTTCGATATCTGAGAACGAGGACAACTAGATTGAGGTCACAATTAGAGTGTTTCTTTGTATTACAACAACCTCGCAATTAGACAACAGTCGACTCCCTTTTTTAAGTAAAGCAAGAGTAAATCGACCCTAAACCAAATTCAATTAGATCGTCATTTTTCTTTCTAGTTGTACCAAACCAGAACCGGTTCTTCTCTCCTATTGCGTTTGTTACATGTGACTAGGGTTCAACAATAGCAAATAAGCTACTCGCAAGAGGATGTTGTCAAATTTTCGTGAAAAAATCATGTATTCGACAAAAAATAGATGATTTTTTCACAATTTCCAAGAAACCTTTTTCAGGATAAAGTTCTGTTTTTATCAACGAAGATGAATTTCAGTTGCCTAAATTTCAGAACCTCCAAAAAAAAAAGAGGAAAAAGGTGTGGAATAAGCTCTTAGATTGGTTCTTTATCAAAAAAAAAAAAATTTTCCTTCTGTTAATTTCTTTATCAAAAAGGTTATAAGTTTGATATTAACTTAAACAAAATGGAAAACTTATCAAGTTGTAAAGGATCCAACTTTACTGGTACACTTTGCCATCTCAAAGATGCTTAGTAATGATGACTATACTACTATGTATTAATTTATGTAGAAAATTTTCGCCCACTGTCCAATACTCCAGTTCATCATACTTGATAGACTTGTCACATAGTAGTATCCATTTTCCTCTGTTTAGTTTTGTTCACATTATTGCGATTTATTAATGCACAATGAATCCAAAACCGAATAGGATACGATCAAGTAAAGGTTTAGACTTTAGCTTCTAGAAAATAGACAAATTCCATAATGTCCATTATAAACTAATTGGGCCTCATTCACGTTCATTAAGAAATAAATTAAGCCCAAACTTAGGCTCTTATTCGATGATTTTATTTATAGAAAGAAACCTCCCCGAAAGAACCAATAGAGCCTTTTACCGAAAACTCTATTCCAACGGCCGGATTGATATAGCCGTTTAAATGACTCAAATCAAAGTTGGATGAATTTATTTTGAAAAATTGTATTAGTAATGACTTGGTGAAGACATTGCTCTTGCTTCAAAACTTGGAAAAGCTTCAAGGAGATATAACTTCCACCAGTTACCGCCTTAATTATATAGACCGTGTTATTGCATTATTACCCAAATATATTCAACGCCGACATCTTGACCATATACGTACGTATTCAGTGATCAAATCGAATCACTCTATCTAAGTCGATATCACTATATATATATTATGTATGTATCATTACACTTTCCATCAAAAACCAAACACCAACACTATGGATAAGACAGCCACATTGCTTTCCTCTCTCTTGTTCTTGTTCACATTCCTCACGACATCTTTGTCTAAAGATCTCTGTAACCCAAATGACAAAAATACCCTTCTCAAGATCAAGAAATCTCTAAACAACCCTTACCACCTCGCCTCCTGGGACCCTCAAACAGACTGTTGCTCATGGTACTGCCTCGAGTGTGGAGACGCCACCGTTAACCACCGTGTCACCGCTCTAACCATATTCTCCGGCCAGATATCCGGTCAGATCCCGCCTGAAGTCGGTGACTTGCCGTACCTCGAGACCCTTGTCTTCCGTAAACTCAGTAACCTCACTGGTACAATCCAACCCACCATCGCCAAACTCAAGAACCTCCGGATGCTTAGGCTCAGCTGGACGAATCTAACCGGTCCAATTCCTGATTTTATAAGTCAGCTCAAGAATCTTCAGTTCTTAGAACTTTCCTTCAATGATCTCTCTGGTTCCATACCAAGTTCTCTCTCTTTGTTACCTAATATATTGGCTCTCCAACTCAGCAGAAACAAGCTTACAGGTAAGAAACCTCTCTTTGTCTTATTTCAATCATTGACTTTTTTACTTACCCTTTTTGCTCAATCTGATTAAGAAACTGTTTTATTTCACAATTAGGTTCGATACCAGAGTCATTTGGATCGTTTCCAGGCAAAGTCCCTGACCTTTACCTATCACACAACCAGCTCTCTGGTTCAATACCCAAGTCACTAGGCAACCTTGATTTTAACCGGATCGATTTCTCCCGGAACAAGCTCGAAGGTGATGCGTCGATGTTGTTTGGAGCCAACAAAACGACATAGTCCATTGATTTATCAAGAAACATGTTCCAGTTCGATCTCTCCAAGGTTGAGATCCCTAACACTCTTGGTGTCTTGGACTTGAATCATAATGGGATCACAGGGAATATTCCGGTTCAGTGGACTGAAGCTCCACTTCAATTCTTCAATGTTAGCTACAACAAACTGTGTGGACGCATCCCTAATGGTGGGAAACTTCAGACATTTGATTCTTATTCATATTTACACAATAAGTGTTTGTGTGGTGCACCTCTTGATAGTTGCAAGTAGAGGTGTCAAACGAGCTGGCCCGCAACACAGAGCTGTTCCTAGAGATTTTAGGATCCTAGGCCAAAAATAATAATACTCTATATGATTTGTTAATACTAATTTTAAGATTAAAATAATTTTAATTAATATATTTTCTATATGATTATGATAATGAATTATGAAATTTATGAATAATATTTTTCTAAGAAAAAAACTATAAAAGGATCATAAAAGAAACTAAATTGATTTTTTAAAATTATGTTTGTAAAAAATAATTAAAATAAATTATTGGTAAAATTTATAAGTAAGAGAAATTAAAGAGTGAATGAAAATAAAAAGTATGGCAAATACAAGAAAATAAACATGTATTAGCCGCAAAAATTAATTATGAACAATGAAAAATTTAAAAAACCAATGATAAGGATTTGAAACTGAATGGGAATATACTTTGAGTTAACTTTAAAACCATTAGATCACTAAATATTTTGATATTTAGGGCCCTAAAATTTTATAAATAAAACAGGGTCCTATGCGAATGTTTAAAATTTTCCTTCCTAGGCGCATGACCCTGCCACAACGGGTAGTATTTGTTTTTAGACCGCAATGGGCCGGCCCGCTAGACCGGCGGGTGAAAACATTATTTCCAGACCCGCCCCGCTAAGCTCAGCGGTTTAGCGGGCCGGTCCGCAGACATAGTTTTCATATTTTTTAAATTATTAAAATTAATTTTATTTTTAAAAATTAAAATTTTAAATTTTAAATTTTAATTAACTTTAAATATCACTTTTCTTGTAAATATTTTAGTTTTTAAATGTTAAATTTTTGGTTTTTATCACATATTTTATATATTATATTATCATAACTATATAAAATTATTTATTTTTATTAAATATTTGTAACCCGCAGGGCGACCCGCTAATCCGCGGGCATAATCCGCTAAAATCCGCAATCCGTTTGGACTTGTCCGCTAGGCCCACCATTTAACGAGCCTAATATTTTATGTCCATACCCGTCCTGTGACGGTTCGGGCTGAGCTATGCCCACAGAGTTAGGCCCGTTTTGACACCTCTAAGTTGCAAGTGAAGATTAGCAGCCAAGCTATAATTCTACTTTTTTTTCCAAATAATCCATAATTCTCGGATTGATTAATAAAAACATCAATAATTGGTTCTAACTTCACATTTACTGATCAGTATCTAGTGTCTACCCTATAAATTTAGAGAGATTACATTAGAGATATGATGGTATCAAGAATTTTTGAACTTATTTCAAATTGAAATTAAATCAGATTTGTTCAAATCGTCTATTTATATTTATATGATAAAAAAAGAGTCGTAATTTGTTGCAATACCCAAACATATTCAACACCGACGTATTAATATATTGACTATTAAGGTACCTATGTATCGACGGATCCAGCTCAAATCTCTTCTATATATCAATCACACTTTCAATGAAAACTTAAACTCGACACTATGTATAAGCAGACAACAACATTGCTATTGTTTTTGTCCACTCTCCTCCTCACGACCTCTTTAGCTAAAGATCTCTGTAACCAAGATGACAAAAATGCCCTCATCAAGATCAAGAAATCACTAAACAACCCTTACCACCTCGCCTCGTGGGACCCCCAAAGCGACTGCTGCTCATGGTACTGCCTCGAGTGCGGCGACGCCACCGTTAACCACCGCGTTATCGCCCTAACCATATTCTCCGCCGCCGATATCTCCGGTCAGATCCCGCCTGAAGTCGGTGACTTGCAGTATCTTCAGAAGCTTATCTTCCGGAAACTCCCTAACCTCACCGGTCAAATCCAACCCACCATCGCCAAGCTCAAAAATTTTACTTTTCTCAGGCTCGCCTGGACGAATCTGACCGGTCCGGTTCCTGAATTTCTGACTCAGCTCAAGAATTTCCAGTACATTGACATTTCCTTCAATAACCTAACTGGTTCCATACCCAGTTCTCGTTCTTCATTACAAAAGCTTGAGTATATTAATCTTAGTAGGAACAAGCTTACGTGTCAATATTTAGTCATCGACTAATTAATCTCATTAACCAACTGTGTTTTTTCAAACTAGGTTCGATACCAGAATCATTTGGGTCGTTATCAGGACAAGTCCCTTACCTTTTACTCTCACACAACCAGCTATCTGGTTCGATACCAAAATCACTAGGCAGTCTCGACTTTAACGAGATTGATTTATCTCGGAACAAGCTTCAAGGTGATGCTTCGATGTTGTTTGGAGCCAACAAAACGACAAGGTCTATTGATTTATCAAGAAACATGTTCAATTTCGATCTCTCAAAGGTTGTGCTCGCTAAGACAATTAATGGATTGGACTTGAATCACAATGGCATCACAGGAACTATTCCGGTTCAGTGGACTGAATCTTCTTTCCAGTTCTTCAATGTTAGCTACAACAAACTTTGTGGACATATCCCCACTGGAGGGAATCTTCAGAGGTTTGATTCTTATTTCTATTTCCTTAATAAATGTTTGTGTGGTGCACCTCTTGATACTTGCAACTGAAACCAAGCCTTGTCTCTAGCTTTTCCAAAAAATCCATTTGAGTCTATAGACAATTATGTATTATTATCTGGATTGATTAATAAAACAAGAACCAAAACTTATATTTAATGAATTCATAGCACATTTTTAAAGTGATTGAAACGTTATTAATCTTAAAACACTTGTATCTGAAATGCAACGTTTTGTAATGGAATCGAAATTGTCAATTTTCGTTTTGGGCTTCACTAATCTGAAGGCCCAGTCACTCCCTCCACTCAAATATACATCTTTCGGTTTAGCAATCCAGTCGATTGTATTTGTACCACACTGGAAATTGAACCATTAGTTCGTACAAAAAAGATTTGCCGCCAAAACAAAATGATTTTAACTTTTTTTTTTAAAACTGATAACTGTGAAAAATATGTACCGAGACTTGTTTAACACGTGGTCTAGTCAGTAAAAATCATTGATACATCTGTAACGCACCATACAATACATAGCCTATATATGATCCATCATCATTTCCATAAAAACTCGAACACAAACACCAAACACTATGGAAAAGACAACGACATTGTTCTTGCTCTTCTCCACTCTCCTCCTCACGACCTCTTTAGCTAAAGATCTCTGTCACAAAGATGACAAAACCACCCTCCTCAAGATCAAGAAATCCCTAAACAACCCTTACCACCTCGCCTCCTGGGACCCCGAAACCGACTGCTGCTCTTGGTACAGCATCGAGTGCGGTGACGCCAGCGTTAACCACCGCGTCACGTCTCTATACATAGAAACCAACGGAAATTTTTCCGGTCAGATCCCGCCTGAAGTTGGTGACTTACCGTTTCTCGAGTCCCTTACCTTCCGCAAACTCCCTAAGCTCACCGCTCACATCCAACCCACCATCGCCAAGCTCAAAAATCTCACTTATCTCAGTCTCAGCTGGACGAGTATGACCGGTCCGGTTCCTGAATTTCTGAGCCAGCTCAAGAATCTCGAGATGATTGACCTTTCCTTCAATAACCTAACTGGTTCCATACCCAGTTCTCTTTCTTCATTACAGAAGCTTGAGTATTTGATCTTAGTAGGAACAAGCTTACAGGTGAATATTTCGTTTTTTTATCTCTTTCTCTCTATTAATTTATCTCATTAAATAACTCTAAATTTTTCTAACCTCAACTTTTTAAAACTTCCAACTAGGTTCGATACCAGAATCATTTGGGTCGTTTTCAGGAAGAATCCCTAACCTTTTCCTATCACACAACCAGCTCTCTGGTTCCACACCAAAATCACTAGGCAAACTCGACTTTAACCAGATCGATTTCTCCCGCAACAAGCTTCAAGGTGATGCTTCCATATTGTTTGGAGCCAGCAAAACGCCATGGTCCATTGATTTATCGAGAAACAAGTTCCAATTTGATCTCTCCAAGGTTATGCTCGCTAAGATAATTGCTAGATTGGACTTGAATCACAATGACATCACAGGAAGTATTCCGGTTCAATGGACTAAATCTGATTTTCAGATCTTCAACGTTAGCTATAACAAACTGTGGACGCATCCCACAGGGAGGGGATCTTCAGAAATTTGATTCTTATTCCTATTTTCACAACAAATAAATATTTTCAAATCACATGTGCGCAAAAGTGCCGACGCTAGATTTGTTTGTCCTGGTTTTGGACAGCACACAGTACACAAGTCACCAAAAAAGTCAAAAACCACTCTCCCATTCATAGTCATAAACAATCTATAATATCAATCATAGTTTCCTTGAAAACTCAAACACGAACACCAAAACAACACTATGGATAAGGCAACAACATTGCTCTTCTTCTTCTCCACTCTTTTCCTCACGACCTCTTTAGCTAAACATCTCTGTCACAAAGATGATAAAAACACCCTCCTCAAGATCAAGAAATCCCTAAACAACCCTTACATCCTCACCTCGTGGGACCCCAAAGACGACTGCTGTTCTTCTTGGTACGGCATCGAGTGCGACGAGGCCACCGTTAGCCACCGCGTCACCTCCCTAGTCATACAAGGCGGCGAAGTCTCCGGTCAAATCCCGCCTGAAGTTGGTGACCTACCGTTTCTGAAAAGCCTTATCATCCGCAAGCTCTCTAACCTCACAGGTCATATCCAACCCAACATCGCTAAGCTCAAAAACCTCACTTTTCTCTGGCTCAGCTGGACAAATCTGACCGGTCCCGTTCCTGAATTCTTGAGCCAGCTCGAGAATCTCGAGTACATTAACCTTTCCTTCAATAACCTAACTGGCTCCATACCCAGTTCTCTCGCTTCATTACATAAGCTTGGGTATCTTGAACTTAGTAGAAACAAACTTACAGGTGAATAACTATATCTTTGTCTCTATAAGTCATCGGTTAATTTTGATTAAATATTAACTCTAGTTTTTTTCTAACCTCAACTTTAAACTTTCAATTAGGTTCGATACCAGAATCATTTGGGTCGTTTTCAGGAGATATCCCTTACCTTAAGCTCTCACACAACCAGCTCTCTGGTTCGATACCAAAATCACTAGGCAATCTCGACTTTAACGAGATTGATTTCTCCCGGAACAAGCTTCAAGGTGATGCTTCGATGTTGTTTGGAGCCAACAAAACGACATGGTCCATTGATTTATCAAGAAACATGTTCAAGTTCGATATCTCCAAGGTTATACTCGCTAAGACACTTCAAAGATTGGACTTGAATCATAATGACATCACAGGAAGTATTCCGGTTCAGTGGACTAATTCTGAGTTTCTGCTCTTCAACGTTAGCTATAACAGACTCTGTGGACGCATCCCACAGGGAGGGGATCTTCAGAGATTTGACTCTTATTCCTATTTTCACAACAAGTGTTTGTGTGGCGCACCTCTTCAGAATTGCAAGTGAGGATTCAAGCAACCAAGTTTTTTTGTATTTCTACTTTTCCAAATAATCAATTAATAAGTGTATAAGACAACTGTATTTTCATTTCGAATAATTAATAAAAGCATGAAAACCAATGTTGCATTTGATTAATTCATAGCACATTTTCAAAATGTATTTGATCGATCGACTTAGCAACGTTGGAGCGGCGCACCACATAGGCAGAGGTTATTTGAGAATTCATAGACCTCGAACCAATGGAGCAGACCTCCCTGTGGGATGGACCCACAGAGTCTGTTATAGCTAACGTTGAAATGGTCTAAATGGAGATTGGTCAGTTCCGGTGGAAGTTCTCCGTAAACACGGTTATGGCTAAGGTCCAATGACACCAAGCTCTTGGCAAACTTCACCTCTGTGAGATCGAAGTGGAAGTTGTTCTTAGACAAGTCCAATGTTATGGTTGTTTTGTTATGTCCAAAGAACATCGAAGCATCTCCACTGAATTTGTTTCCTGACAAACTCAAAGTGTTGAAGTCTGATTTGGATAATGACTTTGGTATTTTTCTTGCATTGCAATCAAATTATTTTCACCGGTTTAAGCATATCATTATTCTACCAAACAACATTAGA
Organism: Cardamine occulta; assembly: GCA_028015245.1. NCBI lineage: Eukaryota > Viridiplantae > Streptophyta > Magnoliopsida > Brassicales > Brassicaceae > Cardamine > Cardamine occulta. The sequence goes on along the minus strand of CM051382.1, from coordinate 22,418,166 downwards.
CCAAAAATTTAGTGACAAGTTTTTTACCTGAGAGGCGATTATTACCCAAGTAGAGATCTGGGACCTTTCCTATAAAGGAACCGAAAGATTCCGGTATAGAACCGGTTAATTTATTACGATTGAGCTGTATGGTCTCAAGCTTCGGCATCAAACCGGGTATTGAACCATTGAACCGGTTAAAGGAGAGATTTAAAAAGGTTAGGTTTTGAAGCTCGCTGATGTATTCCGGGATTGGACCAGAGAGTTCGGTTACCCTAAACCGGAGGTAATCTAAATTCTTGAGCTTGGTGATGGAGCGTGGAATGGTTCCTCTGAGACGATAGAGACTGCTCCAATCTAAGATAACAAGGTCACGGAGGTCGCCGATCTCCTCTGCTATATGACCGAAAACATCTCCGGCGGCGATAGTGAGACCGGTGATGCGGCGGTGGGTGCACTCAACGCCGATCCAGTCAGTGCAGCAGTCGGTGCGTGGGTCCCAAGAATTGAGGATTTGAGGGTTGTTTAGAGATTTCTTGATCTTGAGGAGGGTAGTTTTGTCATTTGTGTTGCAGCTTTCAGAGCGTGGGAAGAATATTAAGAAGTGGAAGATGATAAAAAGCTTAAGAAGCGTCATCTTCATCATTGGTGTCTGCTTTACTATTGGATCTTCATCATTTCGATTCTATCAAGTGGATGGTCAAAGTAATATAGTTCAGTTTGATGCTTCACATGATTTGTATGTTAAACAATATTATTGGTGACCAAGTTTTGAAAAGTGCAGTAAAATGTTTTGAAAAGTGGTAAGTTTTTCTGATCTTATTCATTTTCTTCTTCTGAAACCATTAGCTAGTAATTGACCTCCTTTTGTTCAAGTAGAGAAAATGATTTTATAGCAACAGGAACACACACTAAAGGTGTGGCTCTAGGCAGAGATGATCCAGTCCCTTCATTCATCTCCACACTTCCCTTCACTTTCAACTCAAAACACTGTATTATCGCAGCTAATACTATTGGAACGAATCTAAACACCATTTTTTCTCCAGGACAGCTTCTTCTCCCAGCTCCAAAAGACATCATCTTCTCACTCATTACCTTCCATTCAACCCCTTCAAACCTCTCAGGCCTAAACTTCAATGGATCTTCCCATTGATTTGGATCTCTTCCAATCGCATAAACATTAACTACCACTCTCGTTTTTGCTGGGATTCTAAATCCAGCCACCGCACATTCTTCATCTGACTCTCTCACGAATATTGGTCCTCCAGGGTGTAACCTCATTGTCTCCTTCACCACTGCTTGTATGTAACTAAGATTGCACAAATCCGATTCTTCGACTAGTCTCTTGTTTCCCACCACTTGCTCTATCTCTTGTTGCACTTTCTTCATGATCTCTGGATGGTTTATCAGCTCTGCTAGAGCCCATTCCACTGTTATGGCAGATGTATCTGTTCCACCCCCATAAATATTCTGCATAACAATGCATTAGAAATATGTAACATCTCAAACTATTTTGAGGCCCTGTGAAAATTTTAGGAGACAATTATTACCATGATGAAGGCCTTGATGTTTTCTCTTGTCAACTTCATCTCTGCGTTTTTGTCTTCATATATGTCGAGCAAAATGTCTAGCATGTTCCTTGCTCCTGAATCCTTCTTTTTACTAGACTCATGCTCTTTCATTACTCTTTCTATGATCACATCATATTTGTCTCGAGCATTCTTTAGCCTCTTCTTTAGTCCTTGCAAGTCAAGCCTTCTCAAGAACCAAAACGTTTCAGAAACATTGAAAAAGCCGGCTAATTCATTAAACTCCACCACCATTTTGATAACTTCCTCTGTTTTGCCGCCACCTTCACTATCTGATTGCATTTCTTTGATAACTCCACCACCATTTAACTCCTCTGTTTTGCCGCCACCACCATTTCTCGTTATGATGCTGCTTGTCAGTTCCTTTAGCTGTTCACTGAGATTAATACTCTCTTCTGCTTCTGCTTTCTTCAGAACGCGCATCAGAAGCTTCCTCAACTCCTCGCTTCTTACTGAAACAAAGCTATCTAATGCTCTGCTGCTGAAGAGCTCAATCATACAAATTTTCTTCATGAACTTCCAGTGAAATCCATAAGGCGCTGAGAAGAAATCGGCTGAGCCATAAGTAAGGTAGTAAACGTTTTGCATTGTGGGACGGTTCAGGAAGTTGAGCTCATTGGATTTGAGAATCTCATTCGCCATCTCTGCCGATGAGACAATAAGATTAGGAATGGAGCCAATGAAGAGATAAATCAAGGGTCCATAGCGGATTGAGAGCTTGTGAAGTGCTTGGTGAGCTATGGGACCAAGAAGGTGAATGTGACCAATGATTGGTAAAGCTATTGGGCTTGGTGGAAGTGGCAGTTTGTTGCGGAATCTGTTAGTAAAGGCTTGGATCAAGACTGTGATTCCAAGGGATAAGAAAATGATGACGAAGAAGTATTGTAAATCCACCATTCTCGCTTGTGTGTCTGTGTATGAGAGCGATATTAAGATGATTTTATAGGATAGATACATATCTATGCCTTCTTATGGTATAAAATGTTTAACACAACCTCAAGATTCTTTCTTTTCTCTTCTTGTCTTTGTTCTGTTTTTGTCTCTTATGATAGAATATAATCATTGTTTTGATACTGTTTTTATGTTTGTTTATCTTTTGTCGGTATCTAAACAATAAACATACAAGAATGTACTTATCGTTGTTAAGCTTTCATTATCTGTTGACAAATGAAAAATGTTTTCATTGTCTATTAATTATGATCCTTACATTACATGCTTACACGCCATTTAAGGTGAAGTTAGATTAGCAATCAAGGTGGGTATACTGATTGTAAAATTTGAAGCTCATAAACGTAATTTAAAAGGATATTTAGTTATATTCGTGTGATTATACAAGATTGAAACATTTATTTTTCATCGAAAGTATTAAGCTAATGAAAGCATAACACGAGAAAAACAGAGCATATCAAAAGTAGAGTATAAAACAGAGCACAATATATATGTATCCAAATTCGTAATGATGATTCTCATTCAGTTTGGTGTCCAAAGTAGGTCAGAATTTGGTTCAGGAGAACAAGTAAGTGAACTTCCACCAGCAGTTCCCGAAGCCGAAAAGCCTGTAGGTAATTTGATCTTGATTTTGTCTTTGTCTCCTTTCACCTTCCAGTTAAAACACTGCACGAGTGATCCGATTGTGAGACTAAGTACCAGAGAAGCATGAGAAGCTCCAAGACATCCTCGCCTTCCACTCCCAAACGCAAGATAATTCACATCTTGTCCTTTTAATTCCAACATGTATTGCTGGTAATAATAACCCATCTTTCTCTCTGTAGTTTGTTCCACCACAAGAAACCTCTCAGGGATAAACTTGTCAGGATCTTTGTACGTGGTCGGATCACGCATTATCCCGTAAGCATTTACGAAGATCTTTGTCCCGGATTTTACATCGTACCCGTTGATCTTCATGTCTCTGTTGCTTTCTCTGCGTAGTACTGGTCCCACTGGATGAAGCCTTAATGTCTCCTTGATGGTTGCTTGTAAGTAAGGAAGCTTCTGCAAATCTGATTCTTTGATTAACCGATTCGTTGTTCCCAAAACCGATTTGATCTCGTCTCTGATCTTCACGATGATATCTTGATTATTGATTAGCTCTGTCATTGTCCATTGTAAAGCTGCAGAAGTCGTGTCTAGGCTCGCCATGAACAACTCCTGCAAACGAGGTAACAAATGAGAGCGGAGAATTCTAATGAAGATAAGCAAAAAAAAAAAAAAAAACTGATGAAAAAAGCTTACAAGGAAGAATTTGATCTGATTCATAGTCAGTTTGAGTTCGGCTTTTGGGTCATTATACGTGTCCAACAAGATATCGACAATATCTTTATCTTTCTCTCCTTCAGTACTATTCAGATCATCTTTATTGCTTTTATCGTCTTTGTATCCCTTCAGTATCTTCTCAATTAACTCATCGTACTGCCAAATGGAGGATCTTAGCCTCTTACCATTCCCAAACACATCCAGATCACGCAATGGTCCAAATAGCTCCATGAACCCGAACCTTGTAGCGCAAGCCATTATATCCCTCACTACCTTCCTGATCTCTATGGGAAGATCCGAGTTTTGGCGGCAACGTTTCCCCATAACCATCTTTGATAGGATCTTTGTGGTCAAAGCTGTGAACTCCAAACCGAGATCGCATGCCTCTCCATTTCTCGATCTCTCAACAAGCGTTCTCAGTAAAGCTAACGTTTCCTCCTCTCTTATATCTACAAATCGATCGAGCTGATAACCAGCGAATAGCTTTGTCATGCATAGCTTTTTCATGAACCTCCAATAAGGTCCATAAGGTGCATTGAAGAACTCTGCTCCTTTATAAACATTGAACAGTCTCGGACCAAACACGAACTTGGAAGCGAAATCAGGGTCATGAGCCTTGAGGATTTGTTTAGCTGTTTCGGAATCTGAGACAACGAGGACTCGTAGTGATCCGATGCGTATGGTCATGAGAGGGCCGTAAGTGAGAGCCAAGGCTTGTAGAGAACGAGGGAGGCTTGACCGGAGGAGATGCATGTGACCAAGAAAGGGAAGTCCTCGGGGTCCTGGTGGAACATTGCGGTGGCTAGTGGAGCTGAAGAGTCGGTGAATAAGGAAGATGATAATGAATGTGAAGAAAAGATAGGAACACGATGTGTAGTTAATATCTAAATTCATTGTAACTGTATCTGTATGTTTTGATGGTGGTGATTACTTATTGGGATCAAACATGTACAAGATAAGATGTTTATATATTTTTTTAAAAGCTTATGTTGTTTCACTGTTTGCAAATGCTATAAAACTTGTCTTCTTGCCATGAAGGATCTAAGGGTACATGATTCTTCAATGATAATGACCTTTGATTCAGAATTTTAAATTATACATTTTGACTAATTGAATATTAAGTATAGAACTCAAATTATATCAAGAAAAGGTACAATGTGAGTAGAGAAAATTTTTTATTGTTCAATGTGAGTAGAGTACAATGTCAGATAATCCGTATGTGAAGCATTTAACTAATATCACTCGAATCAAGAGTGCCAGTTCAGTTAGTCTTATTGTTCTCCCGAGGCCAACGAGTGTATCGATCTATTAGGGTTGAGATGGGTAGGAAAAATAAATATAGGGCTGCGCCAACCGAAGAAGATGAGATTGAGATGGATAATGATGTGCCATCTTCCGAGACAAGTCTTTACGAGGTAATTTTGGATTTCACTTCCCGATCTCTGCTTCTTCTCTCGCGTAATTAGGGGTTTATTAAGTATTTCAATTTTTGCTACTTTAAGTTCCACAATACCTATGTTAATTTTGCATTCTCTGGGTATACAATTTGGGAATCGGTTTGCGTTATCATGATTCTGAGAAAATACTTGGAATGTTTTTTTACTTTTATGATTTCACTGTCTTAATCCTGGCTTTATGTAGTTTTCATATCTGAATTTAAGTAGATTGCAACACTAATCATTGGGTTTTGTTATGTGAATCCTATTATTTGGGTATCATAATGATTATTGATAAGCCAAAAGACAGAAATCAATGAAGCAAACTAATCTCTCTCTTTACTGAAGGTTCTTGGAGTTGAAAGCACAGCTTCTCCTCAGGAAATTAGAAAAGCATACCATAAATTGGCATTGCGGCTTCACCCTGATAAAAATCTGGATGATAAGGTTAAAAATACTCTTTTCTTGGTCTACCCTTGAGATTTGTTTTTTGGTTCATTTAGATCAAACTGCTACTCTTGTTTTGTCACAGGACGCTAAAGAGAAATTCCAGCAGCTGCAAAAAGTTATATCAATTCTTGGGGATGAAGAGAAAAGGGCAGTCTATGATCAAACTGGCTCAGTTGATGACGCTGTGAGTCTCTGTTTCTTGATTTTTTTTTTATCACGGTGATTACAGTTTCAGAAATAAAGCTCTTGCATTTTCTATTTTGGTAAATTTTCGATGGTTTTACTGGAATTCCCACTTCCTGTGTTTTTTTCAGCTTGATTAAGATAAGAAAGTATTTATCTTCTGTTACAGTATTTTGAAATTCTGTTAAAGTTGGGTTTTTTCCTACTCGTTAGGATCTTTCTGGCGATGCATTTGGGAATTTGCGGGATTACTTCCGGGCAATGTTCAAGAAGGTAGCAGCAACTTCCACAATTGATATCTTTCTTGGTTTCGTACACATCTGTTTCTGCTGCCTATACTAAATTTTTTTTTTATGTCGCTGCTGATGTAGGTCACTGAGGCAGATATTGAAGAGTTTGTGGCAAACTACAGGGGATCTGAGTCAGAGAAGAAAGACTTAATTGAGCTCTTCAAGAAGTTTAAGGGTAACATGAACAGGTAATTCATCATCTCTTGTTTTCGATACTGTCGACGTTGTGAGTTGATTATATAAATTCCCTTCTCAGGCTGTTCTGCTCAATGATTTGCTCGGATCCCAAGCTTGATTCACACCGTTTCAAAGACATTCTTGATGAGGCCATTGCAGCAGGTATTTATCTTGATTTAACTTGAATATATGTCTTGCAAGATTATCTTTTCATATAAGGAATCATTGACTTTATAAGATGAGTTTTTTCCCTTTTATTTGAACATTGATGAATGTTGTTGATGTTGTGCCTTCTCCAATTCTAGGATGACTGTAAAATCCTATCCCTGGAGCTGAGTGTTTGATATTTCAGTACCAGTTTGCATCCTAATTCTCTGTGTCCAGTTTGGTTCTAGTCTAGTTAAGATCATTATTATCTTAAAGCCTATGTAAATCTTTGGAGATTTTCACATACGTAATAACTGATTTCCTTTTCAGGAGAAGTGAAATCAAACAAGGCATATGAGAAATGGGCAAAGAAAATTTCAGAAGCGAAACCACCCACCAGTCCAAGGAAGAGGCGGAAGTAAAATCTCTACCTCCATTTCAAATTAGTTTCTCCAATAAAACTTGACCTTGTTGTGGTCACCACCTCACTTCAATTTGTGGATACTTGTAGGTCAGCAAAGGATTCAGAAACAGATCTTTGCATGTTGATTGCGCAGCGAAGAGATGAGAGGAAAGGGAAGGTGGATTCATTGTTTTCATCACTCATCTCTAGGTATGGTGGTAATGCGGAAGCAGAGCCCACTGAAGAAGAATTTGAAGCTGCGCAGAAAAGGATCGAAAACTGGAAGCCATCCAAGAAGTCAAGAGGAAAGTAAGGTTATAAAGCAGAGTTGTCTTCTACTAGTGTTTTTGTGTTGGAGAAGAACGTTTACTGTGTTTTAAAATTGCATCAATTTCCAAAATTAGTAAATATTTCGATTACTGCTTTTATAAATAGAGGAATTATTTGACTGAAACCCATCTTTTATACGATTTATATAAAAGCTTTTGTCGTGAAAAGGAGAAAAAGAAAAAGAAACAGGAGAATGGTTAATAAGAATCGACGAAACTGAACCTAAACGGTAACATTCAGAAACTCTTTTGGCTAACCCAAAAATTTCTTCCAAGAACACTCCTTTCACGAACTTTCTTCTTCTCCAAGAAAGCAATTAGGGTTTATCTTTTTGGAGCGATGGGTTTCTGTTCATCAGATTGCTTCGTCTACTTCGTCCTCTCCGTTGCTTTAGCTTTCATGGCAATCTCCACCACTCTACGTTCACCTCCAGATTCCGAAACCACAATACCCATTGCCTCTTCTTCTTCTCCTCTCTCTATAAACGTCTCAAACGCTCTACGCAAATCCAATTTCAAAGCAATCGCAACTCTCCTCCACATCTCCCCCGAGATCTTCATCACTTCTTCTCCCAACACAACCCTTTTTGCCATCGACGATTCTTCCTTGTTTAACACATCATCGCTTCCTCCTTTGTTTCTGAAGCAGCTTCTTCAATACCACACACTCCCTCTTAGACTTCCGATGAACGAGCTTCTCAAGAAACCTCGAGGAACCTGTCTCCCAACGCTTCTCCACCACAAGAGTGTCGAAATCTCCACCGTCGATAAAGAATCAAGAACAGCAGAAGTGAACCATGTCCGGATTTCACATCCCGACATGTTTCTTGGAGATTCGTTTGTTATTCACGGAGTTCTTGGACCTTTTTCTCCTTTGCAACCTCACAGAGATCATATTCTCCAGTCATCTTTATGTCAATCTGATACAAACAAAACCACCAGTGATGAAGACGTTCCAGTTAAGATAGATTGGAATCGGATTATTCAGCTGCTAAGTTCAAATGGGTTTGTGCCATTTGCAATTGGACTGCACTCTGTTCTCAACAGGATTGTTAAAGATGATCATCACAAGAATTTGACCGGTGTAACGATTCTAGCCACACCGAATCTGGTATCGTTGTCATCTGCTTCTCCGTTTCTGTATGAAGTCGTGAGACATCACATTCTTGTTCAACGGCTTACCAACAAAGATTTTGCTTCAATGCCTGATAGAGCCTCGGTGAAGACATTGGATCCTTTTCAAGATCTCATAATCAGTAGAAGAAATGTTAATTCCTCTCGAGATTTCATGGTATCTGGAGTTGAGATTGTAGATCCAGATATGTTCTCTTCTACCAGTTTTGTAATTCATGGGATATCACACACTCTAGAGATCCCACTTGTCTAGGCATTTTCTTCTTTCCTTTTTATACATATCATATCACATGTAATTCTTCTTAATCAGTTCGACTGGATCCAGTTTGTTGAAATTTCGGTTCGGTTCAAGTTTAATAGTTGACGTTGCCAAATTGGAAACCGAAATTGTATATTTGTTCCTTTTTTTTTTTTTTTTTTGGATTTTTGGTTCATCAAATTTTAGTTAGTTCAATGAATGTTGGTGAATTAATTTATTTTTGATAAATATCAAAAATTCAATATATTTCTGTTTATTTAGTTCGATTCAATTTGGTTACTCTTAATTTAAGTTCGGTTAGTTTTTTAAACATAAAAAATATTATTACCATCCGGCTTAAAGTAATTTTTCAATCATTCAACTTTCATATTTGGTTTATACAGAAATGACCATTGCACTAGTCTTGTTTCATGGAAATTAAAGAAGAAGAAAAAGAGAGACCTTTGGGATCCATAAGTATTTAATTCGAATAAATAAATAAGGAAACGCGGCAAATATATGGTAAAATGTCTCGAGGAAGATCACGACCTGTAGTTGTAACCGATCCATCTTTGATTAAACTAATCACCGACCCATCGAGAGAGAAAGACTTAATAATCCTCTTATAAACCCGAGTCACACTCACAATTAACCCTGAAATCTCTCACAAACCTCCCATTTTCACTTCTCTACTCTTTCCTGGATTCTGATTCAGAGGGATCTCACATCAGCTTTGTCTCAGGTTTGTACACATTGATCATTCAGAGGTTTACGATTTTCATTTACATTATTGTTAGCTTCACCGATCTCATTTCATTACATTCCGATCAAACAGCGAAACCCTTTTCCGACTTTGAAAATGAAACAGAGAGCGAGTCGTTTTTTTTTGTTGTTGTCTTGGAATTAAGTAATAGTAAGAGACCAAGACGTGCTCATATCTTTATCAAAAAAAAAAAAAGACGTGCTCATATGTTGTTAATGTCCCCATGTGTCGTAGTTACAGCCAAAAATATATATGCAAATTGATTGATTATTTATAAAACAATTATGATGAATTGTGTTGTGGATATAGAGTCGGTGATCCACCTAGTAGTGCTCACATGTTCTCTTGCTTGCTTCTAAAGATTATAATCTGTCATTTTTTTTTTTTTTTTTTTGACTAAGACAATAAATTTTCTTGCTTTCTGCAACAGAATGTGATTTTGGGAATCTTGAGAAGTTCAACTTCATTGTTTGTCTCTGCAGAGATTGTGAATTAGAAGGCGATGAAAAGATTCGAGAGGCCAAGAATTTCTACTAACTTGCAGCCAAGAACCACTGCCAATTCAGCAAAGAAAGATCAGAAACCGCGTACTAGTAAAGGGAATAGTTTGAAACCGTTGAATGCGGCTCAGCTGGTTTCCAGAGTTTTGGATGCGACCACAGCTTCTGAGCCTTCTTCACTCCCTGTTAATGATTCAACAACTGGATCTGAGTCTTCTGAAGTCTATGAAAATGTGAATGTGCATTACATGGATGATGCTAACGAGAAATCAAGGAATGATGGGAATCTGGTGGATTGTGATGAAGAAGGGAACAGTGATGAATCAGACACTGAAACAAACAATGATTCTGTGTTTTCCCCTGAAGATAAGAAATCAGATAGGCCATCAATGGTTTCCAAAAGCAAAAGCTCACAGGATAGACCCTTTACATCAAAGGGACGAACTCATATTGATTCGGTTAGATCTCGATCCAATACCTTTCATGGCACTGCTAGAAAGACCGTAAGATCCAGTAAAAGTCAGGCAAAAGCTTTGTCTGATTTCTCCTCTTATAGAAGCTCTGCAAACCTGAAGGTTTTCTCTTCTGAAGCAGTCGATTCCACTGAAGAGTCAAAAGAAGATGATGTGTTTGAAGATGCTTTAAATAGCGTTAATAACCCTGAAAGTGACAATGAAACACTTGTATACAAGGAAAACAAACAGAGTCAAGTGGAGAAAGTCTTAACTCAAAAGATTGGGACCCTGGAAACTCGAATCGAGAAACTTGAAGAAGAACTGAGAGAAGTGGCTGCTCTTGAGATGTCACTATACTCTGTATTTCCAGAACATGGGAACTCATCAAACAAGCTGCACAGACCTGCACGAGACCTTTCTAGACTCTACGCACTTGCTAGAAAAAATCAGAGTGAAAACAAGTTAATCTCAGTAACCAAAAACATTGTTTCTGGTCTGTCCTTGGTGCTGAAATCCTGTGGAAGTGATGTACCGAGGTAATCAAAAGAGACATTTATTCTTTTTGTATATATGTTTCCATTGGTCCATTGGATCTTGTTAACCTTACTATGTTGCTTGTCTTTTCATTTGGCTCAGGTTAACTTTCTGGTTGTCCAACACTGTCATGTTGCGAGAGATCATTTCACAAGAATTTGGTGGCACAAACCTAAATGGAACAAACTCGCTCGAAGAAGACTGGACAGATGCTAGAACTCTGATAGAGGCATTAAGAAGAGTGGAAGCATGTTTATTTACCCAAGCAGTTGGATCTATCTGGTCACAGGTAAAAAAAAAAACAAAAAGCCATGGATCGTCCTTTCTTAAAAGTAAGCTGTAGATGTTAAATGGCTTTAGATTCCCACTCCTTCTGTTAGGTAATGATGGTTCATATGAGACCTCAAGGAGTAGACTCTACCATGGGTGAAATGATTGGGAATTTTTCAGAACCAGCAACATGTGACCGGTTGCAAGAAAGCTTTTCTGTCAACCTATGGAAAGAAGCTCTTGAGGAGGCTCTTCAACGGCTCTGTCCTGTTCAAGCAGCAAGCCGCAAATGTGGTTGTCTTCATGTGTTGACCAGAATGGTACACTCCCTTTTTCCTTCCCTTCTAGCTTTCTCTTTTCGATTTCTCTTCTGGATTGAACTGAATGTTTTGTCTAACTAGGTTATGGAGCAATGCATTGTAAGACTTGACGTGGCTATGTTCAATGCTATTCTCCGTGAGTCGGCTCATCAGATACCGACTGATCCTGTCTCTGATCCCATTGCTGACCCAAGAGTTCTGCCAATTCCAGCAGGGGTTTTGAGCTTTGAATCTGGCTTAAAACTGAAAAACACGGTATTCGCGTAAACCATTTGAAGTTGTACATGTCCATTTTCCCCCTAGCTTACTACTTGAGTTGCCAAGTTTTCATCAGAAGAAAAATGATAGAACTTTCTAGCTTGAGAAACCCTAGTGACATGATTCACGAGTCATGTATGCTAATACAAACACTTATATAGGTTGGCTACTGGTCGAGATTGCTTACAGACATCTTTGAGATCGATGTTGATCATTCTCCGGAAAAAGAGCAACAAATGCAAAGAGGACATGAGGCATTTAAACCTTTCAACTTGCTCAATGAACTGAGCGATCTCCTTATGCTTCCAAAAGAAATGCTTGTAGACAGTTCCACCAGAGATGAGGTATGTATGCTTCATGATTTAGTAAGCTGTCATGTTTTATATTCGCTCGGTTTCTTCATCTAGCTTCCAGTTTATATATTTTTCTGTTTTGCAGGTCTGCCCATCAATTGGCCTGAGTTTGATAAAACGGATATTATGCAATTTCACCCCTGATGAATTCTGCCCGTACGCTGTTCCAGGAGCTGTTCTTGAAGAAGTCAACGCTCAGGTTGATCTACTTTTTCCAGTCCTTCAGTAACTAGATACAAAGGAAAGTTCTTTTGCTAAAAGCCTAAAACTATATTGTTTCTTTGTTTCCAGAGCATACTTGAGAGTAGAAGCTCATCTGGAGATGGAACTAGAAACTTTCCTCGACAATTCAATCCGGTTTCATATTGTCTTCCTTCTGGTAGCCACTTGACAGACATTGTTGCAGAGTTCAGTGATAAACTTAAGCTTTCTATGAAACAAAAGAAAGGATACGGCAGCAACAAAGAGGTAGAAACATCAACATCTCCTCCATACTACAACATCATCAAAGGGGTTGAAGAAAAGGGTAACCTCAGTTTCTCTCAGACTAGCGAAAGATACAGACTCCTTGGCGAAGCCTAAACCTGGCTTGTTTGACCAAAGGACTCCTCCCGCCTTTATTCAAAAAGCGCATGTGGAAACTTCAAGCTCATCAGATATACACTCAAAATTCTTATTATTCTTGAACATCAAACGATCAGTGTACATTAATACATAACTCTAATGTCCCCAAACAAAACATACCATCTTGCACCATTTCAATAAAAGCTTCATTTTTGAGTTAAAACCAGAGCTAAGAAATGGTTTCTCTTGGTTTATTGTTTACGCTGAAACTGGAAGCTTCTCAGCAGAAGCTGAAACAGAAGAGCTGATACCCTCAAGCAATTTAATAATTTGAACCAATGAAGGCCGTTTCTCAGCAGCAACAGCGGTGCAATCGAGAGCAATGTCTAAGGTCTTTAGCATGTCTGGCTGGCAAGAATTGGACAAGATTTTTTGGTCAAGAACTTGGGAAGCTCCAGTCGTTAAGTTTATCTTCCTCCTGACCTGCTTCACTATGTCAAGGGACTCCTCAGATGAGCCTTCTTCTACTTTCTCTGCGCTTTGGCCCGTTACAAGTTCTAGTAGTACGACACCAAAACTGTAAACATCCATCTCTTCTGTCGCTTTCTTGCTGTAATTGTTTTCTGGATCCAATTAAAAAAAAATCATCAAAAGTTTCAGAACATCATAACAGGATAGTTTGGTCGTCATAGACATTTTACCTGGTGCAGTATAGCAGGAGTTGGAGTTTGCATGTACCAGAGACTGAAACGAAGTTTCCCCAACAATATAGTCAAGAGCAAAATCAGTGAGCTTGGGTTCGAAATCTTTGTCCAAGAGAATGTTTGTTGACTTTAGATTCCTATGGAGTAAGTGTGGCACATAATCTTTGCTAATGTATGCCAATACCTGAGCAACACCTAGTGCTATCTTTAACCTAATGCTCCACTGCAGTTGATCGCCAGACTTCGATAGCATATCATGTAAGCTACCATTTTGTGTGAACTCATAGATCAAGAAGATCAATTCGTCTGTGAAACAAAACCCAAGAATTCGAGTAATGTTCTTATGCCGTATCTTTGCTATGGTTCTCACTTGAGCTTTCAGAGCTTTCGATGATATATTCCTAGGATTCACCAGCTTCTTCACAGCTATTAACTCCCCACTCGATAAACTAAGAACATATACTTCACTTCCAGAAGGACAACTTTCATTCACCACTTTCATCAACTCATGCTCGGTTAACCTGAGGGGATAGTAAAACTCTGAGTTCCAAGAACTCTTGAACTGAACTTTCTTTCGGGAATATCGATACGACACCACCAGGAAAGTGACAATAGCAAGTGCTAAACATATCAAAGCTAACATCAACGCTTTAGCACTTGTTTTATGGACGCTAGACCGATTAGAGGAGCAAGAATTGGGTAAACCGGGTCCACAAAGCCCGGGATTTCCTTGCAGAAAGGAAGCTGGTAACCCGGAGACCAGAGAGTGAGGTACCTCACCTGATAATTGATTGAATGACACGTTGAAGAGAGCAAGCTTCTGGTTCTGTAAGTCTTGAGGGATCAAACCAGTAAGACTATTATCAGATAGATCAAGATAAGTCAAAACATGTAAATCAGCAAGTGATGGCGGGATTTCTCCGGTAAATGCATTGCCTGCCAGTGACAAAGAGACAAGCTTCTTGCAATTCTTCACTTCTGGGATCTTCCCTAAGAGCCTATTGTGAGAGATGTTTACAATACTAAGCACAGGTGAGTCGCAAAAATTCGGTGGTAACTCTCCAGCAAACCCGTTTTCTGATGCAGAAAACTTATACAAGCTCTTAATCAGTCCAAGACCATGTGGGATATCCCCAGAAAAAGAATTGTTGTCTATCTCAACTTGCTCTAATGCAGTAGCCAAAGACACAGAATCAGGTACTTGACCAGTTAACCGATTATTATCCGCTCTAATAATCTTAATCTTGGGTAATTTCCATAACACAACTGGAAACTCACCAGAGAATCCATTGTTCTGCACTTGAAACCTCTCCAGGCTAAGGCATTCACCAATGGAGTTAGGCAATGACCCTTCAAAGAAATTGGAATGTAGTGAAAGGTTGATAAGCCTTTTGCCACTGCAAATGCCACTAGGGAAAGATCCAGACAACTTATTCTGTGAGACATCAAGAGACACTAAGTTCTTGAGAGAAGGCCCTATGGATCGAGTGATTTCACCACTCAAGTTGTTCAGACACAAATCCAAGGTTTTCAAACTTGTCAAACCAACAAACGAAGTGGGAATCTCTCCATGGAATCCAGACTTATGCAACAGAAGCTGTTCAAGCTTGTCAAGTTTCCCAATAAAAGAAGGAATCTCACTAACCAAATAGCTGTTTTCAGACAAATCAAGAACAATAAGCTCACTTAGTTTCCCAATTGCAGGAGGGACAGTACCAGTGAGAAGATTACTTCCCAAGTTGAGAACTTGCAGATTGAACAGTAACCCTAAGTCTTCAGGAATCATACCCTCAACATGGTTGCTGCTGAAATCAAGAACTTTCAAGGAACTAAACTCAGAAATCTGATCAGGGATTGTGCCCCAGATGAGATTAGAGCTGAGATTCAGAGTCTCTAATGTAAGACAGCGAGAGAGATGAAGTGGGATTGGCTGATTGAATAAGTTTTGGGAGAGGTCAAGGTGAGTAAGGTAAGGGAGATTGCAAATGGAATCAGAGATATCACCAGAAAGATTCAAACTTTGAAGGTTAATGGAAGAGACGTAAAGGGAAGGAGCTCTGGTACATGTGATGCCAGTCCAGTTACATTGGTGAGAAGAAGAAGTGTTTGACCAACCTGAAAGAGAGCCCTTGGGATCATCAATAGAGGCCTTGAATCTGAGAAGATTACCAAGTTCCTCATTTTCTGTGAAAGAGAAGGTGGTGAAGAAGAAGAAGCAGAAGAATGTGAAGGCCAGTGAGATTGAAAACTGCAGCTTGAATCTGGTAGCCATTAAGTAGGACTGTAGGAGTGAAGAGATAGAGAAGAAGAGGATCTCAAGTGACAAGTGAGAGTGAGAGTGAGAGTGAGAGTGAGGCAGCATTATTGACAAGTAATAAACGTGGGGACACTAATATTTTGGAAAATTACAAATTATCTAATATTTGTTTGTGAAATTTTGTTGTGTTGATGTAAATATATTTAACTATATATACAATTTAAAATAACAATAAATCATAATGTTAAAATTTATCTTCATATATTTTACTAAACAGCAGGAATATAAATCTCGGTAACATATATCTTATTTTAGTAGTTTTTTTTTTACGGCTTTTTAGTAGCTTTTATAAAATAAAATAAAATTGTTCCCTCCGTATAAAAAACAATGATTTTTTTAGTTTTTCACCAAAATTAAAAAATAATAAATGATCTTGAAAAATAATAAAAAATTAATTTCAAAATTTTTTTACTCTATTTATTGGATTTTTGAGCTCCTCATTCTAAATGTATATAGTTAATTATTCATTATAAAGGTAAAAACATGCATTAATTAGTTGAAAATGCATTAAATATAATACAGAAAATCAAATTTTTTTTAACATCTTGTTCTATTAGAAAGCTTTTACAAATTGTTTGACAAATGCCTCCGAATACAATACAGAGGAATTACATAAGTTTGAGAAGTAACATTTTGATCATAAGCATATTTTGCTAATCTATCTGCCACATTATTGCAATCTCTTGATATTAACGAAAATGTGATTTCCGAGAAACGATCCGCCCAGCTGCGGATATCCGTGATGAGATGCTCCATCATAATAAAGAAATGTTTGTGGTTGAGGATATCAAGTAGTGTCTTACAGTCTCCTTCCAAAATGAGTCGTCGATATCCTCTATACCAAGTTACATGTAATGCATATAAAAGAGCAAGCCCTTCTGCTTCCAATGGAGAAAAAGCTTGGGTTAGTTAGGCATTACCCGAGATACAATAATTGCCACTTGCATCACGAATATCCATCACGCTCCAACGCGACCGGTTTGATAATTGTAGCTACCATCAAAATTGACTTTTAAACTTCCTATGAGAGGAGGTATCCAACAGAACCGATGAAAATTAAAGTTGTTGGCAGAATCTTGATATTAGTGTCGATGGTTTGTCTTCACTGCAGTCCATTCCATTACATCGTCTTTTGCCTTACGGATAAGAGAGTCAGGTTCCCAACTAATCTTATTGAAGATTAAATCATTACAGAATTTTCAAATGTGCCAACTTATCCAAAAAGGTAGATGTTGTTGTTCGTCAGAGTGACTTGTGTCCCATGATGATAACAAAGCTGCAACATTATCCTCAAGACTATTTGAATAATTTAGCAAGGTTTGTATCGGATGACATGAAGCTTCCCAAGTTAACGAAGCATATGGGCATTGAAATAACAGATGGTTGATCGATTCTTCATGTTGGTTACACCTTTGACAAGTGGAGTCCACCGGTATACCTCTTCGACATAGTTCTGACCCTAAACTTAGTGCCGATGACAGGACACGCCAAAGGAAATGTTTAAGTTTTGGAGGAATAGAAGCCTTCCATATTCTTGTCTTGAGAAGAGGACAACCCTTTGGCGGAATAGTAGGCAACCTGGTTATGTCAGGTATATGGTTTGAAAGCCAATATCCAGATTTAACACTATAGTTACCATTTTTGGTATAGTGCCAAATCAGTTTATCCTCACAGTAATGTTGGGGAATATATATCCTGCTTATAATGTCTGCATCTTCGGCTGATAACCAATGACTTAATTTATGTGAATCCCATTGACATCTATTAGATTGCCTTAAATCCGCTATTGTTGAGTTCATGGGACCCAAAAAATTGGTTAGTGTTCTCAGAGGATGTGTCGGGATAAAACCTTTTTATACTAAATTATACAAGAATAAAACCTCAGAAAATCATTCTCTCTTATATGAAGGAGGTACTAAATTAGAGTATATAATTTTATTAATGTTGTTGTAATGTGGTAATTCAAGTTTGAATTTGAAAGATCGGTTTTGAGCTGTAAACGGTAAAAAAATCTCAAATACTGATGAGATCATAACTCCTATTTCTCATAATTTTTTCTAAGGTTTCGAGAACAAATACTAGAATTAAACATGTGTTGAAATTATATGTCCTTTGAACTAACTTCAAATTTTTAATAACTCAAATGCATTATTTTTCATTCAAATTGTCACAAAAATCACAAAGAGGAAGTGTACAAAAAATGACATCTCGAATTCTACTAGTTTGATCACTAAATTAAATTTGATGACCAACTTTTTCTATTTTTTGGTCAAACTGCACTAGCTTCCAAAAAATCTCATTTTTAGAGTTTGAAAACTTCTAAGTCAACCAGTGTATTCACCACTCTTTACCTAATCCCACCACTTGAAGAATATGAGACTAAACTCAATAGTCATGCTGAAAGTTCTGGTTCGATTGGTCGTCATAGAATGAGGTTTATGACTATTTTAATTACCATTTCCTTTTTAATAAGCTTAACCGTTTTAGATTGGAAATTTTTAGGTGCTAACTAAATCGGACAAATTCTCAGATCCCTTTCCGATTTGTCTAATCGATCGGTCAAATGGTCAAGGAAGAAATAGATGACGTATGAAATATAAAAATTGAGGATAAGGGTAGTTTTTGCAATTATAAAAGAATAGGGTTGGTAATGGGGGAATAGAAAGAGTAGAGGGTTTAGTTTGGAAATTTCCCGTTAAATTTCATCGAGGTTCTTTGGGAAATGGTAGATTTGTAGACAAAACGACGTCTCGGAGATTGGAATTTCGGATCGTGTCGTCTCTGCTTCTTTGGTTTCAATCCGATTCCGATTTACTAACCTTTTTACTCCTCCACCACCATCAAGACTTCATTTTTCCAGGTCAGTTTCTTCACCAAGCTTAAGTTTCTTTCTAGGGTTTTTCTTCTTCTTCTTCATTTCTTCCGAGTTTTCTCCTTCACAGTCATTAGAAGCTAGCTACTTGCTAACTCTGAGTTTTGCCTTTGAAGTTAAACCTAGTTGACTTTCATGAGCTTAAAGTGTTCTGCTTTTTTTTTTTTTTTTCTGTTCTTAATTCTGAGCTACCAAAATCATCTAATTCCAATATTTGGATTTGAATGTTAACATAACATATTATGTGTCTGTTAAATTCTGTTTCTTTGGTGGTAGATTTTGAATCCTTAGCTTTTTGTTTTTTTTTTACTTTACTCGATGTGAATGAATACTGAGTAGAAATTGAGTCAACTCGGATGTGAATACTGAGTAGATCCGAGCTACTATAGTATCTATTGAAATGGTTTTTGATGATCCCTTAACTTGATCAATGTGTGTGACTGAGCCTTATTTTCAAACCCAGCCATTTTGGACTGTGCCACCTTTTTAACTCTCACTGATTTTGACTTTGATCGATGTGCTAAGCTTATGGTCTGAACATGACTCTGTAAGCTAGATTTCATCACTCTACTCAATGAATTGCTTTAAAGGTAGTATTTTGTTTTAGGACTGTGATGGTATATAAGTACTTTCAATTTGCTGCAAAGAGGGTCTTCTTCATGTGTATTTTTAGTCTTACTGTTCTTTAAAGTGACATCCATATTCGACTCGCTTGCTTCTCTACATATTTTTTTGCATATTTGGTACTCATTGATCAAGCTGTTAGGCACAAACCAATGGTTCTTATATTCTCTTAAGTTTGTGGTAGTCAGCAAATTTTCATTGGAAGATACTTCTGTGTTGAATAAGTAAAGGACTCACTTGCATTCTTTCTCCTGGCTTGTTTAAGGGAAATCATAAGTAGCCACTATAGTAGAGAACCTTTCTCTTGACTTTATAGGCCATAATAAAAAAAATTATGTTAGCAGAAGGGATGGTATGTAATACTGTTTTTTGTGTTTATTCAGCACAGCCAAGAGTCTTGATGATCAACGGTTGTTCCTGATTCATTTCCTATTTGGTTTATCTTGTAAGGTTTCTTGATCTTTATCTTTCTCCTTTTCCCTATACCCTGTATCAGCTAACTTTGTTCTTTCTGTCGTTCTCTTAATATCCTCCCAAATCTTGGCAGTCTTAGAATCTGTACACGCAAGAGAAATGTCAAGAAGTTTCTACTACAAGTGAGGTCACAAGTGGATATTGCCTTTGGTATCAGGTGTTAGTACAGAAAGTTGGTGAGAAAATAATATGGCTGATACCAGTCCAAGAACTGATGATTCAACAGACGGAGACACAGATCATCGAGATCTTGGGGTTCGCTCATATTCTGGCTATATTCTCTCACTTTTGCCCTTCAAACGAGTGTGATTTCGATGGACCATTAACTTTTCTGATGTTAATTTCATGCAGTCCGAAGGAGCATTAGTGAATACTGCTGCTTCTGATTCTAGTGACCGATCGAAGGACAAGTTGGATCAAAAGGTGATATGTCCAACTCTGTAGATGAGCTAATTATTTTTATTGAGTCAATGCTTAATCTATTTTTGTTTCCTTTTATTTTGATCCATAGACTCTTCGTAGGCTTGCTCAAAACCGCGAGGCAGCAAGGAAAAGCAGACTGAGGAAGAAGGTACTGCCTTCCATTGGTTCTTTGTTTTTTCATTTTTATTTTCTAAATTGGTTCATCCCTAGAAGCTTAGCTATTTGTTACGACCTTAATTCCTTTTAATCGCTCCCTCCATAGGCATATGTTCAGCAGCTGGAAAACAGCCGCTTGAAACTTACTCAGCTTGAGCAGGAGCTGCAAAGAGCAAGACAGCAGGTTCAAATTTGGTTTCTTATTTCTCTTGATTATTCTTTTGTGGTTCTGTATATATATACATAAATGAAAATTTCTGGTTTCTAGGGCGTCTTCATTTCAAGCTCAGGAGACCAAGCCCATTCTACTGGTGGAAATGGTTGGTTGCTTATTCTCCATTAGTTTTCATAGTGGGTTTTCTTTTAGCTTCTAATTTGTGTATAAGATAATTTCATATATCCACTTGCTATTGACTAGGTGTAGATTGATCAATTAGTTACATCATATATCATCTCATGGCAAAACGCTGGGTTATCTGAGTCAATGGCAGACTGAAGTGGTTCTGGTAGCAAATTAGCCCTGGTGTAGATTTAGATTTACTAAATGAGGAATCTCATGGGCTTGTTCTTGATCATTTATAACTTCCATTCTTTTAGGTGCTTTGGCGTTTGATGCTGAACATTCACGGTGGCTGGAAGAAAAGAACAAGAAAATGAACGAGCTGAGGTCTGCTCTGAATGCGCATGCAGGTGATGCTGAGCTTCGAATAATAGTCGATGGTGTGATGGCTCACTATGAGGAGCTTTTCAGGATAAAGAGCAATGCTGCTAAGAATGATGTCTTTCACTTGCTATCCGGGATGTGGAAGACGCCAGCTGAGAGATGTTTCTTGTGGCTTGGTGGCTTCCGTTCATCCGAACTTCTCAAGGTCAGGTCACATTCCATCGAATTTTATTCAGGGACAACTTTTAACAGAAAAAAAAAAAGAGTTGGTTTTAATAATCATGTATGCAAGCAGCTTCTGGCAAATCAGTTGGAGCCAATGACAGAGAGACAGATGATGGGCATAAATAGCTTGCAACAGACATCGCACCAGGCTGAAGATGCTTTGTCTCAGGGGATGGAGAGCTTACAACAGTCTCTAGCTGATACTTTATCGAGCGGGACTCTTGGTTCAAGTTCATCAGGGAATGTCGCGAGTTACATGGGTCAGATGGCCATGGCAATGGGAAAGCTAGGTACCCTCGAAGGATTTATCCGCCAGGTACAACACTTGTGAGATGTTTTAAGATGATATCTTAAGAATTGTATACATAGGGTGATAATGATCTCTTGGTGGTGGCAGGCTGATAATTTGAGATTACAAACACTGCAACAGATGATAAGAGTATTAACAACACGACAGTCAGCGCGTGCTCTACTTGCAATTCATGATTACTTCTCGCGGCTACGAGCTCTTAGCTCCTTATGGCTTGCTCGGCCGAGAGAGTGAAATTGTATTTTGGTCACTCAGCTGTACAAAATCCATATGGACACAAAACCAGGAGAGACTATGAATTAACTTGTCAGAATTCTTCTTACCAATCCATCAACGAATAAGCATTTTCTGGAAAACAAAGACTCTTGTTTGTAGGTATCTAAATGGTTGTGATAATTCTTGTTGTTTAGTTGTAGCCTTCAGGTTTTTTTTTTTTTTTTTTTTTAGCATTTCGAAAGCTTAATGTTTATATCTCTTTGATTATATACTAGAAAGGTTATTGAATTTTTATTTTTTTGTGTGGTAAATTACTTATGTGTCAGAATCATTTAACAATAATGTGTACAGGTGTTTTGATGAGTTGACAACATAATAATATTTGATTAGTTGAATTTAATCATTCCCTAATTTATTCAAAAAAAGAGTGATCATTTTAAGTAATATGGATTTAGAAAAAAAAAAGAAAAAAAAAAGTGGCATGTCATTGTCAAAACCAAGAATATTTTGTTTAAAAAAGAGTGTTGCATTTTCAAACAGGATCTGGGGACTTTTAAAGGCTCAGCAGCTACAGGTCCACCACCATCACTTCAGTTCGTCTTCCCTTGTTGCTTCTTTTTGCAGACTACGAAACAAACAAAGATCGTATAACTAAAAGACCTCCAAGAAGATACAAAAGTAGTAACCTTTCTTTGTTGTGTCTAGTGACTTTTAGACAAGACAACATCTTTGGAGATAGGAATTTCTCGGATCCTTGTTTCAATCCCTTTCTGAGCAACCCTTGTTTTGGGTTTAGCTCAAGAATCCATTCTTAAGGTCAGTTTCTCCTTCAATAGCCTTGGGGGCTTTAATTCTTCAGCTTTTTTATTCTGCATCTGCTTTGTCATTGAAGCTTTTGACCTTCGAGCTGCTTTATGTACTTGCTTGGGATTTGATGTTAACAGTCTCAAATTTTGTGTCTTTATGTTCTGTTTCCGGTGCTTGTAGGCTAAATTCTGAATCTTTTTGTTGTAATTCAGTCTAATGTTCAGAACATTTACTGCTTCACCTCACTTTAAATCATGTAGGCTTGCTTATGGTTTACTTTGATTCTCTGGGTTTGAGTACTCAAAGTTCTTTAAGTCATAGGTTGCTTCACACTTTGATAAGTTTAAGCTCAGTGGTTTGGATCTTTAGTAATAGAGATTTGGTCTGATGTTTTAGTGGCAGAGATTTGGATGAAAAAGAAAGAATGGGAGATACTAGTCCAAGAACATCAGTCTCAACAGATGGCGACACAGATCAAAATAATCTAATGGTAAGCTTGTAAAATTGTTAGGTGTTGCTTTTTAATGTTCGTTAAATGGCGAGTTTTTGAAATGAAACAGTATTTCTACAGTTTGATGGAGGGCATTTGGGTATCGGTGCTTCTGATTCTAGCGACCGTTCAAAGAATAAAATGGATCAAAAGGTGATATATAGACATCTCTATAAAGGAAGAGTTTGTTTTTATAGTTGAGCATTTCAGTTATGTCTTTCTTGTTAATTGTAATCAACAGACGGTTCGTAGGCTCGCTCAAAACCGTGAGGCTGCAAGGAAAAGCAGATTGAGGAAGAAAGTATGCTTAGATCTATGTTCATTGTTTCAATTCTTTTATATTTTCTACTATTTGCTAAGATTTCCTTTGGTTACTGCACTTTTAGGCTTATGTTCAGCAGCTAGAGAACAGCCGATTGAAGCTAACACAACTTGAGCAGGAGCTGCAAAGAGCAAGGCAACAGGTTTCAATTGTGTTTGGCTCTGTTCCTGTGGATGTTTACTATTCTGCATACATAAACAGTTTCCTTTAATCTTAGGGTGTCTTTATCTCAAGCTCTGGAGACCAATCCCATTCCACCGCTGGAAATGGTGAGTTACAGCGATGATATGGTTGAAAAATTAGCTTTGTTGGTTATGAAGTATTAATGACTAGTTTGGTTGATGGTGTTGACTTATTTATTCTTCTCTTTTACAGGGGCAATGGCGTTTGATGTAGAATACAGACGATGGCAGGAAGATAAAAACAGACAGATGAAGGAGCTGAGTTCTGCTTTAGATTCTCATGCGAGTGACGCTGAGCTTCGGATAATTGTAGATGGAGTAATAGCTCACTATGAGGATCTTTACAGGATAAAGAGCAATGCTGCTAAGAACGATGTCTTCCATTTGTTATCAGGGATGTGGAAAACACCAGCTGAGAGATGTTTCTTGTGGCTCGGCGGTTTCCGTTCATCAGAGCTTCTCAAGGTAATTAATGCAAAACACGCCAAGAAACTGTCTCTCCCTGGTGATGATATGTTTCACCTGCAAATTTTGAAACTGTTACTTCCCTACAGCTTATAGCGAATCAGCTGGAGCCATTGACAGAACAACAATCGCTAGATTTGAATAACTTGCAACAGTCTTCTCAACAAGCAGAAGATGCTTTGTCTCAAGGGATGGACAGCTTACAGCAGTCACTCGCTGATACATTATCGAGCGGGACTCTCGGTTCAAGCTCATCAGGGAATGTCGCTAGTTACATGGGTCAGATGGCCATGGCGATGGGGACACTAGGTACCCTTGAAGGATTTATCCGCCAGGTACGTTACTATTAGTGTTGTTTACATAATGAAAAAGTGTCTGCAGTTATTTGATAACACAATCTTGTTCTTTGTGGCAGGCTGATAACTTGAGGCTACAAACATATCAACAGATGGTAAGAATATTAACAACCCGACAATCGGCTCGAGCTCTCCTTGCAGTACACGAATATTCATTGCGGTTACGCGCTCTTAGCTCTCTATGGCTTGCCAGACCAAGAGAGTGAAACCAACTATACCACGATTTACTATGATTCTCCTTCAAAGAAGGCCCACAAAATTTGAGCTTCCTAAAGATTCTTAGCATATGATTTGATGACTTTAGATATGTAGTTGTCGTATACAAGAATATGATTATACTATAGTGTTGTAATATCTAAGTGTAATGCATCTTGAAATCATTAGCACATCACCTAAAAAGAGAATCAGTCACCATTGCAATGTTTCTTAAGCTGATGCCATACTTATTAATCCCGGAGGAACTCCATTAAGCTTGTCTTATAATTATGTTTATAATTCTTTGAAGGAGAATTACGATTTAAGACCACAGCATCCACTAGTCCCAGTTTGACATGTCAAACCAATTTATTGTCTGGGATTGATGAACATTTGTATAAAAAGCAAAGATAAGTCAAAAGAACTTGGGTAATATTTTCTCAACAGGCTGTACTTGTGAGAATCAATTATACAAATGATTTTGTTACTGAAGAAAGCCGAAATGAAAGAAAAGATGCAAAGATGATAAGAACTGTGCATCCATTAGGCGTGGGATTTTGGGATTTTGTACTGTTTTTTCAGAAACTGAGATGCCTCTGAATCATTTCTGTGGCACAGCACTCGCACCAATGTTTGGGTGTCCGCTCCAAGTTTGCCTCTTCCTCCTTGCTGCATCTCTAGACTGCTTCTAGACCTCAAGTCATCGATAAGCTCCCGTGTCTGTTGCATTCTTATGTCAGTCAAAATACCGATTGGCATAAAAGTCCAAACAGAAATTATTGAAACCGAAACCAAACTTTAGTCGGTACTAACCTCGTATCCGATCAACTTTACAACAAGACGAACTCGGGCTACTTGATTTTCAACCACTCCTCTCGGAAGTCCATCCCCGCCAGAAATAAAGAATTCCTAGAAACACCCATAATCATATGACCGTCAAAGACAAGGGCATTTCGGGCTATAAAGATAAGATGTCCATTAAGAAAGAGTTACCTTTAAGACCTCTACATCTTCTTCTAATAGCTTTGACTCGCTTGGATGAAATGCACGTGAATGGCCTCCATCTAATAGTACACGCAGCAATCCATCCTGGTAGATTATGAATATTATCGATCAAAAGGCAAACACTTTGAGAGCTTTTCTGTAATATAAAGAAACCAACTGAAATTTTAAGTACAGACAAGTGATGCTTGAAGCAGGCTTGTTACTATTCGATCCCTCAATGGCTCCATTATGACACTGCATAGCTGTCCAAGTTCCTGGTCAAAGTAATTGAAAATTTAATTTAGCAATGTCGAGAAAAATGTATCTGCTCGAGTGACTTCTAGGCACCAAACTAAAAAATGTCTTGTTTACGGGGACATTTCTTACCGTGTCAAGGGGTTCGATTAATGCTTCCAATCTTGATTGAGAAACACTTGGCTTGTATAAATTTTCAATAAATGGCTCCCTTAAATCACAGAAGATGATCTTAGTTCCTGCAGTGTGAAATAATCATGATTAATTTAACCCTTTGATAATGATTACTTGTCTAAGATGTAAACATACAGCATCTCACCAGTAAACTCGCAAATACGATCCAGAGCTGCATTGATATCTTTTCTACTCCCCTCAAAAGATTCCTTCTGGTTAAAACTCTTGGATTTCTCAACCAAAGCTTTTCCTTTAATGTTAGCCAAAATGGAAATGTATCATTCATACGGCTAAAGATACATTCAAGAAAGAATAAAAAAATTTGTAAGGGAAAATGAGCTTCAGAATTAAATAAGCATATAGATAGTCCATACTGATGACAATCTTTTCACGAGGTCTTTTCGCTATCCATCGCTCCCATATGCTGTCTTCTAACTTGCTTAGTTGACTAACTGCATACTGTGAAGAGCATATGAAAACAATATAAATAGCAGCAAAACTTATAAATTGGTGATTTAACCGAGAAATAGTGTCTTGAAGTTACATGTAAAGTATTGAGCTGAACGCAAAGCTTAGCGGTTGCAGGAACATCAATGTTAATCGACCTTCTCTCATCAGCCAGTTTTGAATCGAATAGTTCCTTCTTAACAAAAACCTTGATCGCTGCTTCCTTCTTGTAACGAGTAAGAACAGGCACAGGTGGAACCAAATCATCCTTGCTAGCTGGAAAAGTAAAAACCCGATACCAAAATATTCCAGTCGACCGAAAATCAATATCAAGGTTGCAGAAGATAAAACTTAATAACTGCATCTCAAAGCTCCGAAGTAAATTTAACCAGTCATATGGTGCATACCTAGCTTCTCCATGACATGGTTACCATATACTTGAAATGCATTGTCAATGCCACGGAATAAAGCGCTTAGTTCAATGGATCTCATTGGAACTTTCAGCGCAAAAAATTGATCCACAGTCTGCATCAAAGATTAACCAAAACTTGATTAGACACGGCTCTTAGATGTAAAAGCATGTAAAAGCAACAAAGGTATCACTTTTCGTTCAATATAACTTTGACACATATACGAACAGACACAATTTCATTCAAGCCTAATAATCTTTCTCATGCAGAATATTTGGGAACTAAAGTGAAATCTAAATGCAACAAGCATAGTATCACAACAAATTGAACAAAAAAACATATAGCTTAAGTAACAGATGAGACTCAGTAAAACATGTGCTTTAAACCACAAATTATATATATGGTACTACAAAAAGGATACAAAGAAAGAGGAATATAGGACCCCTACCTCTTCTACGATCCTGAAAACTTCGACAATTGAGCTCCCATGTCGCTGTTGAGGTGATATTGGGTCCCAGTGCTATAAAGAAGAAAGATAAGATGCGTTATGGTTCCAAAAAAAAACTAGAATAAGAACACAGAGAAAAGCCATTCTTCGACAGATCAGAAATGGAAACACCAATCTCACCTCTTGTTTAAAAGCTCGCTCCACCCAATTTAAAATTCTTCCCAGCTGTGAATTGATCCATCTCAAAACCAATGTCCCAGAGAGAGATTCAAGCTAGAAGATATAAAATTGAGAAATAACAGAGCCAACATGAGTGATCACTCAATTCGACCCTGTTTACAGAGTGGCTTAAGCCATTCTTCCTAGAATTCAAAGTAAAACATATGTGGTCTGACCTCGTATGGAATTAACTTTCTGAAGTAAGGTCCATTTGTATCCTCTCCGCAAACAGAAGTCATTAACTCCAGTAAATATTGCTCAAGGCTATCAGCCGGAGGAAAAACAGAGACAACATCCTCAGTCAAGTGTTCAACCCCATCAAGAAAAGGTTTCTGAAATAAAATACGAAGTCAAGATCTATTATGACTTAGATGTAGTAACCAAAAAAGTGATAAGATGGGACACCAGGATCAAGCTTACCAACTTGTTCCCATAAAGCTTGTGAACAAGGGATGCAGAACACGCAATTGCCTGTGGATGCCTCTGAGATAAAATTGGCATAAATATGGTAGACTCCTTTTTCATCAGTTTCTTTGTCTCCTCAGCAAGCAAAGCCAAAGGGTGCTCATTATTTCTGTCTGATCTATCAATTGTAAGTGACATCTGTAAATTGCAAGAATCAGCCTCATTATACCGACCATAATATTATGCGTCAAATTGTGCACATTGGAAACAGAATTTGCTCAATTCTGAGAATGGGCATAAACAAGAACTGATATGCCATCTTTGGTCGAGCATCAAGAAATTTGATATAATACTTACCCTAGTGAATGTATTTTTGATGGAAGATGAAATATAGGACTCAATTTGCTCTCGATCTGAAGAGTTAGAATGCATCCCCTGTAGAAAAAAATATCCATCATTCTCAGTTACAAGCCATATAGAAGTCATGTTAGGGAAACAATGTCACTATAGCTCCACTAAAAAGCAGGTTGCATACTCTGTCAGATTCCTCCAATAAAAGCCTCCAAGTAATCATTGCTACTGTAACTGTATCCTCCATGACAAGTGAACCCTGCAAAAGTTGTAGATAAAAGGAACAACATGACTAACTTCAATGGCACAAATAGATAGAAGAAACTGTCTTGCAGTAGAAGTATATAAGGGGCCTCTGAGGTGGATATGTACTTATTTGAATTCATGCAAGATATATTAAATTTAATGCAAAAATATACATGTGTGTGTGTGTGTGCGCGTGCGTGTCTGACATGCATATGAAATAACTACATATGAAATGACGGGTCAAGTTTCTGGAAATTACAGAGACTAATGTGTCCATCTGATATGCAAAATGCAATAACACATCAGCAACGTACTGTTCACCAGACAAAGGTAAAAAAAAAAAAAGCTGATCCTATGTACAAATTACTGTAATTGAACTGAAAGTAACTTATGTGAGTGCATTTGTTCTAGATAAAAACCTCAGTAAAATGTAGATGGTAGTCACCCAGCTGTTTATCAGTCCAACTCCGTATAGGTGACAAGAAGGACTCCAGGAATGATATCTCTTCATTTTCAACCTTACACTGCAAGGTTTTCAAGTGTATGCGCTCTTGTGGCCCACGTTGTTCTTTTTGGGAGATTTTTTTCAGCTGCTGAATCGCATGCCGCAGAAGTCCTCTCTCACTGGTAATTACATACTGCAACCACACAACATACTCATAAAGACACCGAAAAAAATCCAAGTTGAAGCGACAGTATCAATATAAAACAGGCAATTTCTTCTCCATCATTACCTGTCGAAACAATACCCAGGTGTAGCATGTGTAATGAATAGTTTCTGTAATTCCAAGAACACGCCATGTCGACTTCAGAAGCTCAAGAATTTCTTCAACTTCCTAAAATAAAATGGCCAAGGTTATTTCAAAACATTTCGTAGAAAAAGCAACAATAAACTGAAAAGCAACTTGTCCATAATTTTTTCCAGTTATGTAAATGGGAATATCAATATGAGGAAACAAACAAAAAGAGGAAACTAAGCAGCTTAAATAGTGACAGATGAAAAGAAGAACATAAACCTTTTAAATCAAAATGATTTTCAAATGGCCAATAATTGGTGCTGAAAAATGAATTAAATAATATTTTGACAGAATTCACAGACCTCTGTGAGCTTCCCATCATTCAATATGTCAAAGACACAGAGAAGCAATTTTTCATATAGCCTGACATTCAAATGATAGCCATCAGCCCAATGGCACACTTCACCAGTCAAATCACCACGAGCCGGTCTCTCAGCAAGTGAAATTGCAACTTCTCTAAGAGATTTTAAACATTCTGCTCTTTGCACTTCTCCAGCTGAGGATGGAAGAGACTATAAATAGAAAAGAAAGTAAAAGAAGTCAACAAATTATGATCCCGCTGATGTAAGCCAATTCAATTTTCAGTATATGGGATTAAAGCCAAAGAACTTATAATAGGGAAAATCGCCAGAAAAAGATGTATATACTTGTTTCCACAAATAATAACCCTCTTAACCTTTGGTTTTTTTAATGCCACACCCTGAAAGCGAAACCTATAAAATACCCAATTTTTCTATGGGCATCTGCAAGGTCGTCATGAAGTTAGGAATTGGCAGATGCTCCTGGGTAATGAGTCTACTTCTACTGGTTAATACAGTGTAGCGACATCTCCAACTGAAAGAACTGGGGATATTCTGGCCAAACTTATCAAAATTTGGGTATCTTATAGATTTATTAAAGAGTGTGGCATTAAAATGTCTACATGCTATGTTGGACATTATTTATAGAAAAATACAGTTGAGGGTTAACGCAGGCAGCTAGTTACAGTTTCAAAAGCTTGTCTCCACATGAAATTGATTTGGCTTGTGAAAACAGTGACATATATAATGTGCATGGTCACCTTAACTTTCATAATAAAGACAAAGATTCCCAAAGAGAGTCTTCAAGGGAAACCTTTCCGATATCTGATGTCTACACCATGTAATACATCACAAGACGACAAAGTAGGAAAAATACCTCTGCTTCTTCAATCCTTAGCAGAAGACTCTTCAGGTCAGTTGCCTTGCGACCTGATTCGCCAAATCCAACGACGGGATTATTAATGAGCCCCTCTGCTAGCATGTTTAACTGCGATACCAAAAAGTTAACAGATGATAGAACCAAAATACTAAACGAAAGAAGGGCTCAATTACAACAGATGTGAAAAGGTGGTCTTTACCTGCCTTTTCTGCCAACGCAAGTACGCTTTCTTTTCAGAAAACTCGGTACGAGACACGCAACATAACAATTCTAAAGGTACCAAGAGGCTGTCCATTCTTTTCCCAGCTTTTCCAGCTAGGGCATTAAGCAATCCCTGTCTTGTCCTGATGTCCATTGCCTCAGAAATCTGTATAAGCCCAAATTGATAGCCAGATACACAACAAAAATGTAAAGTGGGTGCAACTGTGATTGTTCATATGGTAATGCAGGTAACAGCGCAGAATATATAATACAATACATTGACATATGGAAGGAGTAATCTAAAGAACAAAGCGAATAGTGTCCAACCACATACTAAAAACAATGAAGCAGAGATTGGCATACAAAAATTAGGACATCTTGACATGATACGTACATAAGAACAACTGGCTAGGAAAGTATAGAGTGATAAATATGTAAAGTCCATGCTCTAACAAACCATATATGCTTCAACAAATGAGATAAGAAAGAAACAGTGAGAGAAAGAGAGAGTGACCTCCATTTGGCCCCGCATCATTTCCAGAAGAGCAACCAATCCTGATGAACTCTGAGACTGAGAAACACTCTCACTTTTGCGACCAAGCTTTTTAATCAGCCTAGACCTGCTTTTCTCCTTCTTTTTCTCTTTTGAAGGTACTATGAGACCTCTATACGATTACAGAAGTCAAAGACATATAAAAGAGGAAATCGGTATCAGTAAGACTCTGACTGAAATGACAAGCACACCTCATCCCAAAAAGGAAATTAAAAGTAAGCAAGTCAATAATCTGTATACCCTGAGGCTCCAGCGCAAGCCAACAGGACTTCAAATGCAGTTTCACGAAGATCATCATCTGTAATACCTGAAACAGAAATAAATTGTAACTTTCTTAATATATCAGCGGGTTATCGATTTATATTTAAATCGATATAAAGTATGATAAATTTACAAGCACTCGTTTGTTTCAAACTAAATTGCCCCATCCATAAATGATAAATCACCAAGCCTAGAAATTCACATACGCTTTGCATAATTTATGAGGTTTATCCAATCGAATAACAATAAGGACAGTATTTTTATCAGGTTTACTTCTTAAAGATATGCATTTTCCAATCTTTTACCAGTGGCAAAGGAGGGGAGTTTTGGCACAAAATCAGCCGCATCAATAGCAGTCCGCCTTGAGATCCTGAAATTACCAACTCCCTCAAGGTCATCATCGTCCTCAAAATCTTCAATGTCATCAACAGTCAGCTCTTGAGCTTTTGGTGAATCAATAGATTCCGATCGCATTAATGGAGGTGCACTTGGTGACTCACACCACTCCCGATTTGTAGCCACGGGAGAGGATGAAGAAATTAATATAGGAATCGGTGGCGGGGCCCTTTTAGGAGGTGAGCCAGAAGATTCAGGATTTGTAGCCAAAAAGAATTCATCAGCAGTACCCTCGCTATTCTGAAATATGCATAAGACCCAAGCTTTTAGCAAATGAGAAGGAGAAGGTAAGTTTAGCATCTCAGTGAGAGGCATAGATAAAAGAAAGTAAGAATCATGTTGATGTATAAAGTAAAGATAGACCAAGTGAGAATCACACCATATAAGGCAATCCAATGTGATCATGATAGTCCCGAATCGCTTCAGCAAGTTCAAGCATTCCACCTACATGAAAACAACATACAATATTACTCTAGAAACAAAAGGATCATGAGAAGAAAGAATCAGCAAGCTATAAATTACCTTTCTTAGCACAGTTAATAACATAATCAACACTAACTTGATCCAAATCAACATCGTCAAGAGTAACAGCACCAGGAGGCATTATAACTTTCTTGATTAAGCTACCAGCCAACATAAAATCCAAGAGTTTCCGCCTATCCCGGCGATATCTCTGTAGAATCTCAACTGCATTTTCTCTATACAGAATAAAATATAACATCACATCGATCAAAAATGCACAAAGGACAAGAAAACGAAGACTATGCACAAGCTAGATCAAAAGAAGAAAGAAACATACTCTTCCATGTCGATCCAGCTGCAATAGTCAATGGATTCTCAGATTTTTCAATCAGCCTGTGAAATCGGGATCCGTAGATCAACTTCGATGAACCAACTAAAGAGACTACATAAAATGCAAAATCCAGTTCAGCTGAACTTACCAATCATTTATTCAGATTCCTTGCAACACCGGAAGAAACACTGAGTAGCGAGATCGAGGCTCAATCGCGGAGAGCAATCAAACGGAAGGGATTGATTTAGAAACAATTAAGAGAGGAATGATAATGATGTCGAGATGTATAGAGGAATGAACTGTTTGGAGAAGTTGGAGCTGAAATTTCGAGGAGAATAGCGAACGCGCCGGGGGCGAAAGATCTATCTGTACAACACACTCGGGCTTTCAGATTTACTAGTATTGAGAAGAAAAAAGAGGAATTAATAAAATAATATATAGAATATATGTTGCTGATTTGTCTCAACTCTTAGTTATCTATCTCCTCATTTGAGTTCTTTTCTGAATCTAGAACACCCAATTAGTCAAATTTAAAGTCTCGTTCTACATCGATAGTTAAAATTACATAATTTATTAGTTTTCCCTACTGTTTTTTTTTTTTTTTACTTTTCTTATGTTTGGATTGAATATTTTAACTGATTTTAGAAATCAAAAGAAAATTGTGTGCTATACAATAATTGATTGGTACATCTTTAGTTGAAATTTGATAATATTCAATCATTGATTCTAAAATTACAAGTTGAGAGATAATATATTTTTTCCATTAATGATTATGAAATACTCTATCACTTCCATAAATGGTGTCATCTCTATAGTTTTTTTTCGGACAAAAAAATCTATAGTTTTATATTTGAATGGATTTTGCAAATTAACTTTCTATTTCACCCCTTATCCAAAATTAATATCATCACTTTCTATTTCATCCCTTAACCAAAAGTAATATCATCACTACAGTAAAACCTCTATAAATTAATAATATCGATAAATTAATATTTATTAATTTAAAAAATTTTCTTTCAAAAAATATTTATCATAAAATTTAAAAACTGCACAACTTTAAACAATATAAATCACATAATAGTAATATTTTGTAAACTATCAATTTTAAAATTTTATTATGGACAAATTGTATTTTGAAAGAAATAGTCACAAATTAAATTTGACTTTACAAAACTCATTTTGATGATGCAATGCAAATGAATTTAGATGACTTCACTAAAAATGGTTATAGACTTATAGCGTTTGTAACTATTCACAAAACAAATTTAAAGTTTGAGAAAACATAACACCAATAAATGTGATTTAAAACAAAAACATGTAAGAAAAATTAAAAAATTTATACTTATAAAAAATATAAGTATATTTAATAATTATATAAATATACTTATTCATATAATTATTAATTTATGATATTATTGGGATCATATATTATTTACATAGGGATCTCTAAAAAATTATTATCTTATCGAATTTTGCTAATTTTTACATTGGTCCGACTCGAGACCGGAGAATTTTATTATTTTATAGTGTTTATTAATTTATCGAGTATTAATTTATAGAGGTTTTACTGTAGTTAATTACTGGTCTACTGAAAAATGATAGAATTTCCTCCTAAATACATTTCATAATATCATCACTAGTTAAAACATTTCATACATATCTAAACTATAAAAAAAATCATAGTGGATTGAAAATGTCTTTTTTTGTTTTGTTGTTAAAGTATTGGGTTGAAAATATTTACTTGTTCAAGCGGTTGTTGATAGGTGAAAGGTCCTTAGAAGGGCTTGTTCAAGCACTCTCTCTGCGTTCCAACGCAAGCATAGTAACCCAAGCTGTGTGAAATAAGAGCATCCATCTACTGATCTACACAGTCAATGCATCTTCCACGATATGTTATGGAATTGTAGACCGAACTGGATTTTTTCAGGCCCACTGGGCCGTCTATTTAACCTACGATTAAGAAGGAAATTGAACTTCTATGCCAGAGCCCAGAATCAGCAAGCAAAATGAAGTGGCCACTTGCTTAGACAAACTGGAATTTCAAATGCCTAAAAGGCTAAAACGATTTCGAGTTTATAAATTCATAAAGTTTATTTTTGGAAAAAATACTAAAATTAATGAGAGACAAAGGCAAGAGAGTGAGGAACATTATCCACTGATGCTGTTCATCCCTATAAACCATCGGTCCCACTCCACCGCTAAGACAGTCTGTCAAGTCTCACGTGTCTTCACCTCCCTATACCTACAGGCCACGTGTATCAACCGAATCGAGTGAAAATGTGACGTGTCAGCGAAACTCTGCGTTTAAGTTTTAACCACTGCCTGATTCGGGACTAAGGAGGGGTATATCCGTAAACAATTCTTCTTCTTTTTTGGTCTTCTATCCGTAAACAGACAACAAGTTGGCCAGTAGTAAGAAGATTTTTAATTAATTTTTTTCGAGTGCCGACCTCACAGAAAAAGATATGATCAACACGTGGACCAATAAAAGAGTTGCTTTAGATGGAGGAGAAATCTTAGCCACAAATCTCGTCTGCGAATCGTGAGCCACGAAATAAGTTCAAACCACGCGCCCTCCACTTCCTGCAACTTGCTCTTCTTGTCCTCTCTCCTTCACTCACAAGTCTGCACAAGATAGACACAAACTCAATTATAATATAGAGTTTTTTTGTGAAAAGGAGTTTTTTTTTTGGTATTTGGATCTGATCTAAAGGTGAGGTTTCCCTATTTTTATAATCCCAAAATTCATATATATTTTTTTTCTCCTGGTTGTCTCTGAAAGTATTGACCTTTAGCAGGTGAAAGTGTCATGGATCGTTATTCAAGAAGGAGTTTAGAGGATCTAGTCGTACCAAACTATCAGGAGACATCAGATTCATATCCATCTCCTGATATGTGGGGTACTGGATGGAACATGAACTCTTCAGAAGCTGTAGAGAAATGCTTTGATTACGATGTTATTAACAATGGCTTCAGTGGAGGATTATACAGTCAGATGGAGATGGAGATGGGGACGAGTGAAGAAGTAGAAGAAGAATCAAAGAGGATAAAGTCTGGTGCTTGTTTCGATCGCTCACTTCATGATTTCGATGGAATCCAACAAATGGATGACATATTCTTGTATAGCTCTCTCTACACACTCTTGTCAGATAAAATTATTTATATAACTACAACACATAAGAAGAAGATTCAATTAGTCTCCGAAGTTTATATTTTTTGTGTCTTTCTCTCTTTTGGTTTCCGGTTTTGACTGAAGAAGTTCCATTTTGGAGGATGTTCCAGGGAATGGGAATCTTGATTCTTTCAAGGAGTCGGATTATAACAACAGCCCCGGTTCCTCCTCTGCTTATCTTGACACTAACGATGCCAGGGAAGTCCCTATGTTCCATTACAACTGGGAAACTTGTCAAGACATGCCGCTTACGGTAAGAATTGACTCTTTTGATGTAGTACTAGCATTTTTTTTGTCAAAATAGCATAAAAAGACTACTAAGTTACTGTAGTCTAGTGGTGTGGAATTTAGCAGGGATTAGTCTGGATTTCGATCTTTAGATCTGTCGGTTACATGTATAACTGTTACTGTTTGGAAGGGTTTTAAGTTGGGATAATAGTAGAGATGTTAATCCTTGGAACATTATCTTGGTTAAAGGAGGAGGAGACACCTATGAATCTGTACGAGGAGAACATGGAGGAGGCATCTGCCGAAGAAGTAGTCTTGCAGGATCTTCAAAGGGCTTCAGAAAAGGTGAGAGAGTGTGATGATCTGATCTTGCCTACAATCTTGGTCTGATATTTATATAGATCAGTCTTGTAACAGATATGCAATCTTTAATTGTAGTTGACTGATGATACCCGCAAGTGTTTCCGTGATACCTTTTACCGGCTTGCAAAGAACTCTCAACACAAGTCGGACTCAAGCAACAACACCAACTCAAAGGAGGATAGAACCAGGTATAGAGAGCTTTCTTCATTAATCACAGACTTAGCTTTTAAAAAAATGGACTCACCTTCATCACCATCTTTGATTTTCAGAAACAGAAAGCACAAGAGTGAACTGGAAACAAACTCAATGGACAGAGCTGTTGCCAACCTCACATTCAACAA
The DNA here is from genome assembly GCA_028015245.1 of Cardamine occulta. Lineage (NCBI taxonomy): Eukaryota > Viridiplantae > Streptophyta > Magnoliopsida > Brassicales > Brassicaceae > Cardamine > Cardamine occulta. Next base: position 22,381,516 of record CM051382.1, on the reverse strand, counting down.
GATGGAATCCAACATGAGAAATTTGCCTCCACCAAAGAGACTTTCTTCTATTCAAGGATAAGAGAAAGTTTCAAAAATAAACATCTTTGGAAACACCTTATGTGTATATATAAATATATATATAAATTTGTGTGTGTTTGTGTATGTGGTTTGGCGTAGCTTCAGTTTTGATCTGTTTCAGTAGACTCCGACTCTTGCTTCTGGATTTCAGTTTCGTATGCTATGTTCTGTTGTTAAAATTGGTCAAAAAAAAATTATTTTAGAGGTTTAATTATTTATGAAGATAGGGAGACACAAAAACATATGTAAGTGGGAAACAACCTTCGAAACAGCAGTGCATAGAATGAGTCTTAGTGTCTTACCATCAAAACATAAACATCAAATGGTTTTACCAAAAACAATTTTAGATTAATCGATATCCCCCGACCATAAACTAGTATCGACGACCTGAAATATTGTTATATATAAGAAAGTCTCTGACTCACGTTTGCATATTAAACAAAGATTTTAACTCAACGTGCGTTCCAATTAGTTTCCAATATTGTATAAAGATTTGGTCTTTACTCTAACATACAAAACATTTCAATTCGTTTATAATCCTTCAAAAATGGCTACACCACCGTTAACGCCGAGGATGCTAACTCCGACGACATTGTCACCTCTTGGAAGTCCACGTTCAAAGAAATCAACGGCGGCTGTACGGCCGGAGATCACACTGGAGCAACCATCAGGAAAGAACAAAACAACCGGATCCAAATCCACGAAGCTTTTCCGCCGCGTCCGGTCTGTGTTCCGATCACTTCCGATCATGTCTCCAATGTGTAAATTCCCCGTGGGAGGAACACGGCTCCATGAGAACCACGTTCACGGAGGGACACGTGTCACGGGAACGTTGTTTGGTTACAGCAAAACGCGTGTGAATTTAGCGGTTCAGGAGAATCCGCGTTCTCTACCGATTCTGTTGCTGGAGTTAGCGATCCCAACAGGGAAACTTCTCCAAGATCTTGGAGTCGGTTTGGTACGAATCGCGTTGGAATGTGAGAAGAAACCGAGTGAGAAAACCAAGATTATAGACGAACCGATTTGGGCGTTGTATTGTAACGGGAAAAAATCAGGGTACGGTGTGAAGAGACAGCCAACGGAAGAGGATCTTGTGGTGATGCAGATGCTTCACGCTGTGTCTATGGGAGCAGGTGTGTTACCGGTGAGTAGCAGCACGACGGAGCAAAGCGGAGGAGGAGGAGGGCAACAAGAAGGAGATTTGACATACATGAGAGCACATTTCGAGAGAATGATTGGGTCAAGAGACTCGGAGACGTATTACATGATGAATCCTGATGGCAACAGTGGACCTGAGCTCAGTATCTTTTTCGTTCGAGTTTAATAAAGCGACATCGCTTTAGGGGAAATACTATTTAACCACGTAATGTCATTTTTTCTATGTTTTTTTTTTTTTTTTGGTTGATTTTGATTTCGGTTTTTTTTTTTTTTTTGGTAAACTACTCACAAATGATTTATTGGTGATGATGTGTAAACATTAATATATACTTCATCTTCTGTGGCTGTGAGGGAAATCTTGGAGGATTCAAAGGGAAAACAATAGTATAAAACACGTAGATATATCCATTGTGTCACTAATATAAAGATTTATAAAATACATAGACACATATGACGTATATATGTGTACAATTTCATATTTTACAATACATTCAGTTACACCCTTGAACAACAACGTATATATGTGTACAGATAAAGCCACGTAATGGCAAACACAATGATATTTTATTTAAATTAAAAATCGATAAACTAAGTTGTGGACGTTGCTTCATTGTATTCTTCTTCTACCTGTAACAACAAAACAACTGACTTTAACTTTTTGGCACTCAAAACAAAAGTAGAAAGGTGAGCAAGTGGCCTTCTAAGTTATTTAGCCGTACCTGAAACTGAAGGTGAGACCAGATCCACCTAACTTGTCATCCATTAAGGCAGAAAATCTTTCCACTTGTGAAGGCGACAGATAGTTAACCCAGTCACTCACTTCTCCTTTCCTAAACAAGAACCGATTCTCAAAGTTCTTGATTGATTTGCTTGACTTGTTCACCTCCAACTTCTTCAGATTCTCGAAGCTACACAGATCCGTGATTGCCTTCACAACTCCCTTTCTTTCCTCTTCTTCGGTGAAAGGACGTCCTAAGAAACTTGCAAGCTTCCTCAAGTTGGACTCTATGTCTTCTTTGAGATCCTCGTACCGTAAGAAGAAGACTTTCTCTGGTCTCTTCGAGCTTTCTCTCCAGTATCCCAACATGTGTTCCCAAAACGGGCCAAACCCGATCACTCCCCTACAATACAGATCAAAACCTTCGTCTAATGAGACTGGACTCACTGACTCCGATTTGATGTTGTTGATGTAATGCCACGAGGAGATGAATGTGTCGAATGGGTTCCGGCATAAGTAGACAATCTTCACACCAGGTTCCTCGATCGAATCCTTGAGGGAACCGAAAGGGACGTGAGTTGCGAAGGTTCTGGGACTTGCTAGACCGGAGAGGTCGGGAACATCTCCGTTGGCGTAAAGCTTGTACTCGAAGAAAGGTACGAGGTCATGAGGGTTAGATGTGAGAAGAGGGTGGTCGGTTCTTGAGGAAACCGGATCAAATTGGTCTCGGTTAAGTAGGGTATAAGTTAAAGCTTTTAACCAAGTTGTACCGGATTTAGGTATGGTGGCGAGAACGACGTCGTTTGGGAGAGAGTTGAAATGTTTCTGAAAGGACATGATAGCTTGTATCTCTTTGGTTTGGCACCAAAAGCCTTGGAATAGGTAAAGGTAACGAGTTCTCCATCCTTTCTCTTTAGGAAGTGAATCCAACATCTGTCGGAACTCGTAGCTTAGTCCTTCTTCTTCTCCTTCTCCTTCTCCACCGCGTTTTGGGTCACGGCTTTTGCCTTCCTTGAGAATCTCGAGCTTGTGACACATGGAGAAGTTTGGGATCGCCATTGGCATGGTTTTCATACTTGAGGTCGCCATTGTTTTTGTCATATAGATATATATATATAGAGAAAATGTTTGTTTGAGTAGAATCTTTGGGTTTTGTTTATGATTTCGTGAAGAAGTTGGCTGTTTATATAATAACGCAAAATGCATGAGATGATGATGAAAAGAGTAAAGAGAGAGCAAGCAGCCTCAGTTGTTATCGCCCACGTGGGAAATAAACGGCGTATGCGAATATTAGTTGGCCCACTCCTTATAATTTCTTTTTGGGCCGACTTCACAGTTTCTTTCTCGATTTACTTTTCTTTTTGACAATAATAACGCTGTGTTATTTGTCTGTACTCTTCTTGAAGTGAGTAGTAGTGTAAGGTTTGGTTTGGTTTACTGCTTTCTCGTTTTTTTTTTTTTTTTGGTTAAAATTCTCGTTTGTTATTTCGTCGAAGATTTGTCGGCAGACACAATCTTCAAAATAAATTCGGTGATGTTGAAAATTTTTTATTATTAAAATCCTTTTTTTAGTGACATATTCATTATACGAGTTTGTACAATATTATCATGAACCACTATAATATATGTCACAGTTCATTAAAGATGGCCTGACGATGATCCAAGTGATCATTTTCTGTAAAGTGGATTAACATAATCATTTTCTTTTAACAAATTTTCGTTTTTATATTAACAACATGAATTTGGATAATGATACAACAACAAAATTAATGTAAACCTTCAAATGTCGATTAAATAACCATATTTGGACAAGGATGAAATAGAGCCACAAAAACGGAAGGACCAAATATAGCTACACTACAAATAAATATCTAAATTTTGTTTGTCGACAAAGGAAAGAATTCATCAAGATTTGTCTATAACGATGAATGTAATATATGCTTTATAGCAACTTAAGGGCTTGATTTAGTTTTGTATTTTTCCTTTCAACATAAGATTTATATGTTTGTGGGTTATCGACTTAATAAAATTCTTTTACCAAAAAAAAGTCCTCCTTTCTGTAAGAGTTTCTCATTTTCAATTATTTTGGTTAAAATAACTTTAAGAGGGTATTGTTTGGTTTAAAGGTATCACAATGGATCAACTGGGAAAATGGCTGTTGTGTCCTGAAAAGCCCAGGTGGAACATACAGTAAACCCTGCCCCAGTCTCGTGAGTTTAACCTGAAAAAAATGGGTCATCAGTCATTACCTCAGCTGCTCTATTTAAACCGAAAAATAGAAATAAATTGGTTGTTGGCACAAGAAGGAAGTTCATTAGAAATTTAGAAAGAGGTTTGACTCAATCATTTTGGAACACATCTGATCACAAATTAATCTAATCATGCTGCTCTACTAGGCATACTGATTTCTCATGTGGGGTTCTCCCCAAAAAAAAAATTACTAATATTAATTATTAAATAGACTCTCTCTAAAGTTTCATAAAGAAGTTTGTTTGGATACGAACACTTGTCCCTGTCTTTGTTTGTCTTTTTCTCAATCTTGACGTCGAAGGTGAAGATTCTTAACCAACAACGTGTTAAGCTAATGGTGAATAGACCATATTAATATTATCAAAGGTGTGAGAAGTCCAAGACCTTAGTTTGATTTTTAGTTGGAATTGGGTAGAGCTTCTTTAAGCCTAGTAGATTTTCGATCGAGGTCCTATTGCAGATAAGCCTGTGGCACCGAACTCATAATCATAGGAACCAGCCAAAAATTGGCCCAGACAAAAGAATCTATAATCCCAGAACATTTTTTATTAAATATTTTTTCAAGATTCGTAAAGACGACTAAATCTCTTGAAGCACACTCCCATTAGTTCCATATGAATAGAGGTGTCAATGGAAAGCCGTCCATAGTCTATCAATATCCAATACATTATAGACGGTTTATAGACAAATCCATTTATAGAACGGATTAAAATAATATACGTCCAACTTCGTTTACGAATAAAATAGATTCGATACTATTGGATAATGGATAGTTCATGGACTACAAAAATTTAGGAAAAACATAATTCTCGTCAAAAATATAAAAACCATATTTTCCCGCCAAAAATATGAAAATACATTTTCTCTCAAAAAACGCAAAAAATATATTTTCCACAAAAAATTATTGGCCCATAGACAATCTATTTAACACGGACGTATTTTTGCGTTAAATAGATTGTATGGTTTTTATTCGTACAATGAACACGAGCATTAGTGGATATCGTCGATATTAGTTAATGAACACGAGCATTAGTGGATATCGTCGATATTTTGTCCATAATTAAAATGGATAATATTGAACGTGTCCATTTTGATACCTCTACATATGATTGAAAGATCAACTCCATACCTACGTGGTGCCACGTTCACTTCCACACATCACGCATGGACTTCCACATATTATTTTCTTGGCCACGTAATAGCTAACGTTACGTTGGTGAGTATCCACACCTTGAGTAGGACACTATTTTTATATAATATTTGTTTGTATAAGAAAATTATTGAATATAATTACAATATAAAAATTTTATTTATTAATAATTAAGTATGTTAAATTATTTGTTAAATCGAACTCATCGCATATTGAAATTCTTGAAAAAAAATTCATTATAAAATTTAGCCATGTATGAGTTCATATATATATATATATATATATGTTAGTGATACAAGTACTTATTGTGATACAGTTCGTTTGTTAAATACTTACAGGCATATACATTTTATTCTAATTTTGTTAAAAGAGAGTAAAAGTATAACCTCTTAATATATATGGCCACATGCTTGGCTAAATTTGTTTTGTAATTATCATAAAGGAAGGTGTATGATTAAATTGATTTTTGAATTTATTCAAGAAACATGATGTGATGGTTTTTAGACTATAACAATGTTTTATTTTAATATATCAGTTACTCTATAAAATCAGATGTTTGGAATATATGTATCGACATGCCGATAAATGTTTGCTCATTCCCGGTGGATTAATCTTATCTTGTCCTTATTGAAAGAAAAAAAAAGTAAAGTTAGTAGTTATCAAAACAAAAACAAAAAAAAGAGTAAAGAAGTGATGATCAACTATAGATTGTAAGTAGAGTTGAACATATACATATCGACATGCCGTAAAAGGCGAAACCTCAGAATTGGATGCGTTGATCCGTTAAGCAAATGGAGCCTACGTTACTTTCTTTATCCTATTCTCTTCTTTCTTTCTTTCTACGTTATATGATAATAAGTCGACAAATATAGGACAAGAATTTGAGTGAGTTACGGCCTACTTTAATGGCGATTGCTACATCTCTTTGATTACGACTCTAAACCAAATCCTTTCTCTATGACATAGATGCGTGACGTTATTTTTTTCCCTCGTTTTTATCAAGTAAAGATAGATGGGTCCAAAGCCAGATTTATTCTTTTATGGTATTTTACCAAAATAAAGTCCTGGGTTAGGCCCATCATCTCTTCGAGGGAAGACCAGAACATGTTTCGGCCCATTAAACTTTTTGTCTTAATGGTTCTATGCTTTTTTTTGGGTCAAAATGGTTCGATGCTTATTCGGGCTTTTTCAGGTTTAAGCTTAATAGGAAACAGAGTGTGTTCTGTTTTCATATAATAAACGAGGTTTTTTTTTGTTTTCTCTAGACTCGGTGAAAGCAAGGCTAGAGGAATAGCCAAAAAAAAAAAAGAATCAAGGATTTGAAATTTGATTAGATCACCACCAACTCATATAGAAGGGTGAATATATATGTAAATCCGAATATTAACAAAATGCATAATATTGGTGTAGGCTTCTCATTTTCATCTTTACACAAGATATAATATTCCTAGGCTAATCCACTAAGAGGTACTAGTTGTTGAAACAGATGTCGTCTCAGGCTGAGCCTCACTGGCAATAGTTTCCGGCAGTGAGGTTTCTTGCTGAGCCATTGGTTCAGTTTCTGGCAGTGAGGTTTCTTGCTCGGCCACTGGAGGAGCTTCTGTGAGGGCGGGAGCAGAAGCTTGAATAACTTCTGAAGGCTTGAACTTGTTGATGTAATAGCTAAGAGATGGTCCACTGTAATCTACTGGTTTTGGTCGAGCTGGGCTATCTTTGCCGACTTGGAGGAGTATAGAGGAAGCCGCAGCGATTGAGATAAGAGCAATGCCTGCTATGACTGCTGCTGTGTTCTCAGCCCCATCAGACGAAGATCCTGCAGTACCTGAGCTTATCGCGCTCTCTGCAACATATACTGCAGGCTGCAAAGGTAACAAGAAAAGCTCTTCTTCAGCTAGCAATATAATTGAGTTAATCAAAAAAAGAGCAAGGAAAAAACATATTTTGTCACAAGCTAATGCATATTCAGTGGAGGTGGAGGTGAGTCAATGAGAGAACAATGGAAAAAGGTTTATATCAAAGGAGACCAAATCAAAAACCAAAAGATCAAGAAGCGTAATTTTGTTTATCATCCTTGATTCAATGATTGCAGTGATGATAAAACTCTAAGAAAGAGCCAAATTTATGTTGGAGATTAGTTGAAGAGTTCTCCTAACTCTCCCAAAGCCAAAAGGCTCAAACACAAACAACTAATCAAAGACCCCTAATCTCTACTTCCTCCCACCTATTTATACTTGATGTTATGCATCTACTACATTCTAATGCCAATCACAAAAAGACACATAAACCATTTCCTCGGCAGAGCTTGAAGCTTTTTTAATCTTCAATTGAAAACCAATATCCCTCAAAACTACTTGCTTAGGTATATAACCTAAGGTAATAAAAATACAGATACGAGTGGGTAGATAGATAGATGGATAAAGTAGAGGAAGTAGGAACCTCAATAGAGTAAACATTAGTCTGACCAGCAGTATCTTTCTCAACATAGCCAGTCCAACCACGTGGCCTCCGAGGAGGAAATGTTCCCACCACTTTCGTCTTCTCTCCAGCCAACCATTCCATACTCACTGTTCCAACCTGTATATTCACCCAAGATCAATAACATCAAAAAAATTCACACTTGTAAATGATTCCTAGTTTCTAATCACTTCAATTCATAAGTAGCCAAAATCTTGGAGATTTTAATAATTTATAAGAAAGTGAGAGTCTTTAGTTATATAGACATAAGTAGAGCATACATTGTTAAAAACCTAGGAGCATCAATCTAAACCAAAGTGAAATGAATTGCAAATACAGAATCTTTGTGAAAGACATGGGATTAAGTTACCTCCTTTTCTGGAGCACATTCTTCGGCATTACAATCAGTATCATTAGAAGAAGCTCTCACCACGGAAACGAGAAATTTCCGTCCGCCGGACTTCGAATTGAGGAATCTAGGCTTGGGCGATGCCAAAACGTAGCCGTTTGGGGAAAGCAATACGTTAGACATGGCTGATCAGATTCGAGGAGATTCTGGGGATTGTTCTATCTTTTGTTAGAGAGAGTCTGAAGTAGAAGAAGAAGAAGAAGAAGAAGATAACAGAGGATGTGAGTCATGTGGTTGGCTTTTTCACTAGCCTACGCGTGTAACTGCCGAGCCCACAAATTTCTAATTCCTCCATTAATTACCAAATGTTTAGATTTATCGGACCTAAATATGCTTAAACTGTGATTAGCGTTTTTTAAAGTTCATAACCAAAATTGAAATTAATCATTGATACCGGTGACCCTAACCTAACCCTTTAGTCCTTTCTAAGTATGTCTCAGTTCATAACAATTATGAACAGAACAAAAAAAAACTGAACCTCGGAATTAAAAACCAAATCGAATTTGAATAAAAACCTGAGTAGTTGTGAAAATCTTACACTGACTAATTCTAAACGAAACCAGATTTTGACATTTTGTGCAGGTTTACACTTGGACCGAACAAACAAAATTTCATCAAAATTAATATTTTAATATTTATTTTTAATTTTGTGGTGCCTATTATAGTATTACTTATCCAAATCTGAAACAAATCGAAAGTTTTTCAAACCGAACTCAATGCCCACCGATAAAACTCATTTTAAATTGGTATAGAAAATAGTACCTTTATTTCTTTCTTATTTTTTCTATGGAGATTTTCCACACAAAATGGTTTATAATATAAATACTGAACCGACATCAAACCGGATAAGAGAAAATATACCAGAGTCAAAAATGGTTCCAGCGCCGGTGGAGGGATTAAAAGCAATAGCTGCCGGCGGGATATCGACGACTTTCCGGCCGACACGAATGGCGACGAGATTGACGTAATACAAAGAAGACCTCCTAGGGTTTCTGAGAAGGGGCGTGTACTTCAAGCGCAGGGGCTGAGAGGTGGGGCCGAGTCTTAGCGATCCAGAGAAGGTCAGAGACCTGAAACTTGGCAAACAGTAAGAGAAAGTGGATTTGTAAATGGACTGAGACTGTGACATGAGTGATAGTGGGCCACGGCCCAAGCCCAATAAGCCTTGAGGTGGTGGGATGGTTCCTCCACCGGCGACCTTGTTGACGCAGCCAAAGGTAAAGGATGTGACCGGGTCGGAGGCGAGGCGGATGGTGTCCTGAGAGAGGTTAGCCGCAATGGAGGAGCTTCCATAGGTGACGTTGAAAGAACACGCGCGTGAGTAGCACGTGGGGTTCGGCACCTGCAAGTCATTCACGTCAGTTAATGCATTGTGTCGGTCGAGTTTTTAGTGGTTCTTCTGTTAATCCCGTGAACGATTTTTTGGAATGTGGGTGGAATATTCAATTATAAACTACGTAGGACCCACTCTCTGTGAAAAAAAATAACTTTTTCCACATAATAAACGACTCTTCTATTTTTATATTAGTTAAATAAATAAATTCTAGATCTGTTTTCTCCTCTACTACTCCAAACTATTGAGTTTTGAATATAGTTTCTTTTTTGGGGCAACAATATTCTCATGCTCAGATCTTTAAGATGGAAACAAATCGCAGGTTACTAATATTAAAATACGACTACATTATAGTATGTGGCATACATGAGCGCTAGAAATGTTCAAATACGACTGGTTCATAAATATATAATTAAGTGAATCAAAAACATTCCATGAACATATTTATTAATATTATATAAGTAGGTGTGTAAGTACAAATTAGAGATATATATACCTGTTTACACTGAGGAGAGCTGCAGCTAACGTTCTTGAAGGAAGTGGACTTAGCGGGAGAAAAGGCGGTGGTAGAAGGACAGCCAACGCAGCCGGAGCAAGGAATCCAAGCCACGTCACTGCTCGTGTCCATGGCTAGGAGGAGTGACTGAGCCGGAGTACCGATCATAGCCTTGACAATGTATGTAGTGCTTTGCAACATTTGACGACCTGAGGCGATGGGGACGATAGATCTCTTGGCGACGAGGCTGCTCAGGTACTGGAGACGGGCCTGATCTTGGGCCAGCGTCTTCAGCACACGCGCTTCCCATGAGAGTGAGGATGATGATTTGAAAGGGGAGCAAGGGCTGTCTATGTGGAAGATTCTTAAGGTAGAGCCTTGGTCTTGAGTGTTGGTGAGGTCACAGTTTGGGTGGTTTAACCCAAGTGCTAGTGGGAGGATGAAAAGAAGCTGGAGGAATAAAACAAGAGTAGTCATATTTGTGTATTATAATGCTTTTGTGTTGGATGGGATATTAATTGTGTTGGCATGAGAGGGTATATATAGTGGTCTGGGCTACAAAATGACCAACTTCATAAAATCAAACCATATTAAACTATAATACCTATATGATGCAAATCAAGGATTATTTAAGTTTTAATCTTGGAAAGTTTTCGTTAATATTATTTTTTCCCATAACACAAGCTGTTTTTTTTTTGTCAATAAACACCATCAAATGTTGTACTTTTTTAAATGTTTTGATATATCACATAATAAGCCGTAAAAGAAAATGAAAGTGATTTTCTTAATGAGATTTTAGGTTTTGGGTAAACGTATTAAAATTTTAATTTATTTGCTGTATTGATTTTTTAAATAAAAATCTCATTGGAAGAACCATTGAGAAAAATAGGTTTAAACTCTTGGGTTCCGGTTCTCGTTGGACCTACGAGATTTGGAAGAATTCGCTGCAATGTCTTGTTCGTTTGACTGTCTATAAGAATAATAAATTGTGCAAGTCTGTATTTAAAACATTATCCTCAACAAAATTTTCTCTCCCTGTAACCGGTTTGTAAGAACTAATTTTCAACTGTACGTCCAACCCTTTAAGAGTTTTGACCTTCAACAAAGCTACACTATTTCTGAGATAAAAATAAAGTTGCATAGTTCTAACGTTTTTACTCAGAAACCAAACCACATCTCTAAACTCTGTGAATTTTGAGCTAGGTGATTGTTAGAATAATTTGTGTGTATTACTCAATGTCTCTTTGGAGGAGAAAATCCAAGTTATATATTGATCCGACATCTTTTCCAATTTCCATAATGATCTTTTCATAATTCTTTTAGTTATCTTTAAATCCAAAAAGTGGGGTATATATGCTTTTAAATATCCAACAATCCTTTCACAAAGAGTGATTGTCTTCAACGGTTCCGATAGAATCTCAATAACTTCTACTTCTTCACCATCACTAAAATAAAGATGCGTTGCTCTCTAAGCTAGTTTTTATGTGAGTTCAATAGGGACACTCAAAGAAAGTGAGGTAGCTTGCGGCAGCTCTATTGATGCGTACCGGTGAAAACTTGGGTGCTGGTCTAGTTATTATTGTTTTTTTTAAGCATGCCATTATTTCTCTTTTTTTTTTTCTTTTCTTTTGTAAAATTTGATGTCGGCCAGTAATGTATTTTATTCATCTGTTTCTTTACTCTTCCCATATTTCAAAAGTTACTTTCTTGCGGTTTCCACTACTTTTGTGTACTAATTATTGATGGGCATAGTATAATAAGGAAAATATACTTGTCTCGCAAATGACACTCCATAAATTAAAAAGAATGTAAACTTATTAAACAAAACTGAACATGACTAATGAATTTTGATTTATTTTTATTGTAAAAACTAAAAAAGTGTTTCTTTATACAAAGATTGTGCTGATCACATGCGGCCCACTATTGATTAATTGGGAAATTTGATACGGTTCTTAGCTTTTAGCACAGGTCACTTGAGTCATCAGCTTCAAATGGAGAAACTGAAGAACACGGACAGATGAACAACCTAGATCGACAAGGTTAACTAATTTAAGACCTGAATGCTAATTGATGTTATAGTCAAATAAATGAAACTAATCTCTCAACTGAACACTCATTTTCTTATGATATGTATATTTGCAAAATGATCAAATCAGTCAGGGATTTTCTCAATAATCAAGAATGGCAAAATTTGAGAACGCATAACTTCCAAGGACTATTTTTTTGTCGGTTACCAAGCTTAATATAGTAAAAACCTCTTAGAATCACTAAAGATCAAGAGTCAACGGTCCATATGATAATAAAAGAAAAAGAAAGATTTGAGGAGGACAATTACATAACTTCATAACCAAATTTTAAATGAAAAAATTAATGTTCTGCAGAAACATTTAATTGTTTTCCCGCGGACTACGCCAAACTTGTCCCCCTTCTTCTTCTTTCACATTTTTAGTCTCTTTCTCTCAGTGTATCTCTCCTTCTATACACATGCCGCCGACAAGTCCCCCTGAGACTGGGGTTGGTCTCGGCTACGGCATCGCCATCGCCGTGAGCATTCTCGTTCTCATCTCTACTATAATGCTGGCCTCATACATCTGCATAAGGTCAAAATCTTTAGGAAGAGAGGAAGCCACGAGTGATGGAGTTGTTGACTCGACGTTGCCGGCGGCGGCGGCTGAGGTGAAGCTCGGGCTGGATCGGCCGGTGATAGAGTCATATCCAAGGATAGTGCTAGGAGATAGCCGGAGATTACCGAGGCCCAACAACGGCCCATGTTCGATATGCCTATGTGATTACGAGGCTAGGGAACCGGTTCGGTGTATACCGGAATGTAATCACTGCTTTCACGCTGATTGTGTTGATGAGTGGCTTCGGACGAGTGCCACGTGTCCTCTTTGTAGGAACTCACCGGCTCCGTCTAGGCTAGCCACACCCTTGTCCGATTTGGTCCCACTCGCTTTTCGAATCAGGTGAAGGTTAAAACACCTTTTCTTACTCCCTTATGTTTAGAGATTCAAATGAGTTATTATCTTTCTTTCTTTTTTATTTATTGGAATGAGTTATTATTGTTAAGGCTAAAATTTGTTATTTTTAGGACCGAAATTGCAAGCTCAATAAACAGTAGGTTATTTCCTAACGATTATCAAAACTAAAACTTGGGACCATTTATCATTTACTTGTGCATGAATTTTTGGACTGAACGATGTGAAATACAATACTCTTGATCACTGCTTCGCCTTCAGATCTATTTAAGCTACTTCTTCTTACCGAATCAGTCTTATATTGATATTCTTTACTGAGATATATTTCTGTACCAAATCACATATCTGTTAGTTTTGTAGTGCTTTGATTTAGGGATCTCACTTTAATTCAGGGGTTTTTCATTCTACGTAAGTTAATCAATAATGTATGATAATTTATTTGACTGAGAAAATTTAATTAAATTTCTTAACTCTTTCTAATAATATAAGAGCTAGTGAAAAAAGCAGTAAAGCGATTGATATTCCGTGAAATCCTCAGTAAGGGTGAAAGCTTTTAGTATTAAATGAAAGAAAACACATGTTGGAAAATTTCACTCTTTACTGTCTTACATTACATACAAATACAATACATGTCAAAATTAAAAGTGAGAAGGAAACAATAATGAAAATACAAAAATACTCATTCGGCCAAAACAGTTATTTTTATTTTTTTCTCCCCATACAATATAGTCCCATATACAATCTTCATGGCTCTTAGTCTTGGATAGTCGTCTTCAAAGGTGAGGAGGATGGCGCCTTTGACAAAATCCTTATCGCTTGAGTTCTTAGATGAGGTCGTGTCGTTAGCATGTGGAGATTCTTGGAGATGCATATATTTGGTCCAAAACAGCTCGACGATAGGTCCCTTGTAAATTGTCATTAACATTGCTCCGGCCACGGTCACCACCGTTCCGGTTATTTTCGCCTGACACCACAGTTTCTTCACGTCCAGCATCTCCATCCTATTAGTTTTTCTTTATTATTGAAAGTTATACCATATATGATTTAAACCATTAGTTACGCTTAAATTCCACATTTAAAGTAAGAGAAGAAACCGTCAATAATATATTCATTGCTAGCTGGTTTTGAGTTAAAATCACATAAAATTTAACAATCACATAATAAATTTGTGCACTTATTTACATACCGAAATAGTACGGCCAAGATAAAGGTCATGGCCGGAAGCATGTTACTCATGGCGCATGAGAACGTGGGCGACGTATATTTCAACCCCATGTAGTAGCAGTTTTGATCGATCACTGGCCTGTTGGAAAAAACAAATGTTAGTTTTCGTTTCTTTCTTGCCAAAGACAACCTAGTTGATTAAATAGAGACAGTGATCAAGTCAAAACCCGAGAAGGCCGAGGATGAATCGTTGCATGAAAATGGTGAATGTTATTTTCGGTTGAGCTTTCCTGTAAAATAAAAATCCCGAGTTAAAACCATATCAACAATTTATCGATTATTTACGAATAAAAATCAAGGAATGTAATGAAAAGAAATGGATATAATCATATAACCTTTCGAAGAAGAAAGCAAATGGTGCAATAACGGCGGTGGCGATTGCATGGCGGTAGAAGACAAGGACGTAGTGGCTCATACCGGTGTTGAGGGATATTTTGGTAATTATGTTCATGCCGGCGTAGCCAAACTGGAGAGATATCATAGCGAAGTAAGGTTTAGAGCTTTTGAGAAAGCTTTCACTGCAACTAAGAGCATGATCAACGCAGGTTCTTAAAAGGGTATCTTAGATATTTTATTAATTAAATTAAAAATTAAATATAAATTTTCTTAAGAATCGATGCTTATTTGGGAAACTTGAGAATCGATGCTTAATGTGTCTTCTCCCAAAACTCTCCCAAATCTATATCTCAATCACATCTGTATCTCCTAAAAAAATTGATGAACTCTCTCCCTTCCTTCTCCTCCTTCACACTTATCACGCCACATCACCTCTCATGCTTGGGATCTTACCGATTCCACCGATGCTGATCAGAATTTCGATGACCACCGCCTCGTCACCTGTTCTCCTCCGCCGATCACTAAATTACCTAATCCGGAACCTATTGTTACCGAATCGCTTCCTGAAGAAGACGAGGAGATTGTGAAATCTGTTCTCGACGGAGTTATCCCATCGTACTCTGTCGAATCTCGTCTCGGAGATTGTTAAAGAGCGGCGTCGATTCGGAGAGAAGCGTTACAGAGAGTCACCGGAAGATCGATGGAAGGATTACCGTTGGATGGATTTGATTATGAATCGATATTGGGGCAATGCTGTGAGATTCCGGTGGGAATAGCTGGACCATTGTTGCTTGATGGTTATGAATACTCTGTTCTGATGGCTACAACTGAAGGATGTTTGGTTGCTAGTACCAATAGAGGCTGCAAGGCTATGTATATCTCCGGTGGAGCCACTAGTACGGTTCTTAAAGATGGTATGACTCGAGCTCCTGTGGTTTGCTTTGCTTCCGCTAGACGAGCTTCCGAGCTTAAGTTTTTCTTGGAGAATCCTGAGAATTTCGATACTTTGGCCGTTGTCTTTAACAGGTTTAACCAATTTATTTATTAAACTACTGATTTGATTTCGTTGACTTTAATACGTTTGCAAAGATGAGTAGTATATAAACTTTAAGATATTTCCTTACTGATGAGACTTGTTCAAATCTTGTGGAGTGTTTAGATTAAAGATTATTTTTTTGCCAAGGGAGTCAACTGATAAAGAAGTG
Source organism: Cardamine occulta (assembly GCA_028015245.1). NCBI lineage: Eukaryota > Viridiplantae > Streptophyta > Magnoliopsida > Brassicales > Brassicaceae > Cardamine > Cardamine occulta. The sequence goes on along the minus strand of CM051382.1, from coordinate 22,365,745 downwards.
ATTTTGTTGGTGCAGATCGAGTAGATTCGCGAGGCTGGAAAGTGTTATGTGTACAATTGATGGGAAAAATGCATATGTAAGGTCATGTTGTAGTACTGGTGATGCCATGGGGATGAATATGGTTTCCAAAGGTGTTCAGAATGTTCTCGAATACCTTACTGATGATTTTCCCGACATGGATGTGATTGGAATCTCTGGTGAGTTCCTTCTTTGTGTGTGATTGATTTACTATATCAGCTTAGTGTCATCTTGAGACTGAAAAAATTGTAATTGTTTTGTTTTGATGTTATTTTTTGAAATTCTGAGAATCATTCTTCTTATCTTCTGGAACCACATTTATTTATCTAAAATTGTTCAGGTAACTTCTGTTCGGACAAGAAACCTGCTGCTGTGAACTGGATTGAGGGACGTGGCAAATCAGTTGTTTGTGAGGCAGTAATCAGAGGAGAAATCGTGAACAAGGTCTTCAAAATGAGACCAAAGGTCAGACGACTGTCTCTAATACCAAAGGTCAGACTTCACTCATCCCTCTTATTTATCACTGTTGATTGATATTTAACTTCATAACAGTAAACTCCATAACTAGCTTCTGTATTTATTACTTGGTTGGGTTTAGGAATATGGTTGTGGTTGTGATGAATGGCTGTGATCATTTGTTAATGTGTGTTTAGTAATAAATGTGATGAATAAGTTAGATACATGTCAAGTACTGCTTCTTTTCACCATTTAAACCCACTTCTTTTTCTTTTTCTTCTTATTCTCTTATTCTCTGAAAACACAGAGAACATTTTATTCTCTTTTTCTTCTTATTCTCTTTCTGCTAATCTCAGAAAATAGAACATTATTGCTCAAGTTTGTTTCTTATCCTCTTTCTACACCATTACCTTATGAATCCATTTAGTCATGCCCCCAATTTCGTTGACTTGTTGTCCAGTCAAGAAGATCCCCAAACCTACTCTACTGTAAACCCTACTATACAACTTGGATCATCCCAAGACCCTTTGTTTAGTACTCAAGGGACTGAAGATTCAAGCTTTGGTGAAGACACGCCTGGAGAGCGTAGAGAAAGGAACAAATGGAATCCACCAGATGATCTACTGCTAATCAGCGCATGGCTAAACACGAGTTGCAGACTATTTTGCATCTTGTGCTAAGGTTGGTGGACGTGTAATCAGAGAGCCAAGTCACTGCAAGAACCGGTGGCAGAAGATTAATGACATTGTTTGCAAGTTTTGTGGATGCTACGAGGCTGCATCAAGGGAGAGAGCAAGTGGTCAGAACGAGGATGACGTTCTGAATCGGGTTTACAAAATCTTCTTCAACAATCACAAGAAGAAATTCAACCTTGAGCATGCTTGGAGAGAGCTTCGTTTTGACCAGAAATGGTCTGGGCTTTCTACTGATGGAAGCTGTAAGAGAAGAAAGGTTGATGATGGTGCACAATCATCAACCTCTCTTGCTGATGAAGCAAGCAAACATCCTCCTGGTGTTAAAGCCGCTAAAAGCAGAGGAAAGAAGAGTGTGGATGAAGGCAAAGATATTTTGGAGTTTCGAACCATTTTGGGAGATTAAAGAGAAAGACTTGGCTATGAAAAATACACTGGCAAATAAGAGTATACTCAAGAGTCTCATTGCCAAAAAAGAACCATTATCCGAGAGTGAACAAGCTCTAAAGGAGAAGCTTATTTCGGACATGTTGGCTAATTAGTAGTATAAGCTTATGTTGCTTAACCTTTTGTTGTTTACGCTTTTGTTGTTTAATGTTTAAATGTTGATGTCTTATGTTTAAAGGTTGATGTCTTATGTTTAAATGTTGATGTCTTATGTTTAAATGTTGATGTCTTATGTTTAATAATATCAGTTCGTTAAATGTTACCAGACCTTGTTATTTTTTCTGTTGTATTCTTGTGAAGGGTTTTATGCTTGAAGATGCTACTGGTCTAACTGTTTCTGGAGATATAGATGCTGACTCTGTTTTTGCTGCCAGGCCCCATCAATACCTGATGATGAAGTTGAGTTATTCATTTATATCCTCTCTGCTAAAGAAGGAAGCTGAGTTCTTTGGGGACGTAATTGTTGTGCCTTACATGGACAGCTATGATCTGGTTGTTCTGAAAACTGTTGCACTCTGCGAGTTTGGGGTTAGTTCTTTAACTCTAAAAATCAATGAGACAACAAAGTTTAATGTCATTTCTTCAATGATTCTTAGTAAAAGGAAATTTATGTTTAAATTTTGGTTTGCAGGCTTATCAAATGGCTGCCAAATACGTCATGAAGTGTGACGATGACATATTTGTCCGCGTAGATGCGGTTCTTAGTGAAGCGATAGGCAACATGGCTTTCAAATGTTTTATACACTAGAGTTCTGATGGATTTGTTTCAAAGACAAGTCATTGTATATTTTTATTTTTGCTCAAGAACTAAAATATGTAAGTTTATTTTCAGATTTTGTTAATAGATTTCTAATTTCTTCATAGGTCACGTAAACATATATTTCTCTGCCTGTCTTCACTTTAAAGAAAACAAAAAACCATCTGTTACACTTATTGACATCTTTGGAAACTAGTGTTGGGGTTTAGAAGTCACAAGGCTTTGGAATTTATAAGTCACAAGGCTTTGGAAACTAGTGTTGGGGTTTTGTCTCAATGTTAACATCTGTTACACTTATTGACATCTTACTCTCACATCTTATCTTTTATTGACAAACACAAGATCATCAAACAAATTTCTCCTCTCTCTTTATCTTCTTCTTCGTCCATAACAAGCTTCTTCCGTAACAAGCTTCTTCCATGGCTTCTTCTTCCCATAATACTGTTGATGGGTCACTTGATGCTCTTTTTGATCAAAAATTTGATCAAATATTTATACCAAAAGTTTGAAAATTTTATCATTGGTAATGCTGATCATCAAGATGCAAGGGAGTCCAAAAAAAAAAGAGCTTTTATTGAAAAAAATCGCGAAGAAGGCGACTTGCGTTTATGGAACGATTATTTCAGTGATGCTGCAACATACCCTCCAAATTTATTCCGACGACGTTTTAGAATGAACAAACCATTGTTCTTGCGTATTGTTAATCGACTGTCCAATGAAGTTTCATTCTTTAGACAAAAGAAAGATGCTCTCGGAAGATCTGGTCTTTCTGCACTTCAAAAGTGTACAGCAGCAATTCATCTCTTGGCATATGGTCATGCGGCTGATGCGGTTGACGAGTACCTCCGGATCGGTGCAAGTACTACTCGTTCTTGTTTGGAAAATTTCGTCGAAGGAGTAATAAATATTTTCGGGGATGAGTACCTAAGAAGGCCCACCCCGGAGGACCTTCAACGACTACTTTATATTGGAGAGCTACGTAGATTTCCCGGGATGATAGGAAGCATCGACTGTATGCATTGGGAGTGGAAAAATTGCCCCACCGCTTGGAAAGGGCAATATTCACGTGGTTCTGGAAAGCCCACCATCGTTTTAGAGGCTGTAGCTTCATATGATCTCTGGATATGGCACGCATTTTTTGGACCTCCAGGTACGTTAAACGATCTTAATGTGCTTGATCGATCACCCGTATTTGACGATATAATAAAAGGTCAAGCTCCGGTAGTGAATTTCTTTGTAAAGGGAAATCAATATCAATTAGCATATTATCTCACAGATGGTATTTATCCGAAATGGGCAACTTTTATCCAATCTATTCAACTTTCACAAGGCCCAAAAGCATCTTTATTTGCTGAACGTCAAGAAGCTACCCGAAAAGATGTCGAGCGTGCATTTGGAGTCTTGCAAGCTCGCTTTGTCATTATTAAAAATCCGGCCCTTTTTTGGATAAAGCAAAAATTGGAAAAATTATGAGAGCATGTATCATCCTCCACAATATGATAGTCGAAGATGAACGAGATGGCAACACTCAATTTGATGTATCAGAATTCCAACAAGAGGAAGAAAACGGAAGTTCACATGTGGATATGACGTATTCTAGCGATATGCCTACAAATCTCGCCAATATGATGGGTGTTCGAACAAGAATTCGTGATAAACAAAGACATCAACAATTGAAATATGATTTGGTTGAGCATATATGGGAAAAATTTGGACATAGGCAAGATGCCGACTGAGTGTTCATTTCTGTTTATGATTTCTAAATATATGTTTAAAATGTTTTAATGTCAAGTATGTTTCAAATTTCATTTACTTCAATGTATTTTATGTTGTATTCATAAATAAAATTCAAACTTACAATAAAAAAAATTAAATTTTTTTTTTTTTAAGCACCCTTACTAAGATTCCCCCATTAGAGCAATGACATCAAGTAATTCTTAACAAAGGTGCTTAAAACAACTTTAATAATTAAATATATGGTAAGCAACTCTTGCATTGATCATGCTCTAAGCTTCTCCATGGACATTATGTTTTAGTTTGTGTTTTGAGTAATAAATGTTGAATATGGTCTTATGTATTTATACTAATTAAGATGCAACGTAGTTAGTTACGATGTAATTTTATATTTGTTTAATGTTCTTAGCTAGGTTTCTTGGTTGACATCACTATCTCACCTCCGTCTCTATAGAGTTATTGGACCTCAAAAATACAGGCCGAATTAATCCCTTTTTTTTTCCTTTTCCAATGATCTCATTTTAAATCATAAATAATCAAATGGGATACTATGACACTTGTATTAGGAAAATTATGAAATTATGGAACAAATATGTCAAACTCGATTCGTGAGCATGTTAACCAAAAGGTAAGTTGCGATGATCTAATGACTAATGAAATGGGATTTTTTTTTTAATAAATCACAGTAATTAATTTGTTTGAGTTTGGATTATGTAGTTATTGGAAACCCTAATGTTATATATGATTTTTCGACCGAGAGTTTTATTTCCCTCTATTAATCTTCCAAATAGATGATTTCATTTAACACAAAGATACATCGACTTGGAAATAATTAAAGTTCAAACCCACAACTCAACGTTAGCCAATAATCAGAAACACACTTTTGATTCGTTACAGCAAGATGCCTCAAGAAAAAACTGTGATAATGCAAGTTTGCATGATTCGTTTGAGAAGAAATAGAAGTGTTATTGGAAAACGGGGGAAAAGAAATGATACGTGGCAGGTAACGAGGAGAATATAAGGCTTGGTTGAGGTAAGCAAATAAATGACATAGAAGGCATTAAGATTAAGGTGATCATGAAAGCTAAATATTTGAACTTGCACCGTTTGATATTATTAAATCATTCAAAAACTAAGTTACCCCTTCACTAAAGTAAATCACTCTTTCTAATCACACGGCTATAATTAAATCTCAAATAAAATTTAGATACCATGTGTCAATTTAGAGTGAGACAGGAGGAGAGTAGAATCGGTTTCGTGTCCTCACAAATGCTGAGGTATTCAAGAAATTTGGAGTGTGTGGATGGATGGGCTTGGAACTTGTAGTTTTTGCGAAATCGACACAATCTAACCATAAGAATTTCACATTTAGTTTTGATATGATATTGTAACCCAATCACAAAATTCGGTGCAAGATGGACCAATCAAAATCATCATCTTAAGAAGTTATGTTAGGAATTTAACATCAATAAATATAAGGAAGTTAATGTAATAACTAGACTGTAAGAGCACCTACAATAGTTTTCTCCATACCAAAAAATGCAGGAAAATAAGAGCAAGAGCCAAAAGATACACTTTCTACATAAACAGACTGTTAATGTTGCTACTCTATTTAACCCTACATCATATTTTCCTACTACACCCCAACTTCAATACCACTAACACGACCCTTGTGTTCTCACCATCAACTTTCCTCCTCGTCATAATCTTCGTCGTCTTCATCTAACCTCTTACCCATACTAGCAAGCTGCATTGGATCAATATTGCCCATATCCGAGATGGACCAACCTGGATATTCCTCTGGTTTTGTTTCTCCTGAGGCTGTGATTACTGACTGCTTTATCTCCATGTCAAGCGATTGTGTGTTCAGATCAAAGCCCCGACCCAACCCTGAGTTTGTGTCATTACCTTCTTTTGGACTTTGCAGCTGTTGATTCGAACTTTCATCCACGTCCTTACTCTCGCTGTCTTGCAGTGGTGGTGCAAGCATCTTGGTTCCGTCTTGAGTAACTGGTGGTGTTACCAATACGGTTGGCTCTATTTCCATCTCCCGATGAAGTAGCTCTCTTTCTACTGTTTTTGCACTTCGACCACGTCCCCTTCCACGCCCTCTTCCTCTACCCCTTCCACTCGGTCCTGCATGCCCCATCTCCTGCTGCAGTGATCACACAACATGAAACATCACATCAAGACACATTCATAAACCTTGATAGATATCCTAAGAGGAAGACAACAGCGAACAGTAGAATGCTCACCACTTTGGTTTTCTTTAACTCCTCATCGCTGTCATTAACTTCATCACCCGTAGGCTTCCTGGCCAATCAGAAAAGCAAATCAGCTTGACACAGAGTTCAAAATATATAAACCATGGATATGGAGCTAGGAGATATTAACATAGACCCAACCTTCTCTTGGAGACACTACGGTCATCCATGGTTACATCAGCTTGGCCATGACCGTGCCCATGGCCATAGTCAGGCACCTTGCTGACAACTTCCCTCAGAAAATCAAACACGTTGTATCTTTCGACACAATTTTTTCTGTAGATAATAGACAAATCAATAAATTTGGATAGAATGGAAACTGAAGAAGAAAAAAAATGATATGGAATGAAGTTGTGTGACATAAGCAATGGCAACACAGAATATTGATAGCTACAGCATCTTAAAATTCAAGTAATTTGGATGCGTTAAAAGACTAATTTTCATGTCACTGGGCAGGTATAAAAAAGATGTTAGAGGAATCAACTTACAGGTGTAATGAGCTGACGGTCTTGGCTCCTCTTTGAAGAGTAATTTCATATGTATGATCACAAAGATCTTGTAAGAATAATTCCAAAGCTTTTGCTGTATAAGAGTAGTAGATGAAAAGTTAGTGAAAAGATTAAACAACTCGAATTTGACAGGTAATATGAGCTATGCTATGTGACTTACAAACTAAGACAGGGACGGCCAAAGCAATCTTGCCAACATCCTCGTCAGCTTGCATTATCTTTTTAATACGAGCCTGAAATTTGCAGACATCAGGGAATAAGAAAAAGTATTTCTGAGTCTCAAGCATGATGTATATATAAAAGATGACCATATCACAAAAAAAAGTTGATAACTTTCAAAATCTCATAACAATCAATCAAAATAAATAACCAAGAAGTAGTAAAGCTTCAAGTCAAATACCACAAAAATCATCAATGCTACTGAAACTACATGATTTTAAAAGTCATGATGAAATTAAAGGTTAAAAATTGATCCAGACGAAAAATCAATAATAGGTCAAATAACAGAACATCGAAACAGAGGCCCATAGTCAACAATTCGTAATCAAAATACAAATTTTGAAAATTTGGATATGAATATCATAGAAAATTATTGAACTTTAGAAGAACGAATCAATCAAATCAAGCCAACGGAGATGAAATTGGAAAAGAGAAAACTTACAGCAGGGAAACGAGTATCGAGCTTCTTCCTCATGATTTTGGATCGTAGAAAACGAAAGTGGAGACCTTGAGATCGGAATTGAAGGCAAATAAATCTATCTGTTTGGGTGGATGACCACAAAACCAGATCCAACGGCGATTTCTTTCTCTTCTCCGAATTGTTCGTCCGTACGATATCCCTCACGATTATAAATTACATAACTTAAATAAAATAAACATATATAATCCCTAAAGAATACGTAAAAACAATAAATAGTCTTTGTTTTTTTTTTCCAACAACGAAATAGTCTTTCTCTGGATATTGATTACTGCAAAACGAATTGTATTAAGAGATCTAATTGTTATTATCATACGTCAATTTGTCATTTCTTTTTTTTTTGCAAACTTAGAAAGGCAAATGACGAAAATATCCCTCAAGCTTTAGAAGAATTTAGATTGTTCTTGAAGATGCTCCTATAACTTTGATTTAGAAGAGAGTTTTACTATTGAAACAAAAGTTTATGAAGCAAGATGTGGAAACTAGAAAGTTATATTAGGAATTTAACTTTCTCAAATCCTGTCATGGAGTTGTGGAAACAACAGCACCATGACTATATACAATATTTGCGTGTTTGATTCATTTTCGATTTGTTTATTCACACACCACATTCTCTGCCTCCTGATATCGACCAAACCTTTTAAAACTTATTTAGGGTTCTCATGAAACAATACAAGTTCAAAACTTTCACGAGAACATGTTAAAAAAGGGCTCCAAGTTGTTACAACAATCTACAATTTTTGCAGGCTATGTAAAGAATCAAGTTGTGCAAGTCTCACAGCTAGAGGGATTGTTCTTGACGCTTCTGTTTCTGCTAGAGAGTTTCTCTTTTTCATGTTCCTGCGCTTGCTTCTGTTTTCTATGCTGTAAGTCTCACTACAATGGTTCTTGTTTTTCTTGTAACTGCTCGTCTTTCTCCTTCTCACCCTGCCAAACCCAGACAATATCTGCCAAAGCAGGCCTAAGATCCTCCTCTACTAACTTCTGATACTCCATTGTATCCCCATTACATTTCTTAACTTCAACCAGGTGAAACATCGGCGTCACTTGGAATATCTCTGCATCTATCGCCAAAACACCTTTTCTTCCTTCCTTTAACCGTTCAAGTTTGAACAAGCCTGCGTCTTGCTTTCTTATCTTCAGCTTCAGCCGCTTAGCTACCTCCTCTAGTTTAGAAATAATCTCTAAAGCAGGTTTTTGAGATGCGAATCTTGATTCTCGCTTGTCATAGACATCCCCAAAAAGTCCAGCAATATCAAACCCTGAAGATAAAGCGATAATATCAAAAGCATTCAAGTTTGCAAGCTGAGGTGGCTCTCCATTTTCAGTTGGACCTGAACCTTCAGCTTCCATGGAATTAGCAGCCTCTCTGACTTGTTTCTCCATCTTCTTGTGTTTCATTTGTAAACCTTTTCTAAACCAAGAACTCTCCTTGATTTTTGAGATGGTGATTCTACTCTCATGGTTAGGGTCCAACATCTTACACAATAGTCTCTTTACTTCAGGAGCAAACCAACTAGGACACTTGAAGTCTCCTTTGCCTATCTTCCTATACATCTCCATTAGATTAGAGTCATGAAAAGGAAGATAACCAGCTAAAAGAACAAACAAGACAACCCCACAAGACCAAATATCCGCTTTCGTACCATCATATCCTTTTCGGTTAATAACCTCAGGAGCAACATAAGCAGGTGTACCACAAGTAGTGTGGAGAAGACCATCTTGGCGTTTACAATCAGCAAGCGCACTTAAACCAAAATCAGATATCTTGAGATTATCATTGTCATCAAGTAACAGATTCTCTGGCTTAATGTCGCGATGATACACTCCACGGCTATGGAAAAAATCAACCGCACTAATAAGCTGATAAAAGTACTTCCAAGCAACATCTTCTCTCAATTTGCCTTTGACAACTTTGTTGAAAAGCTCTCCACCTTTACAATACTCTATAACAAAGTAAATCCTTGACTTCGTAGCCATAACTTCGTATAGCTCCACGACATTAGGATGTTTAGCAATCCTCATCACAGAGATCTCTCTCTTGATCTGATCACTAAGCCCAACCCTCATAACTTTGTCCTTGTCAATCATCTTAATAGCTACACTCTCATTAGTATGAACACTCCTTCCATAATAGACCTTGGCAAAAGTACCTTGACCTAGTAATCTCCCAACCTCATATCTATCAGTTAATACACTTGGTTTGTTCTCCATCCTAATCTACAAAACTTCAAACTGATACCTCAGAATTTGTCTATATGTAGCAAGCAAGATCAAATTTTGAACTTTATCCTCGGCTCACTGATTCTTACTAACCTAGGTTAGCTGCTACTGAATGAAACAATTGGATCACGACTCAAAACTCTTAACAAACCAAAAACACAAACCGATTTGGATCTCTCTTCTAACAAAAGCAAAAACCCAGAGAATCGAATTCGAAAGATACGAATAGAAAGGAAGAGAGAATCAATGACCTCTGTGATGAAGCCGATTCGAGTGAAGAATCCGAAACACAGAGAAGGACGTACGGATCTACTAACTCTGGTTTTGACTAAAGTGACTTAGTTCTTCTGCTCCTCTGTATAATTTCTTTATTTATATTTTTGGGATTTCTATCTATTTTAAAAAGAAAATAAAATCTAAACATATAAAATATTTTAAATAGTTTGCGTGGAAGAGAATCGACAGAGGGCATATGTTGCCCTGTGGGCTTGTCCACCTAATCATGCGCTATTATGTGCTTTTGATTTTTGATTTTTTTTTTAATAACGATTTGGGTTTATCTTAATTTTTATATTTATTTGTGATTTAAAAAGATAAAGCCCACTTGCTTATTTATTTATTTATTTGACAACGACAAAGCCTCCCAATCGATAAAGCCTCCCGTTTTTTCGGTAACTCGGTTGTTTTAATTCCTTAAAAAAAATTTGGTTTTTATATTAATTCCTAAATTTGTCAACTCATAAGAAATAAACGCAAATATTTATCTCTAATCTGTCATTGACTTTACAAAACGTAGATTCGTTTGGTTAATGTGTCAACAACCAATTCATAATTTCCTTAAGAAACGACTACAACATGGTACATAAAAATGATCATAGCTATGGAAAAAATACCATTTTACAAACTTTTTTCTTAATCAAATTTTAATACACCATTTTTAATTAGTTTGTTTCATAACTTTCACTAAATTTAAAACTTCAGTTTTAAAAATCTAAAGTGATTAAAAAAAAGTATGCAACAAAAGTTTGTGGACTTAAAAAAAAAAAAACACAAGGACTTTGTGAAGAAGAAATATAATTGAAATGATAACTTCAAACACTTTATTGCATATATGGAGAAGAAGAGCTGTTTACCATTAAATGGTACAGCACATCATTTGAATTTCCGTGTCCCAACCACCGACTGATGATCATTCTTAAAGTGTCTATATATATGCATACGTGACTATGTGATCGTACGTGGCTCTCCATGACTGTCCCAACAAGTCAAACACTAATCTCGTCTTTAATTTGCGGTTTCAAAAGAACTGTTGTCCATGTTCTCCAAAACAGAAACCAATCTGTAAGATAATGTTGATCTAGTAAAGCCCCTAGGAAATCTATATAGAGAGAATGATGAATACGTGAGGACTAGGCTACCACCACAAACAAAACCGCGTTTTGCTCATTCTCTCTTCCTCGCACATCAATGTATCCATCGATGCATTTGACTTCCACATTTTTCTATTTTATTTTTTATATATAATTGTATAGCTCAAATACAATTTTTTCAATACAAGTGTTAGAAAGAAACTAGGCTTATGGTTCAGTGGGTTGTTCATGCTTAGTTTCATTATCAATCTGAGTTCAAGGCTTGGAAGTGTATGTGTTTAAGATTTTATCTGTTTTTGCTTTAGGCACTAAATATCATTGGGCCGAGCCTGTTTATATGTATACAAAAATAAGACGTGACTTTGCAGTTTCCATTACCATTCTTCAAAGTCATATCTTACCAACTCACACGTCTTTATCTAATCCCCTATAGTTTCTTACAAACTGTATAAATAACATACACACAAATACTGCATGTGATATAGAAATCGAGATGGGAAGCCAAGACAATATGAATTCATCGAGTCCCTTGGTGGTGAAGAAATCTCAAGTTGTTATAGTGAAACCCTCGAAGGCAACACCTGATGTTTCTCTTTCTCTCTCGACACTTGACCACGATCCTTACATTGAAAGACACGCCAAAACTATCTATGTCTATGCTCCACCATCCCCTAACGACGTCCACCACGACCCTGCTTCTCTTTTCCAAAAAGCTCTCTCGGATGTTATTGTCTATTACTATCCTCTCGCCGGAATACTTCACCGGCGATCCCACGACGATAGACTAGAGTTGACGTGCACTCCCGCCGACGGAGTCCCCTTTGTTAAGACAACTGTAGACTGCACTCTCTCTTCCCTCAACTATTTGGAGGGCATGGACTCGGGCGCCTTAGACCAACTCGTACATTGTGATTTAGCTGTGACCTCAGGTGGTTCCATCCCTCTGGCTTTGCAGATTACTCTATTTGCATGCGGAGGGTTCACTCTTGGAACGGCTCTATCTCATTCACTGTGTGATGGTTTTGGGGCGTCTCAGTTTTTCAAAGCCTTAACTGAACTCGCCGCAGGAAAGACACAACCTAGCATCATCCCCGTTTGGGACAGACACTGCCTCACACTTAAAGACTTTAAAGGTGTATATATTTAGTTATTTACTAATTATATCCAAATCTCTTTGCTTTTAGATTTACACACAATAAAATATCATCTTGTGTTGTTAAAGTTTTTGCGTTTCCGAGTCAAAACTATTTGGAAATGAATAGATTGGTTAAATCTAAGAAAAAAAAAACTTGAACTTGTGGCCTTAATTCAAATATATATAGTTTAGAGACCGTGTTGCATTATGGATCCACCGCTACGAGAAGGCTACTACGGAAACGCATTCGTCAAAGCCAACGTAGCAATGAAGGCTGGAGAGTTGAGTGAGTCACCTTTACCTCACATAGTCAAGCTCATTAAAGAGGCTAAGAGAGCGGCGTTGGATAAGAAGTACGTGTATGAGCAGCTAAAGGACACAGAGAGAACGCTGAAGATGAAGATAGCGTGTCAGGGAGGGAACGGAGCGTTCACGCTGATTACTGATTGGAGGCAACTTGGAATGCTAGACGAAGTTGATTTTGGGTATGGAGGAACAAAGAACATAATACCATTGATGCCAACGTTTCTGTCGGATATTTGTATCTTCATGCCAAGGAAGCAAGGTGGCGTTAGGGTGCTAGTCACGTTTCCTAAACCTGCAATGGACAACTTAAAGGAACAACACTTTAATCCTCTAAGCTTTTAATATATGGAATGATAATAAGTACTTGTGTGAGTGTAATTCGCAATATTTATTTAAATATGATGAAAAGGGGACTCATATGCTCTTGTTTGCTGCTTGTCAAAGATTTACATTTTGTAAAAGTAATTTTTTTATCGACCAATGATTTCGCACCACCTTGGCAACAAATTATGTTTCTAAGACCCCAACTTAGCTCATGTGTAAATTCTCTAAAAGGCTAAAATTCCAAGTAGAGAAATAAATGCGAAGCAAGCTTGTACCTCTTTATTAAGTAGTTGGTAACAATTTGCAATAAAATTATAACACATTAAATTATTAACACCTCTAATAGACCATCATGTACTAGCCATATGTTGTTATTCGTATGATTCGTTTTGTTCTCATTGCATCAATCATCATGTACTTGCTTTGTCTTGTATAGTATGATCCTGACTCAATCTGATCATCTTCCACGCCTCAATCACTATTAATTATATCAACCATAGAATTCGCATTAGGTTTTTGCCCGGAGACTCAGAAACTCAAGCCCTAAAAGTACTTGATCGCATTAATCATTTTCAGAGAGGAATTAATGATTAATACCTTTGTAATGCTCGTTTGATTTTCTTCCCGCAGCCTTCAAAACCACCATCTCCGATGCCTTTTTGAGATTTTTACGAGCATCTTACGGTAAGAAAAAAAGGAAAAAATGTTGGTTGGAAATTCCAAGTCAAAGATTAAATAATTTAGGCATTTTGATTCAGGCCCTTAGTAAAATTAAGAATCTAAATGGGCCTGTAATAACTAAAATAAGCCCAATACTTAACAACTCTAGGGTTTTAGTTTTTTTCCTTTAGGTGTATAAAAATAGAGGGAGCTTGAGCGCAGCCGCAAAGGAATCAGAGCATCTGCAAACATGGTTCGTCTTCTCAATTTCTTCCTTTGCTCTCAGTTTATGTTTATTCTGTAGTTATGTATCTCCTGCTCAGTTTTTCATAGACATGGATATTCAATTGCTGGCGTTTTGATTACAGAAATGCGGTGAATGTAATGTTTCCAATTGCTTTGCTTTGTTAATTTTTTGACAATTGAGCTTGTAGAGAGTGTTTTTATGACGACGGATCTATTAAATGTGATAACTTTGTATTGACTTTTTCTGTTGTATTGATCTTTATATGTTTTGATTTTAAATTTTGCAGGCAAGAGGATTGAAGAAGCATCTAAAGAGGCTCAATGCTCCCAAGCATTGGATGCTTGACAAACTTGGTGGTGCCTTCGTACGTTGTTTTGTCTCAAACTTTGTGTGTTTTCAATACCATTCATTGCATTTACCATTTGTTATATTGTTCAGTTGTCGTTGTTTCTTGTAGGCTCCCAAGCCATCTTCAGGACCTCACAAGTCAAGGGAGTGTCTTCCTCTTGTCCTCATCATCAGGAACAGGTTGAAGTATGCTTTGACTTACCGTGAAGTTATCTCTATCTTGATGCAAAGGCATATCCAAGTTGATGGCAAAGTTAGGACTGACAAGACTTACCCTGCTGGCTTCATGGGTACGTTTTTGAAAGGTTTTTTGGTTACCTTTTGTTTTTTAATCAGTGGTTTAAGTTGGAACATTTTGATTTGAATAGATGTTATTTCTATCCCCAAGACGAATGAGAACTTCCGTCTTCTGTATGACACCAAGGGACGTTTCCGTATTCACTCCATCAAGGATGAGGAAGCAAAGGTTTGTGTTACGCTTTTTTCTTTCATCCTGACTCTGTTGTGGAAACGAGATTCTTAGGAGTAATGAATTTTTTGATTTGATGCATGTGCAGTTCAAGCTTTGCAAGGTTAGGTCTATTCAGTTTGGTCAGAAGGGAATTCCTTACCTGAACACTTATGATGGTCGCACCATCCGCTACCCTGACCCTCTCATCAAACCAAATGACACCATCAAGCTGGATCTTGAAGAGAACAAGATTGTTGAGTTCATCAAGTTTGACGTTGGTAATGTTGTGATGGTGACAGGAGGTAGAAACAGAGGGCGTGTTGGTGTGATTAAGAACCGGGAAAAGCACAAGGGAAGCTTTGAGACAATTCACATCCAAGATTCAACCGGTCACGAGTTTGCCACAAGATTGGGCAATGTGTTCACCATTGGCAAAGGAACAAAGCCATGGGTGTCTCTTCCCAAGGGCAAAGGTATTAAGCTTACCATCATTGAAGAAGCCAGGAAGAGACTTGGTTCCCAACAAGCTGCTTAAAAACTTCAACTGCTTTTAATCATCAAGACCGTTTTGTTTTGTTGTCTCAGCTTTGAAGCCTATTTCTTTTCTTATGTTGTTTTCTTGCAAAACCAATTAAAAAACAGTAGCTGAGTAGAGGATTTTGTAATGCTTGTATGGTTGAATATTTTTGGTGGTTTACTTGCGGTTTAAATCAGATGACTTTTAATATTTGTGATCGGGGGTCAAAAGTAAAAATCTTGTTTCTCTCAGGATTAGAGCTTGTAGTTTGGTTCCCATGGAAGCCTTTGCTATATTCTGAATGTGATTGATAATTTTATGGTGATCCTGGATTCAGCTTCAGATAATTGATAGAACCTTGTGGTTAGCTCTCAATCATAAGCTGCTTTGTTCTCTAATATGCTCATAATCTTGTTCCAAATGGTGCTCTGCATCTTCTATTCACTGCCAATGTGGAGGATAAGTTGATTTGTACATTTGTAAGTCCACTTCTTTGCTTTGCGGTATTATTGGTTTTTTGAGAAATAAGAATGATTATGGATTAGAATTATATTAGTTTTGGCATTCAGTGAGTTGGGGGGATGAATACAAGAAGAAATATCTCAAAGGCTGCTGCTGAAAGCAATGTGATGTCAGCCGCCTTAAGAAAAGTTAAAACATTTTGGTGTTTTGACAAAACACAATTCACACTGATTCACATGTTTTATCCTTATAATATAATTGCTTGCTTTTTCTTCTTTCTATGTTAGTCAAAATCATTCCATTCTCTTACTTTCTTGGAAACTTCCTCCTCCTCCTCCTCCTCTGAAGAAGAAGAAGAAGAAGAAGTGTATTTCATACGTAACCATCGATGGGGTCTTTCGAACAGCAAAGAGCTGTTCCCAAATTCAAATCAGCAACTCCGTCGCGGCTTCCTTTATCTCCATCGCCTTACTTCTCTATACCTCTTGGTCTTACTCCGGCTGACTTTCTCGACTCTCCTCTTCTCTTCACTTCCTCTAACGTATCTATCTTTCTATCTCTATTCTTTCCTAATCATATCTTTCAAACTTCAAAACTATGATTTGTTTTCATTTTCTCCTATTTGACTTCAAGAACCGTTTTGTCTCTTTTCTTGGGATTTTGAAAGAACTCAAGGTTCCTCATTTGTTCATCTCTTTTACTCTTAATGCTTAAGATTGTGTTCTGTTGGATTACTTATAAATATCCTCTTTTTTTTAATCCTGAAATTACAGATTTTGCCATCTCCAACAACAGGCACGTTTCCGGCACAAACTCTGAACTGGAAAAACAACGGTTTGCTCATTGACCGGAATGAAATCAAACATGAAGATGTCAAGGAACACTTAAACTTTTCCTTCACTAACAACCACACATCTCCTTCCTTGTTCCTATCATCTGTAAGACCCATTTTTTGCATTGTTAGCTTTTGGTTTATCTTGAAAACATTATAGATAGTTCCAATATTATCTCATTTTCAAATGGTAACTCAGCCTTTACCTAAACTGGATGTACCCAAATCTGAATCCCTCTCGACTAAAAAAACCTCTGATGATGGCTACAACTGGCGCAAATACGGGCAGAAGCAAGTCAAAGGAAGCGAAAACCCGAGGAGTTACTACAAATGCACTTACCCAAACTGTCCCACAAAGAAGAAAGTGGAGACATCTATAGTGAAGGGTCATATCACTGAGATTGTCTATAAAGGAAGCCACAATCATCCCAAGCCTCAATCCAAGAAGAGAGCAGCTTCTACTGCCGTAGCAGCACATCAGAACAAAAATCTTGGAGACGATCAAGAACTTGGTGAAGATGAAGCAGACGCCAAGAGATGGTAAGAAGAGTCATAGATGAAATCAGAAGGAGAATAAAATGAGATGAGTAATTGGATTTGGTGTGAATGTAGGAAAAGAGAAGAGAATGTGAAGGAGCCAAGAGTGGTTGTTCAGACAACAAGTGATATAGACATACTTGAAGATGGCTACAGATGGAGAAAGTATGGTCAGAAAATCGTCAAGGGTAATCCCAATCCAAGGTCTGTAGTATCTTCTTATTCTCAATATATATATATATATATATAGTACTCTTGAGTTACAAGGAGGGTTGACCTATAAGATGAATGATGGGCAGGAGCTATTACAAGTGCACATTTACAGGATGTTGTGTAAAGAAGCAAGTGGAGAGAGCATTCAAACACCCCAAAACAGTGATCACCACTTACGAGGGAAAACACAACCACCAAATCCCTACCTCAAGAAAATAACCTCTACTTTCTAATCTCAATATGACAGAATTTTTCAGTTTAGTGTCAAAAAATACACAGCATTTAAGGTTATTAGGAAAAACAGAGACATACAGACAGAGAGAGAAGAGAGGTTCATCTCTATTTTTCTAATGATTGTTCATTGCATTTTTTACCCATTTTGGGTATTTGTTTGTTGTTTGTAATATACACACACATACATATATAGTCTATACATAATATCAAAGCGAAGAAACTTTTCACACATTTGTAATTGTGGAAAATGATGTAATAAACACGCAAATGAATGATGGCATGTGAACTATATACAAAGAGAGGAATATTTTTT
The DNA here is from genome assembly GCA_028015245.1 of Cardamine occulta. Taxonomy (NCBI): domain Eukaryota; kingdom Viridiplantae; phylum Streptophyta; class Magnoliopsida; order Brassicales; family Brassicaceae; genus Cardamine; species Cardamine occulta. The sequence goes on along the minus strand of CM051382.1, from coordinate 22,347,999 downwards.
GGTTACTTTAAAAAGAAAGAAAGACGTAAAAGCACATGCCAAGTAGCCGACAGTTTGAAAGTAAAGCCAGCGAACGTGAAAGCCATTCACTTTTATATAATCTCTCTCTCTGACCTTGTCTGCAAAGTAGATCTGCTGCAATGGCCTCTCCTCTTCTTCCGACTTCAACTTCTCCTGATCATCTCCCCGGCAGTGATCCACCGTTGCTGAGATCTCTCCGAGTCCTCGTGTCTCGCGTTGTAGCCTCTGTCCGTCACGCTTCCGCCGACGCCCGTCCCTGGACAGAGCTTGTTGACCGTTCAGCGTTTTCCCTGCCGCCATCGCTCTCTGAGGCAGCGTCGAGAGTAAGGAAGAACTTTTCCTATTTCCGAGCCAATTACATAACCTTAGTGGCACTCTTCCTCGCCGCATCTCTCCTCTCGCACCCTTTTGCTCTCTTCCTCCTCGCTTCGCTGGCTGCTTCTTGGCTTTTCCTCTATGTTTTCCGTCCGTCGGATCAGCCTTTGGTCATCGGAGGACGCACGTTTTCCGATCTTGAGACTCTAGGGATGCTCTGCCTCTGCACTGTGGTGGTGATGTTCATGACTAGTGTCGGATCGCTCTTGATGTCTACGCTGGCCATTGGGATCATGGCCGTGGCCATCCACGGCGCGTTTCGTGCTCCTGAAGATCTATTTCTTGAGGAACAAGAAGCCATTGGATCTGGTCTTTTTGCGTTCTTCAACAACACTGCCTCAAACGCAGCTGCCGCTGCCATCGCCACTTCCGCAATGTCGCGCGTTCGAGCCTGAGATTATTATTATTGAAGAGAGGATATTGCTACACCGCATTTCCAAAATGTGATAATTATTCATATACATTCTTCATTTTTGTATACAATTGAATTGTAACATGTAACCATTCTTTTATCACTCGTTTTGCTTTGTTTGTTGTTTGATGGACTTGTGGAAAAACAATTCAGATTAATGTATACCAATACGAGACTCAGTAAAGAAGAAAAACTAACTCAATGAAAGCAAAATATAAACTAATAATCTTTTTTTTTGTTTTACTGTTATTTTGACACAAAACGTACGTAAAACCGAGGGTGCTCTAATGCTAAGAGCTCTCTCTATTGTATTGACTTGTCTCCTCTGCAACCTTTGCCCACACATTGCCGATCTTCTCTGCATATCCAACCTGCACATCCAAAATACCAACAACTCTGTTTTCAGACCTTCCTACAGATTTCTCTGAAAATTTCAAGCATTCACTCAAAGTCTCTAATCATATTCCTTTGGGGCATCCATTTAATGAAAAAACCTCCAGCATCCTCTATAACATCCACCGAAATTTTGTTTTTCCATTCTTGTGATACGTTTAACACATAGTGACCTTGCTTTCAGAGCTAAACGATTTTTGCTTAAGACTCTCTTGCTAATTCTATCAAGAGCCAGATTTTAAAACTCCTTTAATAAAAATTTACCTGATTAACAACAAACCCTTTCATCATATTTAAGAAGTCTGCGCGCCTTTCTCTGTCCAGCCTTTCAACCTCAAACCAGTTATTTTCCTGTTATGAGAATACATATGTACATGAGACTTCAAAAAAATCAGTTTAAGAATTGTTTTGTATATGAGCATTATTGAATGAACACCTTGATCCGCTCGTACTGTCTCATGGCAACATTTTTGGCATCCTCAGTGTTCTTGATGGTTTCTTTTAACTCTTCTATCTTTCTTATCCTTGATTTGTCACCGCCAAAGACCTTTGATGATGCAGCTTCTAGTTTCTCTGCTCTTGCTTCCAGTGAAGAAAGCTCAGATAGAAGCGTCTGCACTGTCAGTAAAGCACTAGATCTATCTGCAAATGCACCCTGGACAGCCATCATTAGGCCAAGGTATTCATGGAGTGTGTCCTGACATCAAACAATAGGTTTTTAGTGAAAATCAAGCCCAGCTCGAATGACAGTGAAATAGATTCCTCATATCTACTAGAATCTATAGTTTACCAAATGCTTGACAGTCTGGGAATTCAGCTCTCTGTAAAATCTGCTTGCTTTCACAGCTGCAGTGGCTAAATTCTTCATATCATTGGCACGAGCCCTCTGAGAATTGAAGACAGCTTCGTCGTTCTCAAATTTTGTCAGCTTGATGAATGTTAATCCCAATTCCCCCATAGTCTCTCCCATATCTTGCTGTGCCTTCACAAGTGATTCAGCCTACAAAAGAACATGAAAAATTTGAGCTAAGTGATACATAAAAATCAAGTAACGAAGTATGAAAACTTTACATGCTGTGAAGCATTAATGATCTGTTGCTCAAGATCCTGCATTTTCTCCTTCTTCTCCAAGAATTCTTTATCTTCTTCCACAACTGGTGGTTTTGATCCACCCCAGTCATTAGAGACTGACTGTCTAAGCTCTTTAAACAATCTGAGCAAATCTCTTCCTCCTCTAGCCGGCTGAACCACCTCAACCACAGAGGCTCCTCCGCCTTCACCAAACAACTGCTTCGGCAGCTTCACGGCACCATCCAACATCCTAGAAGCCACATCTGTGCTCGTAGGCAGTGGTAACTTCCCTTGCGCCTGAAGAAAACACTTCAATTCATCACTGTTTCTGATTACAGGATGTGCAACAAGCCTCCGCAAGTACTTCTCCAAAGCAAGTCGTCTCTGCTCCACAAACTCTTGCTTTTGCATCACTTGGCTCTCCACTACGCTCTTGTCTGGCCTTGGAGGAATACAGAAACCTCTATACGACTCAGCCAATCTATCTCCCAATGTAACAACATCTCTGAATCTTCTTCGTACACTAAAATCCGATCCACCGTAATCAGGGATATTGGTTCTAGTGGTAATCTGGTAGGTGATGTAAGTACTTCCTCCAGGAATCATCTGATTTGTGGTTTCTTGCTCTTTCTGAGGGCTGGAAACAGTGACCTTGATGTAATCAGAGCTCAAAGAAGACGGAGATCTAGATAGTGAATCTGAGGAATGACTATGACGGCTTCCGCCATCATCTGAGCCGTTGATCTCGGAGTTGTCATCGAAAGGACTGAAGATAACATCGGCGTAAGACGGAGGCTCGATGTAAGAGCTATCGCCGCCGATTGGTTTAGAACGAAGAGTCTGATAATCGCTGTAGGAAGGCGGCGCAGAAAGTGGATCGGAATCAGCTGGAGTCACAACAATCGAGGGGTGACGCGAGTCGGGGAGAGTAGACATGGCGCTGCGATAACCGGAGTTAGATTTATCGCCGTTGAGATCGCTTCTGGTCAAGGGATCGCCGAGGACGAGATTCTCCACGTCCTCTCTGGATGAGTGGAGATGGGACTCTTCGTCATTCTCTGATCCCATCATCTCCGAAATTGGTAAATCTATGGAGTTAATATAGCTAATTTTAGTAAGAAATAGAGATTTCTCGATTCGAGAGAAAAATCGGAGAATCCTAAGTGATGGTGAACCGCAATAAATAGACGGAGTGGCCAAATGTGATGACACAGAGTAACTTCTTTCGGGTCACGTTAAAGACTCTTTGGTTGGGTTTTGACCCGACCCAGACTTATTGGGCGGCCCAATATGCAACTTAGTTCTTATTCTTAGATGTGGAAGGCATATTTCCGCATCCAAACGGCTTGACCACTTTTCACTTGGTTCTTTCTTACACGACACGACTGTACCGAGTCTCCTGAATCCTGATTGTTAAAAGTCAACTAATAAGATTTCCGATGAACTCAGGACCCGAAATTGGATTCTGGTCAAATTACTCATCTTTATGCTTCGGAGACGTCTCATGTTTGATTTAAAAAGGTCTCTGCTTTCATTTTTTTTTTTTTTTTAATAACACGTTGATGACTGAGTGAGGCATAGAGAGAATCAAATTCAGATGATGACAGAGCAATTGATCTGGTCTTGGAAAATATTGTAGAGTTGATAAAATCTCCAGTCGCTTTAGGCATATTTTAAAGTTTATTTGAATTGGGAAATAGTCAAGATTCTGGTTTAAGGAGAGAATCCAAAAGCTTAAAGAGGTTTGGTGTCCGAGGATGAGAAAGAACCAAAGAAAAAGTACTAAAGTAGGGTGGCAGGGGTTCACCTACATCCTCTGGAGCAAGAATCATATTTTTATAACAGAAACTGTTTGTTTCTTTGTTTGTTTGTTTCTTGTTTAGTGGTTACACCAAATCGTGTGTGCGGGTTAGACTAAAAGCTCTCTGTCTCCTGCCTATAAATGTTATCAAATTTCTCTTTCTCTCAGTGTAAGTAAGGCAATGCGATCGTTTTTTGTGTTGTTGGCTGTTTTTGTAGCTTCACTTGTTAATGCAGAAGTTTTCTTTCATGAGTTTGTTGTGTGTTTTACTACTTCCCCTCTTTTTAGTTTCCTCCATTGTTACTCTCACATTGATGCTCAAATTAGTCTCTTCTTTTGTGTTTGGTTAGATCCAAGAGACGCCTGTGAAGAGGCTGTGCAAAGTTCATAACTCGATCACGGTGAATGGACAGTTTCCAGGGCCAACCTTGGAGGTGAGAAACGGCGATTCCCTTGTCATCACAATTATTAACAAAGCTCAGTATAACATCAGCATCCACTGGTAATTTCACTCTCCCCTTGCATCAAATCAATCAATGTTTGATAGTCTGCTAATCAGAGCATTTGCAGGCATGGGATACGGCAGATACGGAATCCATGGGCGGATGGACCAGAATACATAACCCAATGCCCAATCCAACCAGGAGGGAGTTACACCTACAGATTCAACATCGAAGAACAAGAAGGTACCTTGTGGTGGCATGCCCACAGCAGATGGCTGCGAGCCACTGTTTATGGAGCTCTCATCATCCGCCCTCCGCTCTCTTCTCCTAATTACCCTTTTCCAGTTTTTCCCAAAAGAGAGATTACTCTCCTCTTAGGGGAATGGTGGGACAGAAACCCCATGGATGTCCTCAACTTGGCTCAGTTCACGGGAGCAGCACCAAACATCTCAGACGCCTATACCATTAATGGTCAGCCTGGTGATCTCTACAGATGCTCCAGCCAAGGTACATTTTAGTTTATGCTTCCCAGGCCTCAAAGGTAGTTTACATCTTAGTTGATATTATGTGTTGTCATGATGCAGAAACTTTGAGATTTCTGGTGGGTTCAGGAGAGATTGTCCTCCTCAGGGTCATCAACTCTGCCTTGAACCAAGAACTCTTTTTTGGTGTTGCGAATCACAAACTGACAGTGGTTGCTGCGGATGCCTCCTACACCAAACCTTTCTCGACCAATGTCATAATGTTAGGTCCAGGTCAGACAACTGATGTGCTTTTAACCGCAGACCAACCGGCAGCACATTACTACATGGCGGCACAAGCATACAATAGTGCCAACGCTGCCTTTGACAACACCACCACCACCGCAATCCTCAAGTACAAAGACGCCCCATGTGTTACTCTTCAAGGTAAATCACAGGCACGGGCAATACCCGCGCAGCTGCCAGGATTCAACGACACAGCAACAGCAGCAGCATTCACAGCGCAGATGAAGAGTCCTTCAAAAGTAAAAGTGCCCCTGGAGATTGACGATGACTTGTTCTTCACAGTTGGATTAGGACTATTCAACTGTCCAACTTCAAACACGCAAAGGTGTCAAGGCCCTAACGGAACACGCTTCACCGCAAGCATCAACAACGTCTCTTTCGTGTTCCCCAGGAGAAACTCCATAATGCAAGCCTATTACCAAGGCACTCCCTCCGGTGTTTTTACCACAGACTTCCCTCCTACGCCTCCTCTCACATTTGACTACACAGGGAACGTGAGCAGAGGGCTATGGCAGCCTTCCCGTGGAACAAAGGCCTACAAACTAAAGTACAAGTCAAAGGTACAGATTATCTTGCAAGACACAAGCATTGTGACCACTGAGAATCACCCGATGCATCTCCACGGTTACGACTTCTATGTAGTTGGGACAGGCGTTGGTAACTTCAACCCAAATACAGACACAGCTTCCTTCAACCTCCTCGACCCACCACAGAGAAACACAATCGGAACCCCTCCAGGTGGATGGGTAGCTATCAGATTCGTGGCCGATAATCCAGGAGTGTGGCTCATGCACTGCCACATTGACGCACATATATTTTGGGGTCTAGCAATGGTTTTCTTAGTGGAGAACGGCGAGGGACATTTGCAGTCTGTACAGTCTCCACCATTGGACTTGCCCCAATGTTAAGACTATATACACAGACTCTTGAATATTTTCCTTAATTTGTATCACAATTCATGTCACTCATTTCTCAATTTCAGAGATAAGCGTATCACAGATAGCTTCTTCTCCAATGCAACAGAGAGGTTAACAAAAGAATAATCACAAATGTTTCTCTCAATTTTGAGAAAAGAAACAAAAGTGAAAAAATGCACCAGCCGGGAATCGAACCCGGGTCTGTACCGTGGCAGGGTACTATTCTACCACTAGACCACTGGTGCTTGCATGTTCCAGTAACATAAAATGATACTTATTAATAAGTTAAAAATGGTGTTGAATAAAATTTCTCACTCAGCATTTTTCAAGTAGAAGAGACCCAAACTTCGTTACCTTCGCCGCCATGGCTTCCGCGCTCGAATGCTGGTCAAATCGTGGTGCCAGCAACTGCCAAGACGATGATTTTGTAGACCAAGTCCTCATGTGCTCCGAAGACAGGTCTGAGTCACTCACCACTGCTCCCCCTTCCGATCAGACCTCCTCCGCTATGCAGAAGCGGTTTCAGCGTCTCGGCCGCAACGTATCCGACGCGATCGCGTCGCTCAAGAACTCTCTCAGCATCGATTCAGGGCGGGAGAACCAGAGTGCAGCCGCCGGAGGAGGTAAGAAGCTCGTGTGGGCTAGTGTTGTGAGAAACCTTGCTAAAATGTATCCTGGAAGCCAGTTGCCTGACAAGCTCGTCTCTAATCTCAGGAAGCATTACGATTCTTTGCCTCTTAGGTAAAATTAGATTCTCACTGATGCTTCACTTTTTCCTCGTTCCGTGATATACGCTTAAGATATTGCTTCATTTTCACTCACTATTTCGATTTCTTAAGCAATGTTTATTCTTCTCGGTTTCTGAAATTCAACAATAATTATTAATTTACCATTTTAGTATTTTATGGAAGAGACAGAGCTTAGATCTTGATATGTTGTTGTATTTGGGTAGATCATGGAGTAATGTTGATAATTATGATTTTGTTTTAACAGTTATAGTCAGGCTGGTTTCGATAAGAAAGATGTACTTGTGCACATCAAGCTGATAGAGCAAACTTCTGGAGATGAAAATCCTGTGTTTGTGATTCAAGAGGTGTGTGATGAGGAAGCTGATCAGGGTTCTGTGTTCAAGCTTACTTTCGCTTGCACTTCTTCGCTTTCATGGTCAACCATTTCAGGGGCTCTTGATAGTGCTTTTATTTGTTATAAGAAAGCACAAATCTTTGAGAAGAAGGGGTTGACTCTTGGGGTTGTTCTTCTTCTGGTTGAGTCCGGGGAACAAAAATTGTTCAAAATTAAGGTTGAGAATGCTCTTAAATCTGCGGCAAGGAAGCCCAAGTCAACCTCTGTGAAACTCCCTTTTGGCCTTTGCGGCTGTCAAGAACATAACGCGGGTGTAGGTGAATTTGGGGATGTTGATGTGGAGTCCATTGATCAATGCTATAGACACGAGTTAGAAAATCAGAATACTAGGATCCAGCTTCAAATGCCACCTCCAAGCTCTTCATTTTCTGTATCAGTGGATGAATGGCAGACCATCCAATCAGGCGGTGATGATATTGGGAAATGGCTATTGAATTCAGATGATCTCGAGTTTAATGGTAAGTTAGGACCAAATTCCTTTAAAGGGGTTTACAGAGGAATAAAGGTGGCCATTGAGAAACTAAAAGGCTGCGATAAGGGGAATTCATATGAGTTTGAGATCCGAAAAGATTTCTTGGAGCTGATGACCTGTGGACATAAGAGCATTCTGCAGTTTTATGGTGTCTGCATTGATGAAAATCATGGATTATGCTTGGTAACAAAACTGATGCAAGGTGGATCACTTTGTGAGTTGGTGTTGAAGAAAAAGAAGCTTCAGACCAAGGTGATATTTCAAATTGCTGTTGACATAGCAGAAGGGATGAAGTTCATAAATGATCATGGTGTTGCATATAGAGACCTTAACACACAGAGAATACTATTAGATAAGCAGGGCAATGCCTGTTTGGGGAATATGGGAATAGTCATTGCATGCAAGAGTGTCAACGAGGCCATGGAGTACGAAACAGATGGCTATCGATGGCTTGCACCCGAGGTCCGATTTCTTTGAAGCTTTTCTTTTATAATCCTAGTTCAATGATTTGCTTCAGGATTCTGCATATATGATCCATAAGCCAATGATACAGAAAACATTGCCTGGTGATTAGATGAGTAAATTATGCTTGTAGGCTTCTAGCTTTTCAGTTAAAGATGCAATATCAGAAACCAGAAAGCTACTCACATGCTTCATTATTCTATCACTTATTCTCCTTGTCTAATTATGTATGAATAAGTAGATTTTGTTAGAAAGCAGTTACTGACTGCAGTTTGTGAAATGGTTGAAATCAGATAATCGCGGGAGACCCAGAGAAGACAAGAGAGAGTTGGATGAGTAATGCTTATAGCTTTGGGATGGTGCTTTGGGAGATGGTGACAGGGGAAGAGGCGTATGGGTCTTGCTCACCAGTGCAGGCGGCGGTTGGGATTGCAGCGTGCGGCCTAAGACCAGAGATCCCAAAGGAGTGTCCTCAAGTCCTCAGATATCTAATGACCAAATGCTGGAATACTTGTCCTTCCACACGCCTTAACTTCTCCCAAATCCTCTGCATCTTGCTCCGAGCCATCTCACGGTAATCGCTCTCCTTCTACATAGCAATTGGAACAGTGGCTTTCTTTTGAAGAAAATCTTTAGAAAATCAATAGTTTTTGTGGGTAAGAGCATAGCTTCACATCAATATTATAGGAGTATTGAAGTAGCATTTGTGAATGATGATGATTAAGCTGAGAAGAAGAATATGGGTTTGGTGTAAATTTGGTTAGATGTTAACGTTGTGGCTAACTTTGAGGACCCATTTGGGTGATATTGTCAATTGTGGACCTGAACTTTAGAGTAACATTTTAATTATAAGCCTCTTTGTAAGCCCAATTTCGGCTTTACTAAGTATGGACTTCATTCCTTGCTAAAATTGTACCTTGACCGAAATGAGAGACTACGATTTCAGATTAGAATTTTTCAAAAATGACAGAAATGAAGATTGTTTATGGATTGGCTCATTCAAATAGATTGTTTATTGGTTGCTAACGAAAATAACCAAAGAAAGAACCAAAGTCAAAGATTACTGGGTCAATTTGTAGAGGGAAAGACTTTATCGTGCATTGCAAATGGTGTGTATATATATAAAATTGCATTTACATTTTCCAACTTGTAAGTATTTCCATGGATAACCATTTGTATATATATGTAAGAAAAGGAGAAACGTCCTAATTGTTGCTCAAAATAACAAATCGAAAAGAAAAGAAAAAAGAAAATGAAGAAGGTGGGATATAAAAAGGAGCAGCCATTGATTTGTCTTCTTTTCTGAACGACGACGACTTAAACCACTCCACCAAAGACAAAAAGGATGAGTTCCGATCAACGGTGGAGATTGCTCCGACCAGCAATCTCCATCCTCTTCCTCTGCCTTCTTCCTCACAATCTCACGTTTGGTCTCTGTTTCAGCAACGAAGGTACTTTTGTTTCATCTTTTGTTGTGAGTATTACTGTCAAATATGGGCTTGGCCAAGTCCAGTGATAAAATTGTCCATTTGGACATGTCCAAGAATAAAACATGTCCATTTGGACATGTCCAGCTGTGTCTGCTATCAATTATGGGTTTAACCAATTGGACAAGCGGAAAACCCATGGACAAACAATATTAGGGTTTCTGATTTGGGAAAAAATTAAAAAAAAATATTTCATCGTGAAAGTGTTTTCTTCAAGCTCATCGTGAGATAGAGAGCAACCCTCAGGCTGTTCCTCTTCCATTTTTTAGCCATTCCCTAACTCATATCTCTCTTCCTTTCAGATCTCTTCCGAGGTAATGCTTCCAATTTCTCTTACTTCTCTCTCTCTCTCTCTCTCTCTCTCTCTCCGCAAGTCCTTCAATTTTCAGTTGTGTTGATTTTTAATTTGATTTTATAGATCAGATTCTCAGGATTCTCAGTGTAAGGATTCTGATTTCTCTTTAAATTTGGAACTTTTACCTTAGGAAAAACATGATTTGATGAAGTGATCCGGGGATTTTGGTATTGAGAGATGAATAAAGCTATAAAAATATCTCTGTTATGGTTCTATTTCTATCTTCTTACAGAGGCTATGGAGCTTAGATATTTAAATCACAAGAATGTACAGTGAATTTTTTTTGCTTCAATTTATTGCTTTAAGTTTTGTAATCTCTTCAATAATATTCATCGTGTTAGATTTTTCAGAAAATATGGATGAAGGCATTATAAACTTGAATGATGAAAATAATTTAAGCATTGAAAGAATGGATCATGTGATGGATGATCTAGAAGGCGATCTTCTTGAGAGTGCAGAGAAAAAAAAAGGTACACAAAGACGTCACTCTAGGTGTTGGAAACACTTTACAGTACTTAGAGAGAATATTGGGGATGGTAAAAGTGATGTTACGTGTAAGCATTGTAAAAGACATTACTTCGTGAATCTACATAGAAGTGGAACAAATACTTTGCTTCGTCATTCTGTAGCTTGTTCAAAAACCCCTGGAAATACCCCTGGAACTAGTGCAAGAAAGATGGATATGAAGGTGTTTCGTGAACTGATTGCTATGGCTATAATTGTTCATGATTTACCATATTCCTTTGTTGAGTATAGAAGGATTAGGATTGCTTTTAGTTATGCTAATCGTAATATTCGGTTTTGGAGTAGAAATACGGCAGCAGCAGATTGCTTAAACATTTTTGAGAAGGAGAAATTGAAACTTATTGGAAAGATAGTTCAAGTCGGTTTAAGGAGTTATCGACAATGGCATGTGATATCCTCAGTATTCTGATAACAACAGTTGCTTTTGATTCATCATTTAGCATAGGTAGTCGAGTGCTTAACAAGTACAGAACTTGTCTCCTACCTACAAATGTTCAAGCACTGGTTTTGTACAAGGAACTGGTTACGTGGTTTACCAGAAACTGGTAACCAATATTTTTGAGTCACTTTAATTTGAAAAGGTTTTGATGCATGTCTTTAGAATGATCTACATTTTTCAGGTGATGATGAGGAGGGGAAAGAAAAGGAGAAAGAAAAGGAGAAAGAAGAGGAGAATGAAGGGGAGAACGAAGAATCTCAAGGACATGTTTAGTGTACGTAATTACTTTTATCAAATTTTAAATCAAATTTTGATACATGTTTTGAATCAGTTTTTGAATTTTGATGCATGTTCTGTCTTTGAAAATGCAGATAGTTTCTAAAATATTTTTTGTTTATTTATTGTTGCAGGAAGTTAGTAACTTATGCAAAAGATCAAGTGTATTGAGAAATAGAGCTTATGTATCAATTTGGTTTTATTGTTTAGATTCTTGAATTTATATTTTTTTTATTTTGTTTCTGTGATTCTTTCTCTTGCGGACTAATCTATGGATCAAAGTTCTGTTTTTTTTAATTTTGTTATGCACTTTAAATATTTAAGTCTAGATAATTAAGTGGACGTCCATGGAAAACCCATTTGGACTTGGTCCTTTTGGACATGGACGTTCTTTGTCCATTGTTCAGGCGGACGGACAAATAAATGTCCAGACAAGAAAAATGTCTATCCGGACATGCCCATTTGGACATGGACAGCCCATTTGACACTACTAGTTGTGAGTCTATTTAAACTGTTGATGGATATAATCAACTCTGGAGTGTTTTGCTTTTGCAGCATTGGCGCTGCTGAAATTCAAAGAGAGAATAGAGAAAGACCCATTTGGAGCTCTGATGAATTGGGGAGAGCTTCCTCATTGTTCTTGGTCTGGTGTGGTCTGTTCACATGATGGAAGAGTTGTCATCTTGTAAGTCATATCCAAATCCTTAAAATAACAAGTTCCTCTTTCTCCTCTTTATTACAAATTTGATGGCTTGTAACGTAGAAATCTACGAGATCTTTCCCTCCAAGGAACGCTTGCACCTGAACTTGGAAACTTTAACTCACTTGAAATCCCTGTAAGAAACTTCTCTTTTTTTCAACATTCCTCAAACTATACAATACATACATGTACATCTACAACTATCTTGTTCTTGTTGCAGTATTCTGAGAAACAATTCATTTTCCGGGAAAGTACCTGAAGAGGTAACAGAATTGCAGGAGCTTGAGATCTTGGATTTGTGTGACAACAACTTTGGCCAACCATTTCCCTTCGGTCGCAGGCTGCTTCAGATATCTGCCCCTGGCCTGAATCCAGGCTTCGATGCAGCTCCTCCTCCATCGCCTACTGAGAATTTTGTCGCAGATCCTTTCGTAACTCCTCCTCCTCCGGTGAATAGAGGTGAAAGCCCTCCTTCTGTTGATTCCCCAACCAAGAACCTAACCCTGCCTCCAGCTCAGTCTATCCCAGTTCCAGTCCCCCCTCTATCAGCTCAGCCTCCACCAGTTCCCCCTCCATCAGCTCAGCCTCCACCAGTTCCCCCTCCATCAACTCAGTCTCCACCACCTCAGCCTTCGGTTCTGCGTAGAAAGGGATCTCAGAAGATTTTCATAATAGTTGGAGTGCTAGTAGGTGTCCTCGGCGTAATGGCTGCATTGGTGGCCTTCTTTCTTCTCTGGTACAAAAAGGAGAAAATGATAAAGCCATTTGGGGCAACTGGGAGCAGTGCCCAGCTTCGGGATGTTGTGAATACAGGTATCACGTTTTCTTCAGTCACTGTCTTATATTTCAATAAAAAAGCAGAGATTGGTGAATGAGTTTATTCTTCTTATGACTCATGAAGGTGTTCCTAAACTAAAGCTATCAGAACTAGAAACTGCCTGTGAAGATTTCAGTAACATCATAGGCTCCACATCCTCAGACGCTACTATTTACAAGGGAACTCTCTCCTCCGGCTCTGAAATCGCCGTTCTATCAGTCGCATCTGGATCCCTCCAAGACTGGTCAGTTGATTGTGAAACACAGTTCCAAGAAAAGGTAACATCAAAAACCTCTTCCACACTCTATAGTTTCTTCTCTTCTTAAAAACTCACATTCAATCCTACAATACAGATACAGAGGTTATCTCAAGTAGACCTCAAGAACTTCCTCAATGTAATCGGATATTGCCATGAAGACGAGCCCTTCAACCGAATGCTAGTTTTCGAATACGCGCCTAACGGATCCCTCTTCGAGCATCTTCACGGTGAGTAGTAATAACTCACTTCTTCTAACAGACTCAGCCCCATTTCTCTTTTTTTTTTAACTAACTGTAATGATTGCAGAGCAAGATACAGAGCACTTGGATTGGCCAATGAGACTGAGAATCGCAATGGGAATAGCTTACTGTGTAGAACATATGCACAATCTCAAACCTAAACCCATCTCACATACAAACCTCAACTCCTCTTCAATCTACTTGACACCAGATTACGCCGCCAAAGTTGCTGACTTTACATTCCTCAGCTCCGCACCACTTGATCCCATGACCAATGTCTTCAGCTTTGGCGCCCTTCTGCACGAGATCATCACCGGAAAGATCCCGGATCCGGATTCTCTGCTTCTTCAAGAAACCAAGCCCGTTGCAGATCCGACCCTGAAAAGCTATGAGGAGGAGGTAATGGAGAAACTGTGGGAAGTGGTTAAAGAATGTTTGAATAAGAAGCTGGAAATGAAGGAAGTGGTGGTTAAGTTGCAAGAGATCACCGGAATAACGTCGGAAGTAGCGTTGCCAAGGCGATCTCCGGCGTGGTGGGCGGAGCTGGAGATCATATCCACCGAAATGTAGATATATAATGCATCAATTGCACAGTAAAGTAATGTTTTTCATCTCATTGCAAATTGAAAATTATAATACCAATCTAAAAGATTATTTATTTTCTTCTTTTTTTTTTTTTTTTTTTTTTGGGGTTTTTATGTGTGGATTGAGACCTTAAGAGAATCTTGTGTAGGTCTAAATCACTAGATTCCAATCCTCGGTCTTTTTAGAGTAACAGTCCTCCGTTGAGAAAATGATTTCTCTAAATCTTTGGCCACGTCTTTAACAATATGTGTTTTTAATGATAGAATTGTATGTTTTTATGATAACATCTATGTTTCTTCCATACTGTATTTGCTTTTGTGATAGAATAAATTACTTTTATTTAAATATTTATTTTGTTTAAAATCTTTTGATAGAAAACATATTATTCCAAAATGAAAATAAAAACCATACCAAACAATTAAGGTATGTTGATATGATATGCATTTGATAAATACTCAGAAGCAAATATAAAGATGGGGATGGGTTTTCAAATCAACTGAGTCGCGCCAACTTCTTCTTAAGCCTCTCCAGCTCTACTAGATTCGCCACAATCTCACCTGTAAAATAGTATAATAGTCATGTACATGGCCGGTTTTAGACCAAACCAGATGAAACATTGATTTAGGACCCTAATTTTTAAAACAAAATTTTATCACATAAATATGTCTCAATGTTTGTAACTTTTGAAAAATGACCCCCAAATTTCTGTTTTGCTAAAGATCCCCTAAATCTAAGATCTGGTCATGGTCATGTAAATACAATACCTTCGGCAATTATAGATTGTTGAAATCTAACAGAAATACCCTCCTTTAACTCTCTTTGCTCGCTTTCCAAACGGCACTTCAACTCACTCTCCATTCCTATTTGGCAACGCAACATACTCACCTGGATCTGCATATAAAATTATATATGTATGCATACACAAGAATGATTAATGAATAAGTATATACATATATATATATATATATAAATGAAAGTAGAGTTATACATACATCGAGCTCTATCACTTTAAAGTCCATGGCCAGGTCGAAATCATGATGCAGTCGACTCACTTCATCGTCGGTAAACTCAAATTTTTTCTTGCTCTCTTCGCTACCACTATCCGCGACCACGGGAAAACTCATGCTGGCGTGGATACAAAAATTCTACTATTGAGCTTTGTTTTTATAGTAACGGAAAATACATGTCAAATACCTAATTTGCCCTTAAAATTCTACATTTCTCATTCTATGGTAGTTATTGCATTAATTCCGAGTACATCTTTATTTGACTAATGCATTGTTGACAAATGTTAATATCTTATCATTATCTAATTGCCAACACGACTTAGTGCAGTGCTTGACACTCGACACACCGTGATTTGGCATCAGGAGTTCGACCTCTCCATCATCCATAAGTGAGGATTTGGGGCTAATGGGCTGACCCGTTGTGGCCCATCAATAGTCAGACAACAAAAAAATCTTTATCTAATTTATAGAATATTTTCGTAAGGAATAAAGCAATGTATTAGAGATCATGTATTCGGTTCAGTGTTGGTTTAGCTGGTTATTAGATTTGGTTTACTATCTTCTCTTGTATTTAAGCTTCCTGTTGTACACTTTTTAAGTTAATGAAGGGTATACCCAAAATCAGAAACAATGATCTAAAAAAAAGATTCACTTTTAAGACATAAAATGATCGGAAAAACAGATGCTCTTACAAGATATTAAATTCAATAGCCAAGATTTATGTATGGCTGAATATGGTCCATTGCACGGTATGTTATTCATAAGTTTTAGACTATAGTATCATCTATACTATGAAAAAAAAAATTGAGACCCTAATTGTGAAAAAACAAAAATTTCAGACCCTAATTGTGAAAAAATATTTCGGAGTCCTAATTATAAAAAAAAAAAAAAATTTGAGGTCTTAATTTTACAATTTTTGCTTGAAAAAAAAATTTGCTTGAAATTGAGCTCTAAAATTTTGAGGTCCATACACGTGTTTCATAAGAATGTGTGTAGGGCCGGGCCTGAGATAATGTTCATATTCAACAATAATATATTTTTATAAAATATGTATAGTTATAAAATCACTTATGGGTAATAGAAAATGTGGTGAAGTAGTTTCGCCGACTTTTCATTGAATACACGGAAGTAAAAAGAGCACAATGTTTCTTAGGTAGATCGATTATCCAATTTGAGAGTTTAACGTTCTCGCTGACTCAAAAAGTCTATGATGATGATGATGATGATGTTAATGGATGAGGTGGACATGACATCATACGAATAGTTAGAAAAGTTTCGCATGATGGTGAGTATCATACCAATAGTTATAATTTAGAAACACGAGCTTTCTGATGCGAGTAGTTAAAAAAGTTTCGCATGATGATGATTTCGCCAAGAGAGACGAAAAATAACTGTTTAATTTATTTGTTTAAATGAAAAAAAAAAAAGGTGGTCACGTGATGATGAAGTTGCCAAAGTAATTTCACTACAAAGTAGAAACATTATTTTAAATTAAACAAGTTTGGGCCATTGCTTCGAAATTTCACATCTAATGAATAGTATATTTAATAACATAGGCCCAATTCTCATTTGTGCTTTGAGGTCTTTAGTTTATTGCTGATCTATAAAGCTTTCTAGCTACACTTCATTGCCATGAAACTTCTCATTTCATTTTAAAAGCTTCTCTCTCACACTCTTTCCCCTTTTATAAGTCGCGACTAAATCTCTGTTATATCATAAAACTGAATTAACTACCAAATTCTTCTTGTCCCTTTTTTATTATTTTCATTTTATTTCTCAAGTCTGCAAAGATGTTGGACATAGCGTTTGAATTGATCGGAGAAGCCACATCGAACTCGCTTCTCATGTTCTGCTTCTGCAACCTCATTATTGTCATAATCCTCACTGGATCATCAAAACCTGCCTCCATGGATTCACAAGATTCCCTTTTGTGCTTCAATATTGCTTCTGATGGTCATGAAGAAGAGATGAATGTCGCTGCTGTTTCATCTGCACAAGAAGATGAGTCGTTGATCAATGACGAAGACGAGGACAGCGAAAGCAGTTATTGCTGTGATGATGACGATGATGAAGATGATGAATATGAAGGTGGTGATGATGATGATGATGATGATGATGATGATGATGATGATGATGATGATGATGATGATGATGATGATGATGATGAGAACATAGAAGCCGGGGTTGAAGAAGAGGAAGGAGATGATGAATTGAGAAAGAGGGTAGAAGAGTTTATAGCAAAAATTAACAATGAATGGAGACACGAGAAGCTTAAGGCTTTGAATTTAGTTTATTGATTTCATCAAACAAACTTATAAAATGTTATAACCGTTTGTAAAAGAGTGATTTGGTATGAATTTTTGTAAAAACTTTTAACTTTTGTAACATGTTAATCGATATTTTCTGCTCCAATTTGTTTCCATGGTTCACATCTACTGGTTCAATGTCATTCGCAAGCGAATCGAATACATTAGTTCTAAGATTTTAATGGAGAAACGAACACTAGTTAGTTTATCTGTATTTAGCCACAAACTCTGTTGTTTAAACACCGTCGTTTTGTAACCGCGCGCATCTAAATTTGCTTCCTAGAAATTTTCCAGAGACAGAGAATTTTTTTTTTTTTTTTTTTTAATTCTGATTTATGTTCTTCTTGTTAGTTCTTGAGACAATGGATTTTGAAATAACCGATATCTTTGCAGAAGATTTATCCGTTGAAGAATTCGATATCGATTTCGAATTCGACGCTCCTCGATTTTATGATTTCTCCAAACCAGAACTCGATTCAGAAACAGAGGAAACAGAGCTTTGGTTTAAATCAGCTGGAAACTATCCTCCTTCACGTAAGATCTTTGCATAATTTGGAAATGATGATAAAAAAAAAAACACTTTATATTCCTGATCATTGTTGTGCCTTTTTTTCTCAGCATTTACTCTAAATCTGAGATTCGATGAGATCCCAAAACCCATCTCAAATAAATACAACGGTAATTATATATGCAATTCATGTCTTTGGTTTTGTTTTCTTGCAACTCAAGGTTTGTTATTGTCATTTTAGGGTTCATATATTACAACCAAGCTACTGCTAAAGATGTTCCCAAGACAACGCACAAGTCTAAAACCAAAAAAATTTTACGAAAGAACTCAACTTTGACGAGACCCACTGCTTCTTTTTTAGCAAGACAGAACAAACCTCTCGACATTTACTCTCTTCAACTTCTCACAAGGTATAACATATCTCCTCTTGGTCAATCTTGTTTTTCTTAGCTTCAACTGATTTGATGTTTTTATAGATGTCAGAGATCATTAGGAAAGTTTGATGACAAGATCTCCTCTCTCTTATACTCAATGCCTCAAACTCAAGATACCAAAAGGCAAAAACTTGAATCCGGCTTCTTGCGCAAGGTGGTGATTAAACATCATCTATAATTCACTGCTCTCAATCTCATTTTGTTTTTGGAACTATTCTTATTTAGCTATTTGAAATAGGTATCTCGGCTGGAGCAAACTCCATTTGTACATAAGGCTCCAAAGAAGGTAATGCATTTCAAGATTAAACATTAATTGTATTCATCTTCCTCTATCTTATGATTGTATTTGTTGTGTGTTTTACAGGGATCCAAAGTCACTGTTCCAAACGAACCTAACCTCAAGACTGCCCAAAGGGCTACAAGACACATGTAAGGACTCTTAACATGTTTCTGTTCCTTTAATGTCATGTTTACTACTTCTCTGCTATGTATGAATCTCTGTCAGGTTTAAGGCTAATTCAGCACCCGAACAGATCGCAAAATTCAGCTCTACTATGAATAAAACAGTACGTGTGTGCCTTCTTATTCTTTTGTTTGTTTCACTGCCACCAACTCAGAAGCAGTAACAGAAACAAATCATTGTTTGAAGGTTCAAGAAACTTCTTCAATATCTTTGTCTAAAAAGAATATGCCTCGCTCTCAAGATTTCCAGGTCTAAAATCTTCTAAAGGACATTTTTTGAAACTCTTTATCATATCACAGTTTAACCAGCATTTGTGTTCTTTCTTCTGTTTCTAGGCGTTTCATCTAAGGACAACTCTTAGAGCGAGGGAACGCTCTTCCAATGTAAGTCTCAAACTCGATACACAAACCATTTTTGCTGTTTGTTGATCTCTCATTTCTCCAGCTACAATGATACTTCTTACTGCAGGCTAAAAATCTACACACCAATGATCCTGCACACTCCCTAACGTTAGTCCATGAATCTTTTCTAGATCACATACCTTTGGTCCTTATCTTGCATTGACTCTAATCAAGACTTATTCACAATGTTCTTTCATGTCTTGTGCAGGTCAAAGTCCGTTGTTTCCAGACAAGCAAGGAAAGTCAAGGAAACTCGCAGCTCAAAAACAAGCAGTCGAGTTTATGAATCTAAGATTTGCCATCTAGACTCAAAGGTGATGCAGGTTTCCTCCCTTTTAGAATCTGTGAAAGGTATTTAATTGACATAAAAAAACTCACAAATCGCCTCTTCTTGGATAGATAATATCAAGTAAATGCGATGAAGCAATAGACATCAAACATGAAAACAATTTTCCAAGGGTAAGTCACACACACTGCAGGTTGGTTCTTGAAACTTTTAACAATGTTTTCATGAATCATGCCATATCTCTAGATGGATAACCATTTATGTTCCCTCTACTAATACCGTGTTCTTAGTTCATCAAAGGAATTTGAAGCCCCAAAGGACACAAATTTTCGAGTTGAACCTTTTATTGAATCTCTCAGAAATGTAAGTGTTCATCATCTTCAAAATTGCATTTTATTTGTTTTTGTGTTACAAATGTTCAATTACGTTTTCATTTCTTACAGCTATGTCTCACTTCAGATACTGATTCAGTCGCGGTACTGTTAGATTAGTTGCTCCTCTTACTCTCTTGTGTCTCATCTACATAGAGATTTTTCAAGACATATATCGTACTTATAGACATGACTATGAAGAAATCTGAGAGCTTCAATGGGACAAAGATACTCCATGATAACAGGTTTTGAACCAAACAACACATCTCCATCAGTATTTCAAACAAATAACACATCGCCATTAGACTACATTCTAACAGGAGCTTGGATTTGTGTTGCAGGACGTTCACCCGGAAGTCCCAAATTGCTCCTTAAGATTCACATATGTCGTAGTAGACATATACGTGCTCTTAATTAGATAGTAGACGTTTCATAACTGTGCAATGCTTGTGTTAAGACGTCATTTAAAAATGTACATAATCTGAATACACAATAAAGTTATAGAGGTACGCATTAATGGAAGTGTGTGCATTAAAGAGGAGATTGAAAGACTTTTAACGAACTCGTGAAGATGTCCTTTGGAAACAAACAATTAACTACACCTACTCTTTCACCCAAACCATGTTCTTGTCTTTAATGCCTTCAATGTTCTCCCCTATCCCAAAACGCCCCTTATACTATCCCTAAATCACATAAAAACCTGCCCCTCCCATTTTCCTTGCCACGCAGGGAAACAAAGAGTAAAAATAGGGAGCCCTAAAAGTTAGTATCTTATAAGCTACTTTTGGAGATATCATCACGGAACTGAACAAACCACTGTGGGGTTGATGTATCCTTAGAGAGGCTCTCGTGCCGTTCTTCACCTCCCTGCTGCAGTTTCACAGGAGAAGGTAACTTCTTCGGAGGTGGAGATGGGAGAAGAGAGAGCAGAACTCGAGAGACCTCCTGCATTGTGGGTCTCTCCAAAGGGTTTCGCTTGGTGCACAAGAGAGCTAGCTGAAGTGTCTTCTTGATGTGGCCTGAGTCCACGCACGTTACTAACACCTCTGCATCAACTGCTTCCATCACTGTGTTATCATCTGCCTTGGACAGTATCTGCAACATAAACAAAATGATATTTCAATGTATCCAAGAACAATCTTTGTGTGACACTATCTTCAAATTCATACCATTTGATGCAAGTTGGCCTCCTTATCCACAGCCTTTTTCCCGGTCAGAAGCTCAAGAAGGACAACACCGAAGCTGTAGATATCAGACTTCTCGTTCAGACGTGAAGTTCGAGCATACTCTGGGTCGATATAGCCGATGGTTCCAAGAACATAGGTTGATGCATAAGTTTTGGTGGCTGGTATACTCTTGGCAATCCCAAAATCTGACAAACGTGCATCAAAATTCCCATCAAGGAGTATGTTTGACGACTTGATGTCCCGATGGATGATCCTAGGAGTGCAGTCATGGTGAAGATATGCAAGTCCTTGCGCAGCTCCAACAGCTATCTTCAGCCTTGTTTCCCAGTCAAGCTTCACTTTCTTCCCAAGGCCTACATAACACAATCACCAATTTTAATTACTGCAAATCTAGATAACTGGTTTGATAAGTATGTAATTGACCCCAGAGAAGAAGAATAGCAAACCATGAAGAAGGTCCCAAAGAGAGCCATTTTCCATGTAGTCGTAGAAGAGGAGATTTCCAAAGGGAGACAAGGCGTATCCATGCAAGCTCACAATGTTTCTGTGTCTGATGCTCCCAATGGTCTCGAGCTCTGTCTCAAACTCGCGTAAGTTGTGGGGAAACTGATTATAGATTCGCTTAATGGCAATAGGTCGGGAACTTTTGGAGGTGCACTTGTAAACCGTGCTAGAAGCGCCGTATCCAATGATGTATTTTTCGTTGAGGTTTTCTGTAACTCTCATGATATCATCAAACGTGTGAATAGCCATGTCCATGTGAAGAATCACCAGCTTTGTTGACCCTGAAGGTTCCATACAACACTAATCATGATGCTGCTGTGAATTCTAATGAAAAGAGAAGAGAAGTAGAGAGAAAAGATGAGGTCAAGACCTTCAGATTGTTTTGAAGAACCTTTCAAGACTTGCTTCTGCTGCTTTGACTTATAAACCGCAATGAATACCATGCATATGAGAGTAATGAAACCGAGAACCATACATATCACAGCAGGTCTGGTGAATACTGTCAAGGGCAAGAAAAGTACAATGAATTTTTTTAGAAACCTGTCAGTTAAGACAATGCAATAGGACAAATGCAGATTCATATACCTCTTGACTTGGGCAAAGAAGGGCCACAGATTGATCCAACCCAGTTTCCGCAGAGAAACGGATTTTCAACGAAGCTACATACAAAATGATAGATTTGGTATACTGATCATATGACACGTTAAGATAAGTGCCAAATATTGCGAAAAGCTTGTACCTGGCCGGGGCAAAACGTGAAAAATTCTTCATGGGTGGGATAATTCCTGATAGATTGTTGAAGGAGATGTTCCTAAGATGTATATGGAGAGAGCAGGAATAAGATTTGAATACAGAAACTATCATAACAGAATCAGATAGTACGATTCTTGTTGTAGCAAAAGAACACATACAGATTGATAAGACTGAAGCAATTTGTTAGCTGATCCGGAATTTTCCCATGAATCTTGTTGTTGTTTAGTATGCTACAATAAAAAATGAAAAATTGAAATTATTGAATAAAATGATTTCTCTGTTTTATATGTAATGCAGAGAAGTGATAGTTTACTTACAGAGAGTTAATGTTCTGTAACTGGCCAAGTTCAGTTGGAATAACACCGGACAGATAATTGAATGATACATCGCTGAGAAGGAAGGAGAAAAGTTTTTAACTAGAACAACTTTATCATTAAGAAAAAAAGCATAAGAAAAGCTTTTACATGGTCTGAATGCTTCGGAGGTTCCCAAACTCTGCAGGTAATGGCCCATTGAGATGGTTTCTACTCAAGTTTCTGACAATTAAACCAAATCACAAGTCAACAAACCTTAAGGAAGGTAATGCAAAAGCAATGCACATTCAGGGGTCGATGAAGACATACAAGATGAGAAGATGCTCAAGATCACCAAGTGTTAATGGTATTAACCCTGAGAAATTGTTTCCAGACAGATCCCTGAAACCAAAGTTTGTATGAGTTAGTCCACATAGCATTACATAAGCGAGCAAGGATGTAATGCAGCAGAAAATAACATACAATGTATCAAGATTGATAATATGGCCAAGCTCAGCAGGTATTTTTCCCTTGAAATTGTTAGAGGAAAGATTCCTGCAATTTAAAGTATTGAATCAAGATCGACCCAGACTAATAATAGTCCAGAGAATCACACTGTTTATGCAGTCTATGAAGCTTACAGATAAGTCAAACTTCCAAGATTCCGGAATCCAAGTGGTATAGTTCCACTCAGCAAGTTCCCATGCACATTGCTGAACAAAAGAAGTTAACATAAGAGAAAAAGCAAAAATAAAAATAAAAAAAGAGAGAGAAGAAAGCATAAACTGGGAGAAGGTTTATCTGATATCTTACAATTGATTCAAGGCAGCACAGGAACTAATGTTAGATGGAATCGGCCCTACTAGATGGTTGTTGGCAAGATTCCTACATTGATACGTTACATCAACCAGCTTATCGAAGATTTTTAAAATATGAGCAAACTGAAGAATAAAACTCACAGTTCGAACAATTGTTCCAGCTTCCCAAGCTCAGGTGGAATGCTTCCCACTAGTTCATTATCATTTAGTTGCCTGCAGTAGTAAACCCTCAAGTATTAAGCTAGGCATAAAATTTGATTAGAACATTTATTGGAGTTTCAAACTTTAATCTTACAAATAGCTCAGTCGGGACATATTGCCAAGCTCAGGTGGGATTGGTCCGGTGAGTTTGTTGCCATGGAGATACCTGATTTCAAGAAAAGAAACTATCCATATATGCAAAGATTTGAACATATGCATGACCCATAGAGAGAAGAAAGCAAGAGACTTACAGTTTTCCAGTAAATGAGAGGTTCCCAAGAATTGGTGGGATAGGCCCAGTTAGTTCATTGTCACTCAAATCCCTGGCCAATGGATAAGTTTCTTTCACTTAGTCGGTAGAGCATGAAACAAGACCAGAAAAAACAAGCATTTGAACATGAAGAAGACATACAAAACAGCTAGAGCCTGCATTAGACCAATCACTTCCGGGATTCTACCAGTTAGCCTGTTTCCTTGAAGTGACCTGCAAGAGAACACAACATCACTCTACCATACGAACTGCTTTAACAAGACAAAGAAGATGCAATCTAACTAATTCTTACAGGGTAGCTACTTGGAGGAAACCGATATTGTAGGGTATTACTCCAGTAATCTGATTATATGATACATCCCTGAAAAATGAAAAGCCAAATAAGTCCACCCGAGTTCTGTGCTATACATATATTCCTTAAGGAGAAGACACGTACAGGATCTCAAAGCTTGTGCAATTGCCAATGTTCTCCGGGATAGTTCCAGTTAGGTTGTTGCCTCTCACATCACTAACAAGTAACAACAACAAACATTCACTTACAACTTGTTCGAAATCCAAGGTTAAATAAGTAGATGAAAAATACAAAAGAGAGCTGAATCAAAATCACTTACAAGTACCACAAACCAGTAAGCTGGCAAATATCAGGAGACAATGTGCCAGTTAACATATTTCCTCTCAACCCGCTATATATTAAATACATCACAATCAGAAAATAAACCCATGGATAGCTAAACAATTTAAGACAAGTAGATGAACTTACAGATACTGTAAAACCTCATTCCAGTAGAGCAACCTCGGTATCTCACCAGTTAGCTGGTTTCTAGCAAGGTCACTGCAGAATCATAAGATGAACTGTCATCAATACAATGATCACTACGTTTTCAATATCTTACTTCATAAATCGATGGCATCATCATGAAACTCACATGATCTTAAGGTTTGGAATCTGAGTTAAGGTTGCTGGGATTGGTCCTGTGAGCAGATTATCCTTCAGGCTCCTGCATGAGCAAATAGTATGAAACAGTTAACATAAACAAACCCCAAAACAGGCACAGGGGACACAAAAATAAGAAAGAAAAGAAGGCTTACAGACACTCCAACTGTTTGAGTTTAGACATTGAAAACGGTATGTCACCAAACAAAGAGTTAGTGGAGAAATCTCTGAAACAAGAACGTTTTTTGTTTAGCTAATAGAGACTATTATAGTTTGAATTACTTGAGAATTACAAACAATTGACAAAACTTACACGTAAGCAAGAGAAGCACAGTTTCCGATCTCATCAGGAATTTGACCAGCCAGTTTATTTCCTTGCAAGTCTCTGTTATTGACAAAAGACAAGAGCTTCATAAGTATGAAACAATAAAACATCATGTATCTTCTATGACTTATAAAGTTAAAAAGTGAAGAGAAAGACAAACATTGATTGCAAATTCCTCAAATCTCCAAGGGATGGTGATATCTCCCCTCCAAGATTCAGATTGGACAGATTACTTCCACCAGAAAATACAAAATGTCAAAATCTGAATCAAAGAGACAAACGTAAAAACAAAAAGGAATGAGAGATGAAACGATGCTTACAGAGAGACAACGGAGAGGCTAACGTTGTCACAGAAGACACCTCGCCAAGAACAAAAGTCGTTGTTGTGAACATCATCCCAATCAAGAAGCATATTCGCCACGTTGCTGAATGAAGATTTTATCGCCATCAACGCTTTTCCTGTGCAAAATCGAAAGCTTTTAGTACTAATAAACAAAATCATAAAGGAATATTAAATGATTTTAAACGGATAATAGTCAATGGTTAAATATAAACCCACATGCCAAAACTAAACCCCACTAGATTAGTACTCTATTAACCACGCTCTGAAGTGAACTAGGACGACACAAATTGATTACTTTTCACCTCGGAACCAAACAGAGCCCAGAACTTATCATCACCATATATCTGGGAATACTAAGTAAGGCTTTTTTAAACACGTATCAAATGATTACTGGCTAAGAAAAAAGCTTTCATTTTTTTGCTTTCTCGGGAACTAACAGTATTTCAAGATACAGATTTATAGATATGATATCTTCAGAATCATACTAAAGGTTACAACTTTGTAGAAATAATCTCTTCAGAATCAAACAGACGCATTTTCAAGTTCTCATAAAGCTTTGTTAAACCCTAAATTCTGGAAAACCCAGTAAAAAATAGTGAAAGCTCTTTTGAAAAACTCTATCACCCCAAAATCGATTTTTTTAGTAAATTCACGAGAATATACAAATAAAAGACATTTCAAAAAAGTGTAAGAACCTTCATCGTTCATTGAAGAAACAACACCAATCAGCATGAAAACCACCATTCCCAAACACAAAACCAAGCCTTTCATTTTCTCCATCCTCCTCAGAGGTAACAACAACAAGAAACTCAGGAAAAAAAGAAACAGCAACCAGAATCTTTGTTCTTTTTAAGGAAAGCGAGATCCTTCTAAATTTTCAAGCAAGAAACGAAATTCAAACAAACAAAAAGGGTACATAGTGGTTCTGCCATTGTTGGGAGAGAAGTGAGAAACGAGAGAGAGAGGGGACCGACACAGGCGATTAGCGTGAACTGGAAGGAAAGCAGAGCACAGATGTTTAAAGAAGAGAGAGAGAATTGAGAGAGAGGACAGTCTACATTACTAGAGAGCTGAGCTCCGACGCCATGAGAGAGAAATATCAAAACTTTAGTACTCCTTATTAGACAACGACAAATTTATGTCAGATCCTATACATACAACTTACATATATATATTCCGCATTTGCTTTGTGTCATCACTTCTTCGTACTTAAAACTCTGCTAAAACATCTCCGATCATCTTTAATGACATACTGATCGAAATGATTAGTATAGTAGTACATTGGTTAACGGTAAGGTAACGGCGTTAGGTGTGTATTTAACGGAGATTTGTTGTCCGTATGATTTGACGGCGACGGCTTTACAAGAAAAAAACGCCGTTTTCCAATGCAAGGGAAAAAAAAGAAGAACGTCTTTTAAGGGTCCGGTGAAAAGACATTCTTCTGTTAGGATAAATCCCGTTTACGCGCGCGTGGATCAGAATTTAAATTGATCCAACGGAGAATAGATTGCGTACTAGAAATGTTATCATGGACTGCGATGTAGAGAATTAAACCATGCTCTTCCTTGTGAATTTTAGTTAATGCTCTGATAGTGATGGAGTATAAACAAATCAGAAACCGGTTTGGTTTAGTGATATCCTTTTATTGACCCTCTCGTTCAAGATTTTTCCTTTCTTTCTTTTTCACTCTCCATATTTTTACAGTTTTTCATGATTTTATATATTTCAGTAAGATTTGTCTCCTTTGATACAATGGCCATATCAAATCTTTGTTTTCGAAAAAAAAAAGGAAAAAAAAAACAAAATTCTTTGTTTTCTACCTTGTTAGTACTTTGATGGGATGATTAATTTGGCATAGCTAGGTCGAATAAGTTGGTAGAACTGTAGATTGTATTAAATAAAAGGAATATAAAATTAATAAATGGAAAATAAACAGTAGTTACACTGTACTAATATATATATACATATATAAAATAAAATAAAAAGAGTAGAGATCGTGTCTAAAGCTATCATAGGATAGCCTCCGTATAAAGCTGTTACTCTTTCTCTATCGAAACTGTCTTCGTTTTCTTTTGCGTTTACCAAATCAATAAGTAAATATCAATATGAAAGTTATGAATTATAAATTTCAATTAATAAAATTTTATCTATACTAATAAGATATTTGTATAGATGTCGGATGTACCGTACATGATCTGTTTATGTACATATCAATTAATTATGAATTATATTTTGACAGTCCATTTACCAAATCGGCTATAATGGTCAAAGGCCAATTTGATCCATTTACAAAATTAGACGAACAACTGTTAGACAATAGGTAGCTATGGACTACAAAAATCTAGGGTAAAATCGATTTTTCAACAAAAAATATGAAAATATAATTTTCGCTAAAAATGTTAAAACACATTTTTCCGCCAAAAAACACGAAAACATAATTTTTCGTCAAAAATTATTGGTCCATAGACAGATCATGAACAACTTATTTGACACAGACGTTAATGGGTTTGGTCTTTAATAAATACGAAAAATATTTTATTCAGAATCAAAATAGATAATATTGGACGAATCAAAATGGACTTGAGATTAAGACATTTGTACAAACAAATGAGCGTTCGTGTGATAACGCTCAGGCTATTACATGAACACTACACCGATCCATCGGAAATGGATACTAATTTGTTTAGACTTTTTTTTTTTCTTGGTCATATAATTTGTTTAGACTTTAGAGCTAAAACATGTAAAATTTTCATTATTCACATTGAAAAAAGTTGTGAATTGACGGATCAGGTTACCGTAGGAGGGCCCACAAGATATCCGGAAAATATTGATCAAACCCCAACCGTCCGATTAAACCGATATTTGATCTCGTTGGTTCTCGGTTGCCCTATTGCTTTGGCAGCTTTCTTTGTGGCAAATCTCACATCTCTCCTCCTTTCCTCCATGTTCCGACATCAAAAACAAAACAAAATTGAATTTTCAAATTTCAATATTAAGTTTATAAGGTAACGTGTACAGTAGAAAGATATATCGAATTACGTTTGGTCTTCTTAGCTTAATATGGACCGACCGTATCTTCTTCTTCGCTGGTTCCGATCTTGGTTCCTTTGTGTTGTACGACCTACTATGGTCAAACTTTTAGATATATAGATATATATATATATATAAGTGTATATCGTTAAGGGCATATCAAAAGAAGAGTAATATTAGTGGATTCTAAATTTATACAACAACATAGTACTGCGCTTAATTAAGGAGTAATCACTTGCTCACGTAGCCCTATTTGTGTGTTTAATCTAGCTCGTATTATTGAATCCTTGTAATTAGTTTCTTAACATTCAATTTCCCTTGTTGGTGGACCATATAACTTCACGGATCCACTTTTCTATAAATAAGTGTTATTTACAATATTTAGCCTAAAACATCTCGTTCATATAGCGAAGAAATATGAAAATGTTACAATCTTAAAACCGAAAAAAAAATGTTACAATCTTAGTGCGTGTTCTTTTTTAAAATCATCTATGATAAAATGCATCAATATATTACGTTATTTGCTTGGCCACCACTTGTTCCAATGGAGTTCAATTTCGGACCACATGCACATGCACATGCGAAACTCATAAATATCAAACCAAAATGGATTAGCCTAATTTTTACATTTTTTTTTCTTTTTCTTAAAGCCTAATTTTAGATTTATTTGGTCAATTCTATGACTTAAATTTCTCTGTATATAATAATATCATGGCCGCGACCATTTTCAACTTCAACACTAAAATCAGCCCTAAAATCAGTAGACTCGGTGACCATTAAATAAAGAGTAAATCTACATAGAGGTCAAAGGAAATGGCACTCGTATATCCACATGAATACATCATATACAATACAAGTCTTGTGGAGGTTCAGCTATATAAGTAACTCTAGGCTTTGAGACTCGAACGGTGCATTGTTCTAAAATGTAAGAAGACCACGCTGCACGCATTCTACAGTATGTCTAAAACTAGACCAATTCAATTAATTATTATTATATTGTTATGTCCACTCTTACAAATTCATATTGTTATTGCGTCGTAACAATAAATGAGGTGCGGCGTTAGGTTAGTGGTGTGGTTACTGTTGTTAGAATCGGAAAGTTGTTGAACATGAGTTCTAGACTTCTTGTGAATTATGATTTGTCTGAAGAACTAGCTAGTATAGTCAAAATATTGAATTAAATTTTGAAATAGTTAAAGAAATTAGTCAATACAAAATATTTTTGTTGATTAATGTAAACTGCTGGTGTGTCGAACAAAAAAAATGAGCTTTACTATCTGCATTTGTGAGAGTAAAATGCATTTAGAAATGCAAGTGTTCAAACACATTTCATGGTTTGCAGATTTTAAAAGAAATGGTTTATGCATTTTTATCAACAAATTTGTATTCTCTATTATAAACACCCAAATATACTGGTTCAGAACAAATATATACATTAAAAAAAAGTGACTAATAAGAGATTTTTTTATCAAATAATCCCTTTTTGTGTTTGTTTTGCAAGCAAATCTCTAATTCAGGCGAGCATTTAATTACGTTTATATAGCAGAGTAGCTTAAGCTTACAGTAAAGAGCCAATCAGAGAAGACAAGCGTGGATTTTATCGGATCCACGTGGCATGATATAACAGGCCCAATGCATGTAGTAAAAGCTGGGACAAAAGCTGTGAAGGTGGTTTGGTCTGAATGCATTGGAAGTAAGTTTAACATATGTTCTAAACATTTAAAATAATTGCTCCTGTTATATATAGATTTTGTTTTCATTCAATGTAACATTATCTTGGCAAAAAGTATATCAATAGTATAATATCATTTATTTTTGACATGTTTCAAAGCTTATATTAATCTCTCTGTGAACTTGATTAACTCTTTAATCGTAAAAGTTAAAACTAACTTAGCTTGATCGAATGTGATTTGTAAGCGAGTAAAAAAAAACAGTGCAAAAAATTATTATGGACATTCATTAGAATTAATGCTTTAAACTCAAGCTAATTACCTCATTACAAAATATCTATTTTTCACTCTAGCTAGGTCAAATCAAATATAGTATATATCTCCCACACCTAAAATTTATGTGCAGTCGCAATCCACACAGTTCGAATCGTCGAGGATATAATGTTGCCAACAACACAGCACTGAAATAGGGAATTGTAAAAAGGTTTATCTTAATACTATTTTCTTTAACTCTTAACTTCCCATATTTTTTCTTTCGCCTCTCCATATATACTTTTAGCATTAAATTTAGTTTAAATTTATAATCAATTTCAAATTAATGCAGTTCTGAATAGAATTTGAGATGCAATAATGGTCATCTCATATCTTCATTGGCTCATTGCTAGTTTGCTAGCGGTAACGTGAAGGATCTGCCACTTTGTTTGCAAAGCCTTCATCTTACCCAATTTTGGGCCCAACAGTCACCAACAAACTAAAAACCAAGGCCCAAGGGAGTAAAATTGGCTGTCATATGTTTGATTTTTTTTTTTTTTTTTTTTTAGTGAAATAGTTGTCTTTTTTTTTTTTTTTTAATTCTTCAGTTGGTTCTGAAGAAACAAACATCGATCATCGATGTTCTGAAAGTGAGGAATGATGGGGTATATTATGATGATAACAAAAATGATTTATTTGTTTACAAATACTAGCAAATTTACTTGTTTCTTTCAAACTAATATGTGACGTGTCAACGGCAAAATTTCATAAACTTCGTCGATAAAAAAAACAGAACCGAATTAATTTATTGTTTCCGAAAAAATATACTTTTGCATCACAATGGATTGTTTCCATGTGCCAAGTGTCCATGAGAAAATTAGTCACAGCTGATGACAACGAACATCATGCATTTATAATTTTATATAAAACCCCTCTAGAGAGCCTCTCTTATCAATCTCACTCTCTGTCTTGATCACTAGACACATAAATCTCTATTCTAAAATGATGTTCCCTTCTCTCTCTTTCTTCTTTTTCTTCTTCGCCTTCATCTTTGTCACGCATGCATTCGACCTCAGCCTCATCCAGGTTCTTCTTGTTTTCTATTTTCTTGTTAACAAAAAAAACAAGATTAACTAGTTTTTTATTGCTGAATACTTTTCCGTTAAAATTCTGTAGATGGAACAGAGAACATGTCCATACACGGTGGTTGTCATGACGAGCTGCCTCTCTCCGGAGTATACAAGCGATCATATCAGTATCGTTTTTGGCGACGCCGACGGTAACAAGGTTAATTTCTCCATTATACAAATTCCGGTTTTACCGGTTCGATTCGATTTAGATCATACTTTATTTATTTAGTTCTCCATATTTATTTGCTCCAAGATGGTTGAAAGATTATGGTTTAATTAATGTAGGCGTCCTCTAAAAATTTCATGCTTATAATTTATATATACAAGAATTTTTTTTTTGTCTGCTATTAAAAAAGAGATTCGTTATTTGCATGTGTAATCTATATATGCATGTAACTTTGAAGTATATTCAATAAAACCTTACACATCCTCGTTGTTTTAGGTCTATGCAACGCAACTAGGCGGTTCGGTAAGAGGATCAGGGAAACTAGGGAAGTGTTCAACGGACACGTTCCAAGTGAAAGGTCAATGTCTGAATAACCCTATCTGCTCTCTCTATATCAACCGGACTGGACCCGACGGTTGGATCCCGGAGTCTATTGAGATCTACTCAGAAGGTTCAAAGTCTGTTAAATTCGATTTCACCAAGAGCGTCCTTCATGAAACTTTGTACGGCCACGACAACTGCAACACTACAGGCCCGCCACCGTCTCCCGATCTTCCTCCGCCGGAATTTCCACCGGAGACACCTGCGTTCCCACCACCGCCGCCTCCACATCGGCATTCTGCTGCTTTTAAGCGTGGAGATGGTGAGAGTGTTTTTCTTGGATTTGTCATTGCCACTGCGATTGCGATCTCCGCAATGGTTGTTTAATAAGTCTGCTTGTTTCGAATGTTTTGTTTGTTTTCGTTTGCTCCAGGCTCAATGTTGTCGTTGTAGAGACCACAATATATTTACTTATATTATCAAGTATGTATGCATGAGTTTCTATTTAGCTTTGATTATTGGGACCAACTTTAAAAAATGAATTTCAAAACAATGGCTTAAGACTCAATCTGAACAGTAGACTTAATTACAAAATTTCCGCCAATAATCTATGACCGTTAAGTTTTTTTTTTAAACTGTATATAGAAAGTTTGGTTTTGACATAGCTGAACAGAAAAAAAAAAAAGTTTTGACATAGTACAATTAAAAATGAGGTTATGCAGTAAAGCGGGCAAGTCCGTCTGAGACCGCCATTACCTCAGACCGCTGCGGGTGTGCCCACAAAAGACCGCAAACATAAATATTGATGTCCATACTCGCCCTGCGAAAAGAAGCGGGTATACGGGTAGGTCTGCGGGTTTGATGGTTAGTTCTTCTTCTCTTGATCAATTGAATCTTCATCTTTGATATTTTAAATTTTGATTGCTGAAATTAATTGAAATCGATTGTAATCTCTTGATCGAACTCCAATTTTAAGATTTATGATTCTGCATGTGTATTAATCTCTGAAATTAATTGAAATCGATTAAATTTTTTTGTGTCTTGATTCTTGAATCTTGAGTTCTTGAGTTCTCACACCTGATTCTCGTCTTGATCTCTTCATTTTATTATCCTGATTTGATTTTGTTATAGAAATATGAATCATTTTTGTGAAATTTCTAGTCACTCGAAAGTGTATGTTTCTCCCTAGTGTAAATTATCATTTGATCTCTTCTTCTATCACGTAAGGCTATGAGGAAGGCTGAATTTTAGATTTATGAAATCAGAATTAGCTGATTAGGAGTGTTGTTTCATCATTTGATTGACCTTATGTCTCAATATGGAACATGTTCTTTAAACGATATCGATGTGCTTAACCCACCAATTGAGCTTGAGAAGAGAAAGTACATACTCAAGCGTCTTGTTCAGACTCCTAATTCCTTTTTCATGGTAACGATGACTTGAAACCTTTCTCCTTTGGTTAGAGTTGTAAGTTTGGAGTTTGTGAATTTGATTACCATCTTGTTCAGAAAGATTGCTACTTGCTAGTGATTGTTTTGTTTTTTTTGTTTTGGTTACAGCTTCTAGGTTGTTTTTTTAATCTTTATCTTTAGCATCAATGATTGATTTCTATTTGAAAAAGTTCTGATTCAAATTTGTTTTGAAAACAAGTTTTGATTCTCATTTATGTATAGACCATTTTTTGTTTCAAACTGGTGGCGTTTGTTAAGCTCAAACTAAAGATTGTTGCATTGAACTAATGATTATTGGCGTTTAATGTGCTGCAGGTTCATCCACAGTTTTGCAGCTCTAGATTCTTCATTGATGCTATTTACTTTCTTACCCCCATAACCAATAAAAATGTATACATTGCTTAGAACCAGAGATCAAAATTTTGATGGAAGTGGTAATTTTATGCATTACCATTCTCTGATAAAACACCAATTCACTGTTCTTTTCTGAAAAATATAGTTGATTTCTGTATGGCTTTGGTGCAAAGACCAATTCTAAGTTTCTCTTCGTTTCTTTCTTTTGTAGACAGCAGCTCATCACATGTATTCAACATCTTCCTTCTACTGTTCGTGCTTTAGCTCAGTTTAGTTCCAAACCATACATGAAAAAATATGAAAGTTTAGCTATGTTTTAGGACCTTTTGTGTTTTTGAGATAGTTTTGCCTAGTTAGGCTTAGCTCTATTTTAGATCAACTAAAATACTGAATAATCACGTGACAATGATTAATTTTCTAAAATAAACACTAACTTAGAAACTTAGTAACTTACCATGATTGATTTTCTTCAATGTGGCTCTTATCTTTGTGATCTATTGATTGATTTTGTGTGAGTCTTTGATGGATGAATGATGATTGATGATGAATAAGTAATCGTATAGGATGATTGATATATGTGCCATCTCTGAAATCTTATGGCTATTAAGTTTTGTGAAACACAATAACTCAATTATCATGATTCAGTTCTGTAGGGTTAAGCAAAACTTCTATAACAGACAGAAGTTTCAGACTGAGGCAAAGCCTCAACAGCAGCTTCAAACGCGGACACCCGCATGCCCGCAAACCCGCAGCGGTTCAATCCGTATAACCCGCACACCCGCCTAGCTATACCCGCAACGCCCACTTTTTCATGGACAAATATTTTAGTGTTTAGATCTGCTCCGCAGAGGTATTTATCGGGTCATGCCTGCGGGCCTCATGCCTGTTTGACAACTCTAGTTATGCTTTACCCTTTCAATATTTTCACAAAACCCATCGATTTTTTTGGATAGAATTTCCAGCGGCAATGAAAGAAGCAACCACAAGATATTTAAGCGATATCAATTAATGTTATCACATTCACACGACTTCAACGCCTCATGTTATCTTAAAGTCTCTCACGCTCTTTCTCTTTGTTTCTTTTCAAATTTGATTAGCTTATCTCCGTCATTGACGGTTTACTACTATCACGGTGTTTACATGTTTAGTTTAGTTTATAATGTTTTATGATTTAGCCTTATTGTTAAACAGCATATTCTTAAAATTTATATTAAAAGATTGTATATATATACACACTAATAAGGTGATCATGTGTATATATTTAGGCGGACCAATTGATTCGAACAAATACGGTCAAGTGTTTTAATATGATCTTATTGAGACAGACAAGAAAAGTAACATAATGTTGTCAACAAACCTAGAGGCATATTTGATTTCTTTTCACGGAGTCACGGACAACACAAATTCACTTGAACTTTTATTTTATTTGTAATTTTTACCAGACTTTGAGTTTATTATTTTATTTTATTTTTAATTCAGTGATTTTTTTTTTGTATAAGATATTGAAATGTGTTGAAAATTGGAATGCATGGAATTTGTCTGGTAGTAGAAGGTGGAGGTCATGGGAGAAGTGGCACGTAACCGAGTCATGTTGTCTTTCTGCTTTCACTTGTCTACTCTTTCCTTTAGACAAATTTCTTCTTTCAAGGACTCTATGCTTGAACGTGTCCTTGAACTTGAATTGAGGCCAAATTTGAACTGTGTTCCTTTTGGATTTTTTTGTTGTCTTTGTTTCAGTAATGTGGAATATATTGTATTTTAAGATCTACAGCCGCTACGTTCTTTATAGACCACAACCCTAAAAGACCATTTTGTGGCAGTTAAAATACTAAATAATCCAAACTATATAATGATGAAATTATATATGTAGGCTCTATAAAAATTAATCACTATCAGTCTCTTGATCGTATATGAAATATTAGGAGCCCTACATAGAATTTTAAAAGATGTTCTTACAATTAAACGTCATGCTTAAAATTCAAACAAGACTTAGTAAAGTATTATTTACTGAGAAAAATAAAAGGAAATACATAACTTTTCCCATCATTAGAGTAAAGAGTTTTGTTTTTGTAAAACGTTAATGATTAGTCTAATTTCATTCTCAAGAAGTTAGTAAATTACTGTGAATGAAAGAAGGAAGCAGCAAGGTTTAACACGTAGACACAAGTCTCTGCTATATCTCTTCCTTCTTCCTATCCACAGCGATGTCAAGAAGCACAAAAATGGCGTCCTTCCAACTCCTCATCTTCCTCTGTTTCGTCTTTCCAATACTCTTCTCTGTTTCTGGATCCATCGTCTCCAAGCCTCCTCATGCCACGGAAACCTTCAATGTCAGCCTCATCAAGGTTCTGTTTTCTTAGAACACTCTCTTGAAGTTTTATCTTTTCTTTCCGCTATACGATTTTCTCCGGCTGATTGTGTATATTTTTACGGAGGATGCAGAATTTTGGAAGCTGTGCTTACACAGTGATCATCTCAACGAGCTGTTCTTCACCGAGGTATACACGAGACCAGATCAGCCTTGCCTTCGGCGATCGCCATGGAAACCAGGTTAGATTATGCTCTGTATTTGATGAACAACTTCATGCTTTAGACTCCATTATGTGTTTAAGAAAGAGATAAAAGTTTCTACACATCTTCGCTTGTTTTTTTTTTGGTTTTTTTAAATCAGGTATACGCACCGAGACTTGACGATCCAGGGACAAGAACATTCGAGCAATGTTCATCGGATACATTTGAGATAAATGGACCATGTGCAAACCAAATCTGCTATGTGTATCTCTATAGGTCTGGTCCAGATGGTTGGATCCCAGAGAGTGTTAGGATATTTAGTTATGGCTCCAAAGCAGTCACCTTCTCATACAACACGCATGTTCCTGAAAGCATATGGTATGGTCATAATTACTGTAACAGCATGTCACGTTAATTCCCTATACTTTCGGTCTTAGAAAGCTCATACTTGTATAGGGCTTTGCTACATTGCTTTGGTAAGTTGACATTGCTCCCTATAAATGTAGAATAATGTCTGGTGAGTGAAACT
The DNA here is from genome assembly GCA_028015245.1 of Cardamine occulta. Classification (NCBI taxonomy): domain Eukaryota; kingdom Viridiplantae; phylum Streptophyta; class Magnoliopsida; order Brassicales; family Brassicaceae; genus Cardamine; species Cardamine occulta. The sequence goes on along the minus strand of CM051382.1, from coordinate 22,311,221 downwards.
TGTAGTATGTGTAGATTTTATTACCGGATTTAGCTCAGCTGAACATTAGAAGCTCATAATACTTATACGAATATAACAAAAGGCCCATGAAGTTTGATTCTATTTAGCTAAGCCCGATTGAAAACGCCAAGGCCTAATTTAAATCCACTTATAGAAAAGCCCAACTTTTAAGAAGGCCTAATACTCCAATGGGCTTAAGTGCACTCCGAGTATAAATTGGGAAGATCCATGACCTTGAGTTTCGCGCATTCATTTCATTGGCGGAAACGATCCAATATGAATTCGACTTGATTCATAGATGAAAACAAAGTGGCATCACGTCGCAACTCGCAATCAATCTCAAATGCAATTTGTTTGTAATACACTAATATATACTTCACATGAAAGAAAGAAAATAAACGACTAATTTTCCACAAAGTTCCAAACTAAATAGCAGATGAATTTACTCCCACAATTTATAATAATTAACCATCATAAAACATAAAAGAAATCACAACAATCCAAATCGCACGTATCTATAAAATCCAAAGGATCGAAATTCAAGAAATCATTTTAAAGTAATAATATAAGAACCCTTTCCTCGACGTAATCTCTGGCCATCGTAATTTAGTTTTTCGTTGAAGACAAAGACGACGGAAATGACAAAACGACCCGAGGTATAAACAATAGGACATGTAATCTCTTACGTAAGCATAAAGTTAAATTAAGGAAGAATACAATCTTACCATTGTCATGTAAGAAAAAAACAAATTAGTTAAGATCATAGCGAGAAACATTTACAAATATTATTTTTAGGGACGTGCGTACCAAGGTGACAAAGAACCAAAAAAAAAAAAGAGAGCGAAGTATGTTCGAAGATGGATATGTATACTATTATGTATTACTCTACTAGTACAGTAAAACCTCTATAAATTAATACTCGATAAATTAATAAATACTATAAAATAATAAAACTTGTTGATTCCAAATCGGACCGATATAAAAATGAACAAAATTTGATAAAATAATAATTTTTTTTATAATCTCTATGTAAATATATAGTCCCATCAATAACATAAATTAATAATCATGCAAATTTACGTATATATATATATATATAGATAATATACTTTTAGTATTTTGTTTAATGAATTTATTTTAGAACTCATCACTAACTTTTATTATATAAGAAAATATTTTTTGTTTTTTTTAAACTATCTTTATTGTTATATCGTCTATAAATTTGTCATAAAAATAAGCAAAATTTTCTATAAATTTTTAAATTCTAAATATGCATAATTTTTATTTTAATAGTTGTATAGGCTGTTTAAATATAACAATTGAAGTCACTATTCATAAATTTAAATTTATATTAATCATTTATATAAGTGAATTCATTTATAATATTTGTTATTTACTATCAAAATATTTTTTTTTCTTTTAAATTTAAAATTTTCAAATCCATAACTATTAAAATTTATAACAAACAAGACATTAATTTTATTTAGATAAAATTATTTTAATTTATACATTTTTAATTTTAAAAAAAAACTCTCTATAAATTAATAAATATTATTTTATACTATAAATTAATAAAATATCATGGTTCCAACATTATTAATTTATAGTGGTTTTACTGTATTAAGTATTAACTAAATAAACTTTTGTTAACAAAAAAGAACAAGTAGTATACTAGAGAGAGAGAAGAAAAATCTAGTATCATTTTCGCTTTTTATATTTTAAATACTAGATAATATAGTTACTCATAATTAAGTGATTTGTTTTACCACAAGATTATAGTTCCTACGTTCACTGCTTCTTTGTACTATACTAAAATTAGTAATTGCCTGTGCGTGGAGCCTGGATGCACGACAATGTCTGCTTGGTATACAAATAACAAATATACGGGAAAATGTGTTTTGGAATGTAGCTTTTGAGTTTCCCGTATTTGTACCATCTTATTCGGCAACATACAAAAGACAAATTTTTAAAAAGAAAATTATCTTAAAGATATGATCTAATAACATATTCTGACATGTATCATTAAAATGTAATATGACAAAGAGATCTTTGTTTTTTCAACAATATTAAAAATACAATATATTTGTCTTCTTACATTATTTTTGTTTTGTCTTCACTTTTTCTGTGTTCACATTAATAAAAATGTAGTTAGGATTTGAACGGTAAGAAAAAAAAAACAGTGAAAAAGACCAATACATATCATTGTAGTGTATAACAACAAATATTAGCATATCACTGTAACATAAAAGAAATATTTGTTAGAAATGAAAAGTAGATCCAGTTCGAAAAAGTACAATATCTTAAAATATATCCGTTATTTATTTATAAGAAATTAGTAGATATCACAAAAATACTCATTAAAAGAAAATAGCCGAAATTTGCATCAAATTTATTATGTTATTTGAAAAAAGTGTAAAAATGGATTGAGGCCCAAAATGTTTTGTTTACCACAGTTACATTCTATATTAGTAGTAGGACCGAGGGAGCTGATTGAAACGATACCAAAGTGTGAGATATTGAGGATCTATCATTGTGATAGTGAGAGAGCAACAAGCTATCCATCGGTGCATGTTACTTCACTTTGCTGGACCATTTATTTTTAATTGCATGCTTGCGAATTTATTTGTTTTGTACTAACAAATTTATAATCCATTCCAAGAGAAAAAAAAACAGAGAGCAAGGGGAAAACACTAAATAAGAAAGACCTAAAACGATGTCGTGTAGCTGGACAAGATAAAATATCACTGTCGTGAAGTGTGTTAAAATCTACGTTGCATGGAATCAGAAGCGGGTATACGGAAGCGGAAACGTTTGGAAGCGGGGAAGTGAGTTTTTAAAAAAAATTAGGAATCGGGTACGTGTTGGAAGCATATATATACATATAATATATTATATATATATAATAAAACATAAAATTATATTAAAATAAAATGTTTTAACAGCAAATATTTTAAAATCATAAAATTATATCATATTAAAATGTTTTAAAATCATATTAAAATAAAATAACATATAAAATATATTTTTTTCAGATTTCGCGCTTCTGATCAACCCGTGCACACTTCCAATTCGGAGTCGTTTGCTTCCCTGCCGCTTCCAAACACTGCTTTTTTAGAATCGTACTTCCGAGACGATTCCAAGGTTTCCGCTTCCGAATCGCGAATCACAGCTTCCAAGAAGGTGCCGTGCAACCTAGGTTAAAATGAGACGGCAGAAAAACGACAACAGAGAAGCACGTAAATAGGGCCTGTTTTATCATATGGAGTGGTAGGGGATGGCCCATTGGGCCTTTACATATTTATTTAGGTGCAATCAAACAAATTTCACGTTTATGTGGATTTGTCCTTTCCTATAGTCTATTTACTGGGACATATATATATACTTTGATAAGAGGACTTTTATATTTTAATGGTTCATAGGAGTTTATTGGTTAGTAAACTAAAAATCCAAAAAAGTCATATGTTATTTGATAATTAATTTCTATTAAATTATGCATTATTCGTTTAACAAAATTTAAATATTAGTTGAAACATAGTATTTTCCTTTTATATATTGTATTTTAGTTAAAATTAGATTTTATTTGGTTAGTTTGTTGATTTATTTTAAAAGTATATGTTTCTACTATTTTTAGGTATTTAATTTGAAAATATATTTTAAAAAAAATTGTAGAGATTAAGAGTTTGATTTAATGTTGTTTGATTTTTGGAAAGCATTTTTAAATGAATGTTGAACTTATATTAGATAAAAATAATATTTAGAAATAAAATAAATATAAAAGAAACAAAATTCAAAAAAGGTGAAAGTGTCATCTTTGTGGGAACACATGGCAGCGTCTCGTAGCTCCACATAATTGTAATCTTACTTTATTATATAAGATTACATTTAATAAAAATTGTTGATAGATTTAAAAGTAGTTTACAGTTAAAAGAAAACAAAATATATATATATATATATGAGGGAAAACCTTGTTTTGTATAATTTACTTGATTGATTTTCAAAATACATATTTTTAATTTAAAATGAATGAAGATTTCCAAATTCTACTTTTATTTCTAGATCGGTAAACCCAATAAAACATATTCTGTTTCTTACTCCATATTTAATATTCATAATTAATTAATAATAATATATTGTCCTTTCCCGTAAGTCTAGTTACTAGTTGTTATCAGTTGAAACCACTCAAACATTTTTTTCTCGTTGATAATCGAGGACCACACCATTTTTTTCTGATCATCGTAGATTCTCTTTCGAAGAAAATAAAAGAAGACGACAAAAGCAAGTACATTGTCTTCCCCCTCTTCCTACATGGCACAAGTACAATTATCCAAATCTCCAGATACATTTAGCGTTACACACAAAAACCAGTTAATGATTTCTTTTTCTTTTTCTTGTTCTTGCGCTATATATGTATTTCTCTCAAATGGAATCTAAAATTCGTGTGGAGTCGTAAATGGCTAATCTAAAATTCGTGTGGAGTCATAAATGGCTGGTGGAACCAGCAAATAATATTCAAACGAAATTATTAATCATTTATATTTTTTTTTCTCTTTTCTAAGGGGGCCAGTTTTTGGCTGTATTGTTTTTTTCTTTTGTCCTTAGCCTAATTCAATGTTCGGTCTTATATATTTAAAACTCGATCGTAGCTTGTCAGAGTAATGACATGAAGCCTTCTGATCCTTTTTCTTCTACGTTTCCTAAAATTGATTTATTTTTATAATGCTGTATGCGTCTGTCTTAATCGATAGTTAATACAGGTTTCTTTTTATTTCTGACATGTGTAAATATTTTATATATATATATACAACAATATTATGGTTTATAATACATTTGCCCAATAATTACTCTCTAGATCTATTCAAAATGATTAACTGATTTTGCACTGGATATATAATCTAAAATGATCCAACGAAGGAGAAGTAAGTTGTAAATATTGAATCATTTTAAGCCTTTTATCAAAAAAAATATATATTTAGTTATTTACTGAGTTTCTTCAAAGTCTGACTCTGAACGTTCACAAAATTTAAGAGGACACGTAATTTTAAAGATGTCTTAACAATATTTTATATTTGAGGACACTTTTTATATGTTTAGTAGTCCATTTGTCGAACTTGATATCCACTTGGTCTTGTTGACAACTTGATATCGACACTTCGGATTTGTTTTTTTTTAATGTGCGCTTTTTTTTTTCAAACTGGCTAAAACCCTTTTATTTCAATCCAAACCTACAAATTATTTATTTATTATTATATACGAACCAAAAATGATAAGTCGATCCAATGGAGTAAATATTTATTTATTTGCTACTTGCATTTTACGACATACAATATAAAGCAAGATAATAAAATAAGAATAAAAATAAAAGTCTCCTTTTTTTCGTTTTCACAACAAAAGTCTCCTTAACTAGTCTTGACCATCTTTTCTCTCTTGTCTCTTAAGAAAAACCATGAAAGCTCTTTCCATATCTACAAGTCACCTGACCTGTGGGCCACAACATTGTCTCCTCATCGTTTTAGAAACTTCTTCTGTTCTTAAGCCAAATTGAGAACTCTTCAAGAGTGTTCATGTCTGATCTATAATGCTTCTGTGTGAACTCAAGAAACATAGACCATGTAAAATCAGGATACTCTCTTTCACCAGAAAATACTCCTCCAACTAGTTCTTCTGGTGGCTTCACCACTTTGTCTCCTTTCGGACATAGGAAGAATGCGAACGTCTTCCTATCTGTCTCGCTGTTCACCACCGCCCGATGCAAACAACTCTTGTATCTTCCGTTCGTTAGAGCCTAAATATGATTAAATAGAAACCCAAAAATGTTAAAAGTTTATTGTCATTTGATCTACCAATGCATGAACTGGTCATAATAAGGGATCACTATAAGTACCATGAAGGTGTCGCCTATGTTCACCACGAATGCTTTAGGGTTAGGAGGAATGGATTGCCACTGGTTGTCCGAGAAAACTTGAAGGCCATCGACTTGGTCTTGATGAAGTATGGTTAGAGATGTTGGGTCGCAGTGAGGTCCTGTCCCTAATGCAAGCTCCGGTTGCTTGCACTGCGGGTAATAATTCAACCGAAGTATCGACTCGTTGTCTTCGAAAAACTCTCTAAAGTGCCTCCTATCGACCCCAAGACTCATTCCAAGAAGCTCCACGATCTTTAGTGAAAGAGTGTTCATGGCCTCCGCATATTCTTGGTAAACCTTTCTGCATGGATAAAATCAAACCAGTTAATGAGATCAGTCTGCTTGAATGGTCAAAAGAAAATTTCAAAATTTTCTAATTTGATGAATACCCGAACTCTTCGTATCCATCTCCCATTTTCTTAGACACAAAGTCTTTAACAGTTTGGGAATGGCTCTTCTCCTCGGGAGAGAACTTAAACGACAGCGTTTCCTTCCACGGGAGCTTAGACGTGAATCTCCCGACAAAGCTGCTAGCGTAACCGGAGCTCTCACCCCACGTCCTCTGAGCTTTCTTTTTCTCACAAGTCGGAGCCTTAAAGAAAGTGTCCATAAACAGATGAGCACGAGACAAGAGCTTCTCATCGACGCCATGGTTAGTGACTAAGAAGAAGCCATGTTGGGTTGCAGCCTCCGAGACGAGTCTAGTAGCCTCCGATACCAAAAACTTATCGCCGGAGAGGAATCCGGCGAGGTCTATGAGAGGGACTTGGAGAGTTTGAACATCTGTAGAAGGTTTCTCGTGGTCGGGCCATACGAACTGTTGAGGTATGTGGTTTGATTGCTGATTTATGAGCTTTGAATCGAAGATCGAAGGATCCTCTTTGGTTGTATTTTCGTTGAACCTTTGAGGGAGCGTTGCGATGCATTCCATTGCCATATTTTTTGTTTTTATCTTATTATATATAGTAGTATCCTCTTATTTTTTTAGTGGTAGTGTAAGTGGAAAGGAAAAGAGTGATATTTATAGGTGTGAGAGGGAAACTTAAGTGTAGGGAATAGTGACGTAAGCGAAACTCTGAAATCGTCCGTTTCAAAATTTCATCAAAGAACCGACAGTTTCATCATTTTAATGAAACGTGGTCGTCATGACAAAAACAAGGAAAAAAAAAGAGAACATTGAAAACTGTTGGGCTTGGTGAGGGCCAACATAGCTTTAATAACGCTCCTGACCGTGAGTGCCAAAAAGTAATTTTAAAATATTTTAGCTGAATGGTGAAAACTGAAAATATATTCAAAAGAACCTTCCACCGTAACATTGTAGAAAACAAATGATAGAAAACTTAGTTTAAAGAGAGTTGAGTTGTTTGAACCAAAACAAAAATTTGAAGCGGTTAAGGTTGTCTTCTTGTGGAGAGTGTTACAGTACATCATTTTCTGTGATGTACACCTTCAAGGCGCATGTAGATGCATATGTCTTATCTTCTGTTAATGGGTTTGAATCGTTTGATAGTTTTTGGAGACGAGCAATGTATTCACCTTTTTTTTTTCTTTTTTTTTGGGTTAAATTATTCACCTAAAATTGTCTTTTACATTAAATTAATTTGGATGTATAGAAACGGACATAGCCAATTTAACGTTACTAGTTTCTTCTAGTGCATGTACACAATTTTATCCTCGATCATATCGTTCGATTTGGTGTGTTGTGATAGGTGGTGTTCTTTGCGTGACAATTACCAAACGGTTACTATTTTCTTCTAGTGCATGCACATGTCCAATTCTATCCTCGAGCATATCGACTTGGTCTGTTGTGACAGGTGGCGTTCTTAGAGTGCCAATTGCCAAACAGTGCCCTAAAACATGCATGTTTTCTGTTTACCGTGTTACTGAATTTTGAAGTCTTTTTCACCCAAGTAGACCTAATTTTAATGAAAAACTAATGTTACTTTTAGTTTTATTATTATTTAGACAAAGCCAAAGAAAGACAACTTAAATTTGCCGGGAGTTAGAGCACCTCTAACGGAAAGTTTTAAGGGGGTTCTAAAATTAAAATGAATTAAAGCTGATTAAAAAAACCAAATGAAGTAAAAATACTTAGAACCGGTTCTTAATTAAGAATTTTTAGAAATTTTTAGAACCGATGACGTGTTAACACATCTCTGTTGTCTCTCTCTCGACACAACCTGTGACTCCTCGGTGATTCCACGGTGATTCCTTGGCGATTCGTCAACGACGGTTCGAACTCCTTCACCCACAATTAAATTTTTTGAATTTTAATTTCTGATCTAATAAATCTGTTAATCGATCCGACTGTGTCTCTGATTTCTTGATTTTGATTTGAAAATGATTTATTTCTCTTAATCGATCCGACTGTGTCTTGGATTTGTTGTTAGATTATGTTGATCGAAATTCATTTAACTTTGATCGATATCAAGATTCTTTAACTTTGATTCAAGATTCTTTAACTTTGAAATCGATTTGAAGATTCTTTAACTTTAAAATCGATTTTCAATTTCTTTAAGATTCGTTAAACAATTGGGATTGATTGTGTTGCTTTGTTGTTAGATTATCAAGATTCTTTCACTTTGAAATCGATATTTAATTTCTTTAAGATCCGTTAAACAATTAGGATTGATTGTGTTGCTTTGTTTGCTCTAAGTCTACTTCAAACGATCACCACTTCCTTTTAGTTTTACTTAATGAGGCTAATCAAACTGATGTTTTACTCTGCTTGTATTTTTATGTGTAGCAACTTTTGAAGCTGTTCATGTCATTAGAGGATATTTGAAGCTTAGAGACACAATGTGCAAGTCATTCGTTGCTATTTTAAGGTCAGTTTAGAATATTTATATGGCTTGTTTTTTGAGTTTAGTATGGTTGAATCGGTTGTTCTGAAGCTTCATGATTCATAAGAGATATTAGTTTTGGTATTTATTTGGTTAGTGAAATGCTAAAGAATGGTTTTATTCTTGAAAAGGTTGATAATGAATTGATGATTGACGATGATTATTGAATGATGTTTTGCGTTTGATGATGGTTAAGCTTAATTTTGTTATATCAGATTAGGTTAAGACTTAAGCATTTTTTGTGATAAATGCTTATTAGCTGCATCGATTAGGACTGACATTGACATTTAGCTACATCGATTAGTTTTGTGATAAATACTTGCTAGTTTGGTGATTAGGTAAAGCCTTTAGTATGTCATTGATTGCTTCAACACTATCCACAACTTCATCATCCTCTTTATTTATCCTCTTAACAACCACTAGACGAGAAAATAGTCTTCATCTTAACCTTTCATCAATCTCTTTATTTATCATCTTAACAACCACCAGAACTAGGAAATAGATTCTTCAAATCTATTTAGTCACTCTGCAGGGTTTTTGGACCTTTTATATAGCCAATAATATAATAGTTTATCGCCTAGTATAGGTCTTGAATCATCAGAAATCCATGTCTTTAGTTTCCAATAGACTGATGATCCAAGCCAAGTTGAGCACACCTCTGAGGACAAAAGACAAAAAATGGAATTGGTCAGCCAAAGAAGATGTTGTGCTCATCAGTGCCTGGTTGAACACAAGCAAGAACCCATTGGTTGGGAATGAGCAAAAGGCTGAAACCTTTTAGAAACGCATTGCAGATTACTTTGCTGCAAGTCCTAAGCTTGCTGGTATACAAAAGAGAGAGGTTGGTCACTGTAAGCAAATGTGGGGGAAGATAAATGACCAAGTATGCAAGTTTTTTGGGTGCTTAGAGGCTGCGACAAGTCAGAAGTCAAGTGACCAAAATGAAAATAATGTAATGAAGCTTGCTAACCAAATCTACCTCAATGATCACGGGGTCAAGTTCACACTTGAGCATTGTTGGAGGGAGTTTCGCCATGATCAGAAATGGTGTGCTGCTTCTTCTACTACATATAATGGCAAGTCAAAAAGAAGAAAGTGTGACAATGGGCGTGAAGCTTTTGCACAGTCATCAAGCTCCTACACAATTAGCCATGGAGATGAAGCAATGGCTCGTCCTCCTGGTGTTAAAGTGTCAAATACCAAAGCTAAAAGGTCTATCAAAGACGTGGAAGAAGACTTCAAGTTTCTGAAAGAGTTTCAGAGCATGTGGGAGATAAAACAGAAGGATTTTGAACTAAAGGAGAAGCTTAGTAAGCACACATTGTTGGAGAGTCTCCTTGCAAAAATAGAGCCACTTAGTGATATAGAAGTGGCTTTAAAGAACAAGCTAATTAATGACATGTTGTCAAATGCTTGAACGATGGCTTTTGTTTCTTGAATCAGTTTTTTTGTGGCTGAAGTTAGTCTTTTTTTGAGGTTTCTGTTCTTTGATCAATATATGATCTATGTTTGTAAAATACTTGAATCGGTTATCTCAGTGTATGTGTTATCTTAATCGGTTATCTTAATATTTGTGTTTCTGTTCTTTCATCAATGGTTTTTTTGTCTCTGTTCTTTCAACAATGTTTGTGTTATGTATACTATGTGTTAGCCAATAGATGGAACCATCATATTAATCAAGTGGAACACAAAAAAAGATGCTCAAAAATGCGCAAGTGTTGTAAGCTTTAAGCAATGACAGCTTAGTGATTTTTTTCTTATACTAATCGAAAACTTTGTTGAATTATTTTTGGTCTTTGTCTGGTTAGTTAAACGGTAAAGATTGGTTTGGTTTAGGATTTTTTCTGTTTGCTCATGTTTGGTCTCATGTTTGGTTTATGACATGTTTAGCTCTAGTTTAGAATATGTTCTTGACGATTCTTAGATTAAGCTTTGTATAATGTTCCATGTATTGATCTGTATTGAAAATGATGTCTAATGTTTTGAATCAGTTTTGTCAATGTTTGTGTTTTTATTGGTTTACGGATATGATGTTTTGAATCGATTTTGAATATGATGTTTTGATACATTTACGGATATGATGTTTTAGTATGTCATTGAGTGTGTGTCAAGTTTCACATTATTTCACAACTTTTCAAAAAATTTAATTTTTAGAATCTCTAATCTACCATTGGACTTGATAAAAATTTAGAAACCATCCTAAATATCTAAACTTTTGTTTTTTCATTATTTCAAATATAAATATCTAAACTATTGGAAATGCTCTTAAATCGCTAAAAGGGAAACTAAATGTTTAAGCAAAACAAGCGATTGATAATCTTCACATGAAACTAAGAACAAAGACCAGAGCCAGCATCGTAACATACCCATATACCAGACCTACACACAAACTAAATTCTCGTAAATCCTTTTAAACGACGTCTTAACGAAGCTACGGAAGTCTAATCAATCTGCGACTAAACATATTTGATTTAATTTGCAAGAAACTGAAGGCTACTCTACGAAAGGATTGATTTAATAAATAATGGAAATAAAACTATTAAAGACATATATAAGTATATCGGAAAGATTTTATATATGTTGAGACACCCAGAAAAATGAATCATAAAATTATGAATTGTTGAAAAACTTTCGAATCTTTCCACGTGATTTCATTTATAGTTTATCGAACAAAAAAGATTTGTATCCAATCCACTAAGTGCAACACTCGATTTTAAAACGGCGGCAAGGCCAATTTGCCTACATTTTACCCAACAAAATTATAATAAAAGATTTTGTTTTACAAATTTTGGAGAAAATGTAATTGGATAATGTGTTTGTAACAGTGTAAGGCACTTTGGGTATACAAAATGATGGATTGTGTTTGACTTCTTCGTTTAATAAGAACTATTACTACTACTAGTAGTCTAGTTACAAGTCCTTTTAGATCCACTTAGTCACTTTATTACAAGTGTCCATCTATAAATGGCCTAATAGCGTGTTCTTTGATGATGCTTACCAATGAACTATACAAGATAGTGTGTAATGTCGGATTTGAATTTTGACATATGGATATATTTATAGCGCCACTTTTAAACGGAAGTGATATTATTGAGGCATTTGGTTATTCCTATTGATGTCTAATCCACCAATGACTTTTGGTTAATAATGAAGTTGCTGTTGACCCAAAAATCCGAAAGAAATGTCTAATGTTTATGTCTTGATGGACACTAACTTTTAAACTGGTGAGTTTCATTGTGATAAGAAAAGAAAATCCATCAATGGAGAACTCAACGCACAGATGAAGATGGCCAAGATGTTAAAAGAACTATTTAGAGACCGGAAGATTGGCCTAAAATCTTTATGGAGCTCAAGAAGTTATCATGTCTCATATCATAAGCCAATTCACCTCATTTTTTTAATCCTACATTCTATGTGTATTAAGCCGGATCACTTGGCTAGATCGTCTTACTAGAACATGTATTAAGTTTTGTATTTTAATAGTTGTTCTATTCTATTTCAGTGTGGTTCTCAAGTTTGAATAACATTTTGATTTTAATGTAAAAGACAAGCAATTCATCGTGACGTTCAGGTATCAAAAAGATATGCCCTCATGAGGTAGAACTCAAAAAAGTTGGATTTGGGCCTGCATTTTCAGCCTTTATTTGGCAAAAGAAAGAAATAAAGGCTGGCATTTTCAAAATATTTTTTTATCTACACAATTCATTGGGCTTTATTTATTTATATTATTAGCCTCTTTCTTACTTTAGGCCCAATATATGCGGGCCAAATGCCTAAAAAGTGAAAAGGATCGGTGGTTAAATCGACAAACATACGAAACGATCAATGTCTAACCAAATATTACACGGCGAACCAAGAGTCATGTATTTGGTGCAAGTGTGGTGTGGCTCGTGGATATGCAACAAATATGTGATAAGAGCACGTGTCTGTCTACAAGCTCAAGCGAATTTTAGATCAAATCTGTCAAAAATAATAATATGTATTTTAGTATATATAATTAAATATTTAGAGATTTAATAAAACAAATATTTTTAGTCAATAATTTATTATATTTATTGTTTTAAGTACTACATAAGTTCATAAAATATTTTAAAATTTAATTACTTTTTTAATATAAGGGGATATTTCATTAGATTTTTGATGCTTTTTTGTCAAAGAATTTTGAATTATGTAATGGTGGAAACCCTTTGTACTAATATACTATATAGGGGCCATCCACTATTTATGTCATAAAATCTTCATTGATCTTTCTATTATTTGGTGCAATGTTTTTTAAAAATCTCTATTTTCCTATTGTATCATTTAGTGACTAGTTTAATTAAATCTGCTCTTATCTCCAACCCAAAAGAATATACGGAACATGAACCTCCAGGATTCAAAAAAAAAAAAAAAATAGGGAGATCTGTGCATAAATAAAAACTATGGATTGAAACCGCTATCTCACAGTTAATAGGTATCATAAAGTTGTTTTATCGTAATTAAATTATAAAATTAATAGTATTCAGAATTGTTTTACAAGTAAAAAGAATCCTATATTTTTTTTTGGAATTTAGTATCCACTTCAATTCAATCTTTCTTAGTCGCACTTGTTAACATAGTTAAAGGCTTAACGCTGATTGTTTTTTTTTTTCTCTTTTCGATGGCAGTTAAAGCTGATAGTTATTAAATACAACATTAGTTAATTACTAATCATAAATACTTTAATGTTTGCCTAATTACAAAACCACTTCTTACATGCATCAGTTTCTCCTAATTACAAACAACTTTAGTTTTTTTTTTCCAACCCACTTTAGTTTTCCCTTTATTAATCACAAAAGTACAAGTAGTGTCTAATTTAATTGCAAAAAAACAATAATAGCAATTCAACAGAAAATCTATGGTCTTGCATGCAGCTTACCTTTTTGTTACATACGTGTTAACGTTAATACTAGATTCTCAACATTTATTGTTTCCTTAACGGACACTTTTTAAACCAAGCTTTTCACACACTAAACTGACGAAGTTTTCACAAGCAGACACTAAAAAACTGAGTGGATTTGACTTTCGACTACAGAAAAGAAACAGACATCACTAAAAATTAATTAAGAATTATTAATTATTTTTTTCTTGCTAAAATATTTAAGATTTATTACTAATCAATTTTTGAATTTTAGTATAAATTTCGAAAATTAATAGACATCAGTAACAATTTCAAATAAAAAGAGAATACCAACAAAATAAACTAGTAATATGATTCTTTAAAACAAAATGGTTTAAAAACCTATTTACATTTTAACCAAAAATATTATCATGGTATTTAAATATTAAATATTTAAAATATAATTATTTATATATTACCCATTTTTGTTAAGTAAAATTATGATTTTTATCGATGTGATTTATAACTTAAATCTCATTTTCATGTAAACATGAATCGTTTAATAATCTATTTAATACATTATAAAAAATATTTATACGAATTGTTTTTAAAATTTGATTTATAGAAAAATGCTAAAATGCAACTGATGCATAAAATTATTGATACTTTTTATCCTTTTATAAATAGTAAAGTTTGAGTCGTTATACTACGACAAAATTCTCGTTAAAATTATTATGTTAAAACGGCTTACAACACCATAACTATAAGTTGATTTTATAAACCCGAACCGCGACAAAGGTTACGATACGATTGCATCACTTTTAATAGTCAAAACGTGTCAAATCTGATTATAATATTTTAGTATAGTCAACGATTTTGACACACATAACATTTATATAATATGATAATTTTACTCATTAAATAATCTAAACTTCTGTGTGATAATCTAATATACGTATATTTTTTTTGTTTGTTGATTTGGTAATAGAGAATAGTATATATTTGTATGGATTATATATGTAGATTAATATAATAAAATTTTGCATACATTAAAACTATGCACGTCGCGTCTTAAAGAAAATTAATAAATAATTTGATGTTTGCGCATACTATACCGTATACTTTAATAAATATTTTATAACATTGTTAGCATATATATTATTACGGGAGAAATTTATCGTTTTATCTTCTAAATTTAACTATAGTAATATATTTTCTGTTAAGTGTGAAGTCAATTTTTATTATAAAAAAGATGTTGAGCGTTTTTCATAATTCAAGATAGTGAGACTATATGCCCGTTACTTCGGATGGAGTAAACTAGGGTTTTTTTCTGTCTTTAATGAATGATTAATTAGTAAACTAGTTTTTTTTTAATAGACAGTTTCAACTACTTTTTTCTATAGATAAAAGTTAAATCTTAAAATAATATTAAAAATTCATAATTTGTTTTGATGTTTACATACAATATTCTACTATTTTCTTTTTATAGCACAAATCCAACAAATATGTAAATAATCTATGTGAAAATCAATCCTAAACAAGAAACCAAATATCAGAAAATAATAATAATATATTTTTTAGTAACTACCATTTTCATTTTATTTTTAGTTAAATCTATAAAATATTTATTGGTAAATAGCATTAATTTTCCTTACTTTAGTCTAGATTTTTACATTAATTAGCACACGCTATTTCCGAGCAATGGTAATTTTTTGTTGTATCTCTTTTTTCTAATTTGTCTAATTTTTTCTTAGTTTTCAATATAATCATTAAAATAGTAAATAAAATTTAGTTTGCATCTATCTCATATTATTATTATTTCTTTCTACAAATAATACTTACACATATCACCAGTACAACATTGCCAAATGTTACATTTGCGTGTCTACTTTATATGCCTTTAAATATTGTGCTTTCTCCAGCCTAAATTGTTCATACAGACTTGAAAAAAAAAACTTTTATACAAAGAATAGTAGAATGGCTTTTAACAACCAAAGCTCTGTCTTGAGAATCAATGTCATGGTTGTGGACGATGATCCTGTTTTCCTTCAAATTATGTCACGCAGGCTTGAAATGTCCAAATACAGAGGTCAGATCTTATATAAATGTTACTGATTTCTTCTTGGTAATTTCGTAGAGATTTTTTTTTATTAGTTCTTTAGCATGAGATACAATTTTTCGGAAAAACAACTGGCTGATTAAAAATATATATATTTTAAACTTTAGCCCGTTCAAAAATCTGATGATGATATATATCGTTGAAACCCTTCTAAATCATTCGGATTTAATTCCAATTACATGCACACATCTAAATTTTCAGTTGAGCTATTCTTATTTTGATGATTTTTAAATTAATAGTTTGGTGATGAAAAAAATCCAACCAATATATATATACTATGTAATTGTTTTTTATGTTAACCATACTTTATTACTTTGTAAAGTTTTTGAAAGAATATCGATTAATAGTTGATTTAGAAAATAGTAATTTAGTGTTTGATGAAAAAAGGAAAAGAAATTCGATGTTTGCCTACTACATGTGGTTTTTTTTTTTGAAGTTTAAAACTAATTTTTTCTTCTTTTTCTTTTAAAAGGTTAAACCAATTTAAAAGTAATTACTATTTATAAATATACGTGAATCAAACAAAAAAAACTTTAACTATCTCATATATACTTATTAGTACTTGCAATATTTTCCCCCATTACTTTTTTAATTTTAATTTTTATTATGGTTAAATGGTTTTAGATCCATCAATTATGGAGATCACAGTTATAGCTGCAAGAGACTCAATAGAAGCATTGTCTACTCTAAAAGTTCAACGAAACAATATCGATCTCATAATCACAGATTATTACATGCCTGGCATGAACGGTCTACAACTCAAAGAAAAGATCACTCAAGAATTTGGAAATTTACCGGTCATAGGTAACTTTTTTTTTCCCCTTTATACCTTAATAAAATTATAATATTTTTTTAATAATTTAAAGATATATTTAACCATTTTTCTTACAACTTTTTAAAAAATATAAAAGTTATGTCGTCGGATACCAACAAAGAGCAGGAGAGTTTAACTTGTGGAGCGATGTGTTTCATTCCAAAACCCATCAAAGCAACTGACTTAACCAAGATTTACCAATTTGCTTTAACCTACAAGAGGAATAGTAAGTCAATATTATGGACCGAGGACAACAATAAGGACACAAATGTTAGTGTCCCACAGCAAATGCAGTTGCTCCCTGAACAAGCTAATGTCCAGAGGACCAAGAAGAAGTGCGCATCTGATTCAAGATCCGTGAACAGTATTACAAATGACAGTTGTGTTAGTACTGTTGCTTCACGAAAAAATCGAAAAAGAAAACCCACCGGTGATCCGTCGCAGCCCTCCAAGAAGCGTAAGGTTACGTGGACGGATCAACTTCACGACCTTTTCTTACAAGCCATCCGACATGTCGGTCTTGATAGTAAGTGTTTTGATTTTTATTTTAAAAACTGTTTCGGTATATAATACAAGCATGATAGATGCATACTTTACTTTCTTACAATTTCAAGTTTATGTATGTATCGACACTCACAAACTAATGTTTTACGTTCGTTTACTAATTTCCAAAGAGGCTGTGCCGAAAAAGATCTTGGCGTTCATGAACGTACCATACTTGACAAGAGAGAACGTTGCCAGCCATTTACAGGTTTGATCATATATAAATATATCTCTCTTTTCAAAAATGTTTATGGATCTTTATCAAATATATATATATATATATATGTTTATGGATTTTTTTTAAAGGGGAAAGTTATGTTTAATAATAATAATATATAAAAAAAACACTTCCGTTACGCGAATCAAACAAACAAAACTCTAACTTTCTCATTAAGCATACAAAATCTTTTGAGTTCGAGTTTATTTTGCTGATATAAACATTAGTTAAATATAACAGCTCGTTAACACCTTTTAATGAAGGTTTAAAAGGCTGTTGAAGAGAAAAAAATTTGGTGAAAAGGTGTTAACGATATATTAATGTTGAATAACTATGGGTTAATTAAAGCGGAAAATATAATTTTAATTTGGGAAATTTTTTATGTTTAGTGTGATAGAACTTGTTTCCTCTGATTTGTGTAAATTGTGATTTGTTTTTTACTTTTTCCATTGTTAAATCTATAGATCCAAACCATATATTATGTTTCATTTAGTTTTTAATTAATTAACTGAAAATCGTTTGCTACGTTATGCAGAAATATCGGATTTTCTTGAAGAAGGTCGCGGACCAAGGTTTGAATCTTGCGTTGCCGGGCACAGATTCGATTTTTTTGCATGCTCACATCATGGAGCCGTACTACAACAACTATTACACACCCTCTACTTCTTGGTACGAGACAAGTCTTAACAACAGATCATTCTACTCCAAACCGGCCGGACTCGGCCTTGGACAGTCTAGACTTTTATCCAACATACGTGAGCCCTTCCGCTTCAACCAGATGCCTTACAACTACATGAACCGGTCATCCACCTATGAGCCGCACCGTATTGGATCTGGATCAAACTTGACGCTGCCCATCCAAAGCAACCTCAGCTTCTCAAACCAACCATCTCTAAACGAAGGAAGAAGAAGCTTTTTTGAACCATCCATGGTGGCGAATACAATCGGCCAACCATCTCTAAACGAAGGAAGAAGAAGCTTTTTTGAACCATCCATGATGACGAACACAATCGGCCAAACATCTCAAGTTCTTGGGTTTGAACAACATGGGCCGTCAGCTATTGGTGGTAATAATCTCAACAATAACATGATGATGAGTAGCTATGGAAGTTTTACTCCAAACCAACCAGGACCTAGTCACTTCTCCTTTGGGATGCAATCGTTCTTAAACAATGAGAACACTCCATATAACCCTAAGCCACATACCAATGCAACTACACAGCCAAATCTTGAACTTCTTGAACTAGAGAATCTCAACTTATATGATGATCTCGGCAAGACGAACGAGCTTTCTTGCAACATAAGTAACTTTCTTTTTGATCGCAACAAGGTATCCTGTCTTCGCTACCTTAATTTTTCAATAATTTATTATATATATAACTGAAGTAAGTTTTGTGAGATATGTGTTTCAAAATTGGCGTGAGCAGCAGCAACAAGGAGGAGCGGATTCCACCAACTTTGATCTCCCTGGAAATTTTCCAACTGAACAGAATCAGATTTTCCCTGTTCAAGACGATGGTAACTGGACCACTGTGAACATGAACCAGGTATTTACATAATAACTATTAAAGATTTTAGCAATTACGATATCGAATTTGAACCAAACGTACTCCTATACCAAAAGATTAGATATTATCATATGTCCGAATAGTATGTCTTACTGACTTATATATGAATTTGTTGTGAAGGGTCATTCTAATGGACAAACATCGAACAATCTTCCTCCTCCGGAGACGAATTCAACAATTTTCAACATGAATCCTATTAATAATCAGGTACCTATACAGCTAATTGAGATCATTCTAAAATATTTCATGTAACTATGATGATATATACTTAATATAAACGAAATGATTGTTTAAATATATTCTGAAACCTTTACTCGATTTGTTAGGAACAAGATGTTCCAGATTTAACAGATGGGTCGTTTTTAAACCCGCAGGTAAACGTCCCGTTAAAAAAAATTTAAACACTAATTAAAAAAATTATTTGTATATAATTTTATGTGAAGTTTATGAGTCTCATAACATATTTTTGGTGAATTTTTTCTTATATAGGATTTGGCTTTCGAAGACTTCGTGAACTCTCTGTTAAACAATGACATGAATTGAAAAAGTTTCTCCAAGATGTTCTCACAAAGCGGGGTTAAGAAATAAAACCGGCGACACCAAGTAGTTTTCTAAAATTAACAAAAAAGTAGTTATTTTCTAAGAAAATATATCTAAAAAAATAGTTATAGAAGTATGGTTTTGGTTGTGTAATATATTTCTTAGTGTTGGATATTATCGTATGTCAGAGAACTTTTCTATATGACATATTTTATATAATCCTTTTTTTAAAAGGCATGGCTTAGGTTTTATTCATCTGATACCTCTCCTGTTTATATTATCCGTGTTCACACTATAATTACCTTACGCCATAGATTGCAAAATCAAAAAGAAAGAAATTTAATCCCTTATTTTTCACTCCAACTCTTTTCGAAACGCCACCAATTGTAGAAAGCAAATTGTAAAAGTAATATATATCTCGCCCATTTTTATCGCTCACCCAAAATAGTTGTCAAGGAAACATTTAGAGCCATACCAAATCTTTGTGACATTACGCAAGAAAGTTTTTCTTATTGGATACCCAATCATGTCAAAATAATTTTTTTGACAAATTATTTGATGTATCTTATAATAATCCATGATCTCTTAGTGGTTATCATAAAGGCTTAATCATATCAAAAGAACTTTAGATTTTGTTAATTCGCTTTTTTAAAACAACCATAATGTTAATAATTAGCTCTACTAAATCCTATAATTTCCTTAGTGAACTTTTTTGTACTTTGCCATTTCTCATGTCGATTGACCATTGGAGGATTAGGTATTTGTTTATCCTAAAGATTCTCTCTATCTCTCTCTCTCTCTTTTGTTCTGACTTTGTAGCCTTAGCAGGAAGCAATGAATATAATTTTTGGTTCACCAGAAGTTACCAATTCCTCAAGAAACATTTTCAATGCTATGATTGGCATGTGTTACCAAATACCAACATGCCTGCTTTGTTTTCTTGTCTTCGTTTTTTTCTCGTACATCTCGTTGATTTGATATTATGGGTTTGACTATTTAATTAGATGCATAACAAGAGGAACCAAACAATCAAAACAAACAGAACAATTAACTAAACAAAATATCAAATCATGATATAGTAAATAAATATTAACGGTAATTTCTCATCACATTCTCGCAAATACGTTCATATACTAACAGTTTTTTTATAGACTATTAAATAGTTTTTTTTTATAATATAACTGTTTATTTGTAATAGTAAAGAAAATCCAAATCTTTATGTTGACTAGGAGGATAATGATGATGATGAAACTCTATGTGTTGAAACTCCCCTGTTATTCGTAAATCACAAATCACACACCGTCATTGAAATTAAAAACAAAACAAATCACATATAAAATTGGAGAAATACAAAACATATTTATCGTGTATTATATATATATATGTATGGTGGTTTAGCTTAATCGAAGAATTCCCATTTAAATCTTGGAGGGATCGGTTTAACCGTTTCGACCGGTTTTGCCGCCGATGTGGAATCAAACATCTCCCATTTCGTAGTTACAACCGCCGGAGTACCTGAAGACGATCCACTAGAGTTCCTCCGTTCCTCCTCCTCATCTTCATCCACAAACGATAACAAATCGCGTTGCACAAATTGCGTTTGCGTTTGCGGTTTTTGGCGAACCGATTTGCTAATTTCAACTTTTTGAGTAGCGTTTTTGACCTTCAAAACGTCAAGTGCCTCAACGTACTTCTGAACTCTTTTCACCTACCAAAAATACAAAATCATAAATCAAACTAAAATCACAGATTCGAACTGAATTGAATTGTTAGGTAATTAATATATATATATATATATATATATATAATTAAACCTGCATCTTCCTCTTCAATTTGACATCTCCATCAGCAGTGATCGCATCAAGTCTCAACAACTGATTCATTAACATCTCTATCAGATTCACAAGACTCTTCTCTTCCACCTTCCCTCCTTTTCTTATCACTGTCTCAAACGCCGACACCTTTAATCGGAAACAAATCAGAGTCAAAGATTCAAAATTTGACAACAGTTAAAAAAAAAAAAGCTGTGTTTTTTTTTCCATTTTAAACCTGTCCGGCGAGCCTGTCGACTTCAAAACTAATATCGGCGATAGATTTAGAAGCTTTTTGAATGACGGCGTTTTTCCTTTTTTCAAGGAGACGTTTCTCCTGAGAAATTGGATCTTCTTTAAGAACAAGCTTTGACCGATCTTTAACTCCACAAAGATCTAAAAACATCTTCGAATCTCTTTCTTTGTCTTTGTACAAAACCTTCATGTCTTCATGGTGAAGTCCCACCTGATCAGACAATATCTTCTTCAACTCTCCTGTTTCCAATCAAATTAAACAAATCAAGAAACACCACTTTTGCTTTATTAATTAACGCTGAATTCAAATATCAAAAAAATTGAGGTTACCAAAGCTAGATTGTGAATTGATGGTGATCTCGTGATACACCGACCCGTATTTGACACGAACCCGAATAACACGTGGCACATCGGAGTTCTGATCTGTCCGCCGTTGTACAACCATTCCACCGGGTCGGTGTTCCCACTCATTACCACTACTTCCGCCGCCTCCACCGACGCTGACGGGCGGCGACGTTCCTGTTTTCATTTTCATCATTCTTTAGTATTCTTTGCTTATACTCGTCTCTCTGATCGAAAAAAAGAGATCTCACATGTTATAAAGAATCAAATGGAGAAAGAGAGAGGTGATGAATATGATTTCTGAACACGATCAAGAAGAAGAAGCAAGCAAGGAAGAAGAATAAAGAAACGTCTGAACAAAGGGAAGTCAATAATATTTTTTTCTTTTCTACAACTCTAACTTTTAATATATATATATATATATATAAAAATAAAATCATAAATTAAAGAAAAAAAAAAGAGTGACAGCTAATGGTATTGTTGTTATGTCTCATCATCAGTAATCACACATATATATAATATGTATATACTTACTTATATGATTCCCATATTTTTTTTGTATTATTAATTTGTGATTGTGTTTTCTTTATCAGTTTGGTTGTCTCTATTCTAAATACAGATAATCCATCTATGTCAATGTCAATGGGAAAAATCAAACATAGACTGAATGTTTCTTTATAGAAAATACCACAATATTTTCTTTAGAGAAAATACCAAAATGCCACAATACCGGGAAAAATAAAAAAATAAAAAAAGTACCACAATACTTATGGTCAAATTCATAATATTTATTCATACCACAATGTGAAAACAGACTTTGCTGCGACAAGTGGCAAGTTCCAAGTTCCACTATCCAAATCCACCTGTAGTGGTAACCAAGCATTTGAACAATAGTCACTTTCTGGTGACCGACCTCATGAGCTTCACTGTTAGACTTAGAACAACAAGCTTTACGGATAAGACACACAACAATAGTTACAAAACAGGTCCGGCCCAATATTTTGTTTTCCATGGGACCTTTTTCTTAAGAAAATTTTCAACTTGATCGTGGGTCCTGGGTCTGGACACCTCCACATAACCCACTCTGGCCAGAAATGTTTCAAAGGCAACAATGGTTTAATTTTAAACCAAAGCCATAGACTTGTCCATTCCAATGTCAATGGCTTCTTTACCCTTCAATATATGCCATGACTCCTTAATTTCTTGTCTTTCTTTTTACGCAAATAAGTTTTCAGAATGTTGTGTAACAATCTTCTTTCTCCTTAGTCTCATCTTGTAAGTTTGTTTTCTTCTTTTTTTTGCTTTAAATATCAATACGACAATATGCACCTTCTTTTCTTTTATTTATATAGCTTTATTTCCTTACAAATCTGGTTTGTTAAATCTGATAAACGTTTGAATGTGTATATAAAAAAAGTCTATATAGAAAAAGAACGACAAAGAGAAAAAATTAATGTCAATATTTTATCGATTTCTCTGTTGAGCAAAGCAAATGTCATACAACCACTTCCATTTGGCAAACGCAGCAAAGCTGCAAGAGTGAAAGAGAAAAGGGATATTAATCGTTAGTAGCATTGACAAATATTTGTTTGTGTTAGCAAATCTTGATGACAGTATAATTAGAAGAAAAAAGTCGGTACTAGCCTTACTGTTTTCGAGCCAGCGACGAATGCAATCTTTGTGATATTTGTGAGCACAGGGTAAAATGGTCATTTTATCTCCCCTAACGTAATCTGACTCGCATTGTAATTCATTTGTAACATTATTTATGTAATGTGGGTTAAATTATGATGGAAGTTAAGAATTATACTCTTTTTTTAATTTTAAAACCAGAAAAACATGTATGTGCTTCTGCTTAATATAGTAATATACTTTTTATTTTCTATAGAAGATTGAAACTTGATGGCAGGTAATTGAGAAATCTGTCTCTTTGTAATGCTTCACCTATATTGACTGTCTCAGCCCGTGCACCTATGTTTACTCTTTCACCTTCTTGTGTCCGTGGGATTATTTCCTGTGATAGATTGTGAGATTATTACTATGAATATATATATATACTTACAAAACATATATGAAACCCAAAATGCTTTCCAAATATTTATGGTAACCAACATAAGATGCAGTAAGTTTGATCTACTTAATTATCAATTTATTAGGAGTTGATCGACAAACTCATCCAATTGATTATTACTCAACGGAAACAATACATGGACCAGTTTTGTTTAGGCATAACGGTAAGACTCAGTATTAATTTCCAGGAGAGAAAAATATTATAGTTGTTTTAGATATGCTTACATCGACATAATATTGGTTTGGTCGATCCCCAAAGCGTTCTGCAAACGTATATTAGAGGTTATTAATTAACCGGTGACAAATAATCGGAGAAATGTCTTGTGAAGAATAATGTTTTTATGCAATAGGACTAAAAGGCAACATTGGTGGAGGTTGGTTTTGAAGATGATAATTAACCGTAGGAGAATTTTCTAGTTCTGACCAATGCTCTGGTGATACAGGCATTGGAGAATTGTCGACTCTACCATGTTCTCTGAGAGATTCTTCGAATTTTCTTGTGATTTCATCAGCTTCGCCGAAAAAGTAATGGTATTCAGGAGAATTTTGGAAATCTTCCATCTTTTTAATTTATTCAAAAGTTATAATATTGGGGAAATAGATTTTCACTGATTTTGTTACGTGGCGTGACATTTTATATGTATCGTTCTATTTCGTTAAAGTGTTGTCGTGATCGTGTCTTAATTAGAGCATGTAAATATGTTTATGAAATGTGCAAGAAAAGAATTAAGTAGACGTAATAAAATTGATAGTTTGCAGATCGAGTGATAAATACGTTAATCTATGGATCAGTGATTACATTATTTCAAATACTCAAAATTCTTAATTATATATTCAAACCGGATTTGCAACGTATTTACTATTTAGTATTGTTGTACAGAAATTTTTTTATTTAACGTGATCTAATATATTTTATATAAACGATATATAAATTAATTTAAATATCTTAATTAATCTGTAAAGAAACTCACGCCATCACACACTGTTATTTTCCCTAACTTTTAGTATTTTTTTATCATGCAAAACTTATGAAGTAACTAGAACAAGATCATAGAAAGCATCACTTCATTTCATGATCTAATTATTCTACAAGCTTAAGCTGTATACATACGTTTATATTCTATAAATATAGATGGAATCCACCAATCCAAAAGTGAATTAAAAAAGCAGGAGAAGAAACAATAAAATATATAATTAGAATGGAAGCTCTCAAGTCCCTTGCAGCTATTCTCATTGTCATGTTTCTAGCCATAGGGGTTCGAGCCCAAGAATGTAGAGACGATCTGAGCAATATGCAGGTGTGTGCGCCGCTGGTTCTGCCCGGTGCGGTCAATCCGGCCCCGAACTCAAATTGTTGCGTTGCCCTCCAATCAACTAACAAAGATTGTCTATGTAACGCTCTTCGCGCAGCCACTACACTTACCTCTCTTTGTAACCTCCCCTCTTTTGATTGTGGTAAGATCATCCATCCATTAATAAACCTTTTCTTTTTTCACAAAATTATTCCATTTACAGTGTGTGTATTTTTTCGTTATATTTTTGTGGACTGTGCAGGTATAAGTGCCTAGTTCAGCAACGGTCAGTTCCGAGGATTTGGGGGAGTTTGGTCTGCAAAAGACAAAGGCGAATAAAATAAAAATAATGAGAAATGCACTTGTTTAAAATTGGTCTGTTGTTTGGTTTGTTCGATGCGTATGACAGATCTATTGAATATCGTTTTCACAATTATTACTATTTATTATGGAATGTTTTCTATAATTGGCATCATTTTAGACGTGCTTTAATTAATATGCAACTTCAGGCAAAACTCAATTCAAATTTCAAAAGTAAGAAACTATCTCATTCATGAGTAAAATTATTCACATAGACCAAAATAAAAATGATGTTGGTATGGTCCGAATTCCGAACCAGAGATTTGGTAGAGACCCATTGACTTTAGTTAATATTGGTTCAAAATATGACGCGTGTAATCAACGCGGATGACGTAAGATCCGTGTTAGCTTACACACTCACATATATATATACAGTATATCGCCATTACACACTCACTTCCATTCCCAATTGTATTTGCTATTTTTTTTATTCTTGTCAACACAAAAATAAAAATAAAAATCCTCAACCGGAGAATATTCCGACTAAGTTTAGTTCCGGTAATGAAGTAAGTATGGGTTTTTTTGGACGACTGTTCGGAAATAAGAAGCAAGAGAAATCAGCACAGACGAAGAACAGACGAAAATGGAGCTTCGCCACCAGATCCTCAAATCCAGCGACGGATTCGTCTTCTTATCCAAGCACGAGACGTGGGGAAGAAGATAGATTAGACGCCGATAAGCATGCGATAGCCGTTGCAGCTGCTACAGCCGCAGTAGCTGAAGCCGCACTCGCTGCTGCTCATGCGGCGGCGGAGGTCGTGAGACTCACCAATGGTGGTAGAAACTCGTCGGTAACTCAAATCAGTCGAAATAATCGCCGGCGAGCTCAAGAGTATATAGCGGCGATGAAGATTCAATCCGCTTTCCGTGGCTACTTGGTTAGTTACTTCCTTAAACTAATCTTAATACTCTAAAAATCCGAAATTTTGAATCTTTAATTCTGTTTTGAGAAAAATTAATTTCCCAAATTTTTTGAGCTAAGTGTAGAATAGCTGTCTGATGTTGATTTTATCTACTTAAACCACGAATTTAAATAAGTTACAGGAAATGTGCAAAATTTTGTATTTTTGTATTGGTCCCCGTAAAAGACTATGAAAGGAGACAAATCAATGAATATAGAACCAAGAAACTTGTTGGAAATCGATATGATTCTCTACCGACATTATTTATTGCTCTCGAGTACTATAAGATGAGAATTCTCTATTTGGTCCCGAAAAATATGTATCATATCTTATCTCTAACAAAATATCACCTAACTAGATTTAGCTTTATGGTTTATCCTTTGATCTACTCGTGCGACTATTCAGAATTGTAAAAACCAACTTTAACATTGATATAAAATAACCAATATATACATTACGAAAGGGTCGAATTCTTTCTTTTTTGCTTTTTTTTTTTTTTTTTAAAATCCTTTTTCATTCTAGTTTCTCCAAAGTCCCAAATGCATTTTACAGATGGGTTTTTAAGCTTTTTGAGCTTTCAAATGTCAGCCTTTTTCTCACCTTTTACTATGAAAGTTGCAACTTGCAACCTATCTTAATAACAATTGTTAATTAGTTTTTTGTTTTCTTCAAATGATAATGGATAGGTTTATGTGGTTCAAACACACATAATTTAGAGATTCTCTAATTTTATTGCTTAGAATAAATAAATTATTTAGAAAAAAATGACAGTAGTTGGGAAACTAAAAAGTAGAATTTAAATTTACTTCTTGCATCTCTTTTGGTTTTGAATTAGGTGTGTAATAAAACTGTTTTAAATTCAGGCGAGGAGGGCGTTGAGAGCGTTGAAGGCATTAGTGAAGCTTCAAGCGTTAGTGAAGGGACACATAGTAAGAAAACAAACGGCTGATATGCTACGTCGGATGCAAACGCTTGTTCGGCTCCAAGCTCGAGCTCGAGCTTCACGTTCTTCTCACGTTTCTGACTCATTCCACTCTACAACGTTAATGGTTCCATCTTCCCCACAATCTTTCCACTCACGATGCGTTTCGGAAGCTGAGTACAGCAAAGTCATTGCAATGGACCACCACCACAACAACCATCGTCCACAGATGGGTTCAAGCCGGTTATTAGACCAATGGAGAACAGAGGAAACTCTATGGAATACACCACGGTACAATGAAGATAATGACAAGATCCTAGAAGTCGACACTTGGAAGCCTCACTTGAGAGAATCACCAAGGAAAAGAGGATCTCTTGTGGTTTCAACAAGTGTGGAGAGCAGTCCACAGTTAAGGTCTAGACCAGGAAGCAGCAGTGGTGGTTCAAGGAGAAAAACGCCTTTTACGCCTACGAGAAGCGAGTACGAGTACTACTCAGGGTATCACCCTAACTACATGGCTAACACTGAGTCTTACAGAGCAAAAGTCCGGTCACAAAGCGCCCCAAGACAGAGGCTACAAGAGTTATCTGCAGAGAATGGCTACAAGAGGTCTGTGCAGGGACAGTATTACTACTACAGAGCGGCTGCAGAGCGATCGTTTGATCAGCGTTCGGATAATGGTATCGCGGGTTACAGAGGAGTTCCTGATGGGTTAGATCGATACCAAAATGAGAAATCGAAGATGTATACTTCGTTTCTCAACTCTGATCCTCGTATGTTTTAATAGTCGAAAAATAAGTGAGTGGGAATGTGTAAATTATTAGATTTTCGACATACCAGTACAGACAAGACATCTTTGTTTTGACTGGATCCAACGGTACAGAACTCGTACCAACAAGCTATGGGGTTCCTGATAAAAAAAACTTCAATAATTTTGTGGTGATGTCAAATCAAGACGTGGGAATCACCACTTTAAAGCAATGAATTGATTGATAAGAGTGATAAACATTTCATATTACACAAAATCTCCTTTTCTTTTCCGGTAAAAAGGGGTCTATAGAGTCACACATACATATGCAAATCACACAAGATCCTGAAATACTAAAAACATATACCTATAATAATATTTGCAATTTTACAAAGTAAAACATGTTTACTTATCAGATATCATCACAACTCCATCTTGAGGTGGGAACACAACGCAGGTAACGACACCATCGGCAGTGATCAATGCCATTTTCTCCTCGGAATAGCATCACCAGAGTCACCACAAACCTGTACAAAAAATTTCAATAAATGTCTCACATTCGGATTTAACATTGAAATGACAGAGTGAATGAAAATTTTACCCTGAAATCAATAGAGCCAGAGATATGAGCCACAATATGTATTGGTAAGGCTTGTACTTGGATCTCAGAGGTGTGACTTGTGGCATATGCTCTCTTGCTAACCACTTGAACTGAGGACGAGCCAGTAGAACAAAACCGAGTAGAAACCCCGTTAGAAAACCACCCACATGAGCAAAGTTATCAACGTGAGGCAGAATCCCAATAGCCAGGTTTATCAAGATGACAAACAAAAGCGTCAAAAGTGCTGCAATCTGGTACAAAAGGTTCAGATCAGAAACAACTAGACATGAAAGAGCATGAACCAACATGAACATAAATTTTTCGTAGAGACTTTGTTAGAGTAGATTGTCCAGTTGGTGAAAAGTTCAGAAAGCATTGAGCCTAGGAGACCAAACAAAGCACCAGAAGCTCCAACAGAGATACTGTTTCTGATGAACAACGACGACAATATGCTCCCTCCTATTCCTGATAAGAGGTATATAACTCCAATTCTAACTGCAAATTTTTCAGAACCAAGATTCAGATTTCTAGCAATAGAAATTACAAAACTCGAAGACTAAGTTGTTTGACAGTTTACAAATCAAGGAATGTATTACCAAAACCAAATTGCTGCTCGAGGCGAATGCCAATGAAGATGAGACTTAGCATATTGGCTGCAAGATGAATAACACCAGCGTGTAACCATATACATGTCAGGAGACGCCAAGCTTCTTGCTTCTCCACAACTTTGCTCCACTCAAGTGCTCCTAACTTCTCCAATCTTCAATTATATCAAACCAAAACATATATAATCATGTCAATATGTTGTGTCTCAATTTCACATAACTCCATCATTCACATCTCAAATTTTCCCTAGAATAACACCTAAATCAGATGGTTAATGATCATTGTAACCGACAAAACTCTGAAACGGAACCAAAACGTGAATTTCACTAGCAATAAAAACCCTAAATCAACATCGATACCAAATTCGAAACGTACGTATGAGAAGAAGGACCAAAGAGAGGATTAGTCCGGAGAGGCTCAAACGAGAGTCTCCCAAGGAAGTTAGCGACACAGTGACCTCTGAGACGGTGTGACTCAAAATTGTTAGGACAATTGTTGACAAACATCACCACGACGAAGACCACCACGTTAGCCACAACGAACATCGGAACAAGCCACGACGTCCACTGCGACGATAACGCGTCATCGTCAAATTCATTATATGACAACGCTACCGGTGCAGGCGGTGGTCCGGTTTGACTACGATCTCCGCCTCTGCTTCCGATCCCTCGATCCTTCGCCGACATTCGGTTCTCCAGATCATCTCCGACAGCCATAGTAGTCTCTCTCTCTCTGTGTCTGGAATTGTTTATTGTTTTTTTTTTGTTGGTTGGGTTATTTGATTGAAGGCGGTAAGAAGAGTTAAACCTTATTTGAGAGTGGGTGAGAAAGTGGGTTTTTCGTAACCAATTATATTATTACACGTGTAAGTTGTAATGCGTTATAGTTTTCGTTTTGAAGTACGTGTAACGGTGTACCGTGGTCTATTGCACACTGTATTACAAGTTACAATTTATAACAGAGCTAACGAGCGCTTGATTTTTCTCAAATTGCCTTTCACGCTAAAGCTGTGATTGTGACATGATAATTTGTTTTTTTTTAAAGGATTTTCAATATTGCAAGCCAAGCCCATGCCAAAAGTGTTTTATGGATCTTATAGCCCAATGAACAAATAAACTCTTTCTGGTGTGTTTACCATAAATTCGATAATTAATTTATAAACTAATTACAAATTTTGACCACGACAATTAATTCATGGGATTATACGGGGGACAACCTATTTTGATGTTTTGCTCTTGTTGTTTCCTTTTTCTTTAGAGTGCTCAAGTATATCTTCATTGGATCCTTTAAAATCTACCATAAACGATTCAATGTAAACAATTTTTTTTTACTTATACGAAATTGAATTTTTTTTATTGCATTCAGGTGTTTATAAAACACATAACCCTCGGTTTATCATCGGAACACGTCTCTCCTCGGTTCACCGTTCACCTCTTACCAAAATTTCGGGTTTAACTTGAACAGACGTGTGATCAAATAGTTGCTTTGGTACGTGTTCTTCCTATAGCATCGTCACTAAAGTTGTCTCTCCCTCCAATACCAAAACGTTTTTTTTTTTCCTTTTTTATTCATCAACAATGGTTTTCAATTTTGCAATTGCATAGAAAGCATTTTTCACTTCTCAAAACTGCTTACCTTTAATCTAGAAAATGAAGACTTTTCCTTTTTTACTAAATTTATCTCTCAGGGGAAAATTCGTAGTAAAAAGAAGAACACGCAAACTTATGTTTTAACTAAAAAGAGAAGAAGCAAAGTCGAAGATGTAATAAAAAGAAGCCACGTGGAAGAGTGGGACAAGTGAAAGTGGAAGTCGACAAAGCAAAGGGAGAATTAGGGGGGCAAAATAGGAAATAAAGAAAAATATGTTCCGGCTGCATCTTCTTCTTTGTCTTTCTTTTTGTCTCATACGGACCAAATTAGAGAGAAAGAGAAAGAGAGTTCGCGTGCTGTTTCAGTATCATATCTAATCGCAGATTCTTTCCTTTCTCTAATCTTTCCACGACGGTTGACCTAATTTTTCGATACGTCCAATTGAATTTGAGGTAGACAAGAGAGTGGATTCTCATCTGAAGAACAAGATTGATAGAGATAGAGAGAGAGAGAGAGATAAATGGGGAATTCGTTTGGATGTTCAGCTTCCGGCGAGAGATTGGTGTCGGCGGCGAGAGATGGTGATTTCGTGGAGGCTAAGATGCTTCTTGATTGCAATCCTTGCCTTGCCAAGTACTCTACTTTCGGCGGTCTCAATTCTCCGTTGCATTTCGCCGCCGCTAAAGGCCATAACGAGGTTTCTTTTCCTTTCTCTTATTGCTTTTATTTTCGTTAAATCTTTCGTTTTTTCGAATTTTTTATATAAAGTTTTTCTTTTTTAACCATTGTGATATTAGATCGTTGGGCTGTTGCTCGAGAACGGAGCTGATGTGAATTCCAGAAATTATTGCGGTCAGGTATAATTCGAGATCCAGTTATTCTCAATTGGATTTTTTTTTGAGATTTTAAATTGTTGAGCTGATTTAATGATTCAAGTTCGATTCTTTTGACTTAGACGTATCTTAATTTGATCTAGGGATTTTAAATCTTTAGCTAAGTTTGAGCTAATATCATAAAAATTCGATTTTGAATTAGATTTATAACAAGAGAGATCACAAACCAATGATTAAAACTTAACACTGAATCCACTAAAAGCCAGGAATTTAATATGCCAAGTGTGTAATTGATCTTGTTTCAGACGGCATTGATGCAAGCTTGTAGATACGGACATTGGGAAGTTGTGCAAACTCTTTTGCTATTCCGATGCAATGTGAGTTGTTTTCATCACTAGTTGAAACAAAACTATACGATTTGATTCAGACGTTGTTTCTTATTATCTATCGTCTTTTCTTTTCTCAAAGGTTACAAGAGCTGATTATTTAGCTGGAAGAACAGCGCTTCATTTCGCTGCAGTGAATGGTCACGCCAGGTGTATTAGACTTGTCTTGGCAGATTTTGTACCTAGTGAGAAACTAAACACTCTTCCTGAGACTAGTGTGATCACTGCAAAGAACAAATCCGAGCAAAGGTTTTTCGTTTTGAAACCATCTTCTATGTTTTTGAGATTTTAATTAATTCTACAGCTCCAACAACTAAATTTTGTCTTATGGTGCAGTGCATTGTCTAAATTTGTGAATAAGGCGGCTGACGGTGGAATCACAGCTCTTCATATGGCAGCCTTGAATGGATTATTTGACTGTGTACAGCTTTTACTTGATCTTGAAGCAAATATTTCCGCTGTGACATTTCATTATGGAACATCAATGGATATGATTGGTATGAGCTCTTTACCCAAAATTTCCCTTGTTTTGAGTAAAAGATTATTTTTTTTACTAATCCCAAGATAACAATTTTGGTCTTAATTACCGTTTCAGGAGCAGGAAGCACGCCTTTGCACTACGCCGCTTGTGGTGGGAATCTGAAATGTTGTCAGGTAAAAACACTACTAGGTTGGTTCTTTTTTTGTTTTGGTATTTTGGAGACAAAGAGTTGCGAGAATCTCAAAATTGCTGTGTTTTTCCATAGATTCTTCTTGCAAGAGGTGCAAGAAAGATGACATTAAACTGCAACGGGTAAGTTATTCCATCACAATCTTCTAATGTTCTGTTTCATGTTCAAAACCAGTTTCGGGGAAATATTTGACTTCCTTAGAATGGAAACTTTCCTTTTCAAATTTGTTTTTTAGGTGGCTACCTATTGACATAGCACGGATGTGGAGTCGTCATTGGTTAGAAC
This sequence comes from Cardamine occulta, assembly GCA_028015245.1. NCBI lineage: Eukaryota > Viridiplantae > Streptophyta > Magnoliopsida > Brassicales > Brassicaceae > Cardamine > Cardamine occulta. The sequence continues at coordinate 22,278,143 of CM051382.1, read as the reverse complement.
CGTTGCTTTCGCCAAATTCAGATGTTGTCATTCCATCTTTTCCTCGTTCCAACTACTTATCATTGCCCCTTTTGAGTATACTCAACATCGCAAGGTAATGAATAAAACTCCATCTGAGTAATGAAGAAACCTCCATTGAGTTTATAGGAACCAAACTCTGGCTTCAATATGTGTCTCAGGTGATTTATTTTCTTGTTAACTATTTGCTTGCAGAGAGTTTGGGTTGCAGTCTGCAACCATCACAGATGAGGTCGATATATGTGCGGTCTGCCTGGAAAGAACATGCACTGTTGCTGCTGAAGGTTCGGTTTAAATTGTAGTCATACTCATTTTCAGATTTTTATTAATGTCCTTAAACTTAAAAAACGAAAGTTGCGGGTTTGGTGTTTCAGGTTGTGAGCATCAGCTGTGTGTGAGATGTGCGCTATACCTTTGCTCTTCGAGCAATGTTCCCTCGGTGACAGTTGGCCCGCCCGGTTCAATTCCTTGCCCTCTTTGTAGACACGGAATTGTGTCGTTTAAACAACTCCCGAGCTCCCTCACCAGAGAAATGAAGTTACCTATGTCACTCGGGTTCTGTGCACCGTGTATGCTTCACACAGGAGACACAACAGATCAATCATCACCAACATGCCCAACTACAGAACAGCGTAGCAGCAAGACCCGGGCGGCCGCGGTTTCATCTGACATGTTCTGTCCGGTAACATGTAGCCCATTCCCTTCAGTGAACATTCCAATGTGCACTTGCAGCGAAGGGACATGTCCAAATTTTGAGACACATGGGACAGAGAGACATAGCGAAGAACACGACGAATCTTCTCCTTCTCGAACAACAACTGAGCAGGAGAAGATAGAAGAAGGGCAAAGACTTGGGAAGACAACAACTTGCTCAAGCATGTTCTGGGGAAGAAGAAGCTGCAGCAGAGAGAACCAATGCAACTCCGAGATCAATGCTTGATTCATCTCACAAAGATTATTTCCATGTACAGAGAAGAGAGAGAGAAAGAATCTATGTCTCCATCATTTCTTTCTTTTTAAACGAGATGAGCTACAGAGAGTCTTCTTCTTAGGGTTTGTTTTGACTTTGGAGAGGCTACAGTTATTATTAATTTGTGGTGGAAGATTTGTAATTATCAATCATCATAATGATGGAGTCTCATTTTGCAAAATCTTTGTGTTTCAATCTGTTTGTTTGTAAGCATATGATTTTCAACACAAGACAGTCAAAACATTCCCATTTTCAGGTTTGATATTTTGAAATCTTCATTTGCTGAGCTCATCTGCGTGAGTTTTTTTTTTTTTTTTAACTGCCGTTACAAACTTCAAAACAATGGTCTACTAATAAATAAATAAAGATTAAAATTGCCGTTACATTGTGTCACGAGAGTCGTGTTTCTTCTCCTTCCTCTCTTCTTTTTCATCTTCAATCTCAATAAGCCTGAAAACAATTCTTCATTTCTCTTTAATAAGCATGATTTATCTTCTTTTCATGTAAAGATCGAGTCATTTGCTCTCTAAACCATGGCGTTTCTTCCCGCCTTATTCATCTTTCTCTTCTTCTCTGTTTCCACCACCGCCGTTAATGATTCAGACTCAGAAACAAGTTATTTGATATCTTTCAAACAATCTCTCCAAAACCCATCAGCTCTTGCGTTTTGGAACGTTTCATCTTCTCACTGTGATTGGATAGGCGTAACATGTCGTTTTGGACGAGTCTACTCACTATCTCTACCTTCAATGTCTCTCAAAGGCCATCTCTTTCCATCTCTCTTCTATCTCCGCTCTCTCTCAGTCCTCGACCTATCGAAAAACTCACTCTTTGGTCAGATTCCCAAGGAAATTTCAAGGTTGGAGAATCTTCAACAACTTAAACTCAACTTCAATTTTTTCTCCGGTGAAATCCCTCCGGAGCTCGGGAAATTGAAGAAGCTTCAAACACTAGACATCTCTAGAAACTCACTGAAGGGACTGATTCCGAGTCAACTCGGCGATTTAACTCAGTTATTGTATCTTGATGTAAGTGGTAACAATCTTTCAGGTTCACTTCCTCCGTGTTTATTCCTTAGCTTCTCTGCATTGTCTTCACTTGATGTCTCCAACAACTCACTCTCCGGCGAGGTTCCACCAGAGATAGGGAAACTAAGTAACCTCTCTGATCTCTACATGGGACTCAACTCTTTTTCCGGTCAACTCCCGCCGGAGATTGGTAACATTTCTTTGCTGAAGAACTTTGTTGCACCTTCTTGCTTCTTCAAAGGACCATTACCAAAGGAGATATCAAAGCTGAGAAATTTAGCAAAGTTGGACCTTTCTAATAACCCACTCAAATGCTCAATCCCAAAGTCGTTTGGAAAGTTGCAAAAATTAACCATTCTGAATCTTGTCTCCTCAGAGCTTATTGGATTGATCCCTTTAGAGCTTGGTCATTGTAAAAGCCTCAAGTCATTGATGCTTTCTTTCAATGATCTCTCGGGTTCTCTACCTTTGGAGTTATCAGAGATTCCTATGTTGACGTTTTCTGCAGAGAATAATAAGTTTTCAGGTTCTTTACCGTCTTGGATTGGTAAATGGAAGCAACTGGATTCACTTCTTTTGGCTAACAATAAATTCTCCGGAGAAATTCCTCATGAGATCAAAGATTGTTCAATGTTGAAACATTTGAATCTCGCTAACAACTTGTTAACTGGTTTGATACCTCCAGAGCTTTGTGGTTCTGGTGCATTGGAAGATATTGATCTCTCTGGGAATTACTTTACAGGAAACATTGATGATGATGATGTCTTCATTAGATGTACAAATCTTATGCAGTTAGTTCTTACCAAGAACCAGATAAATGGTTTGATTCCTGAGTATCTTTCCAAGCTTCCACTAATGGTTCTTGACTTGGATTCCAACAACTTCACTGGAGAGATCCCAACAAGTCTTTGGAAGTCAACGAATTTGATGGAATTTTCAGCTTCTTATAACCGTCTACAAAGCTATTTGCCTGTAGAAATTGGTTGTGCATCTTCCCTGAAGCGTCTTGTGCTCACTAATAATCAGATCAGAGGTGAAATACCAAGAGAGATTAGGAATCTTACTTTGTTATCTGTCTTGAATCTGAATTCAAACAAGTTGCAAGGAAAGATACCAAATGAGCTTGGTGATTGTACTTCTTTAACTACATTGAATCTCGGCAACAACAATCTCCAAGGACAGATTCCAAAGAGCATCACAGCTCTTTCTCAGCTTCAAAGTCTGGTTCTTTCTTACAACAATCTTTCAGGTTCAATTCCTTCAAAACCATCTACATATTTCCATCAGACAGAGATGCCTGACCTGAGCTTTCTTCAACACCATGGGAAGTTTGATCTCTCCTACAACAATTTAACAGGGCATGTTCCTTCAGAACTCGGTGATTGTGTTGTAGTGGTAGAGTTGTTGTTGAGCCATAACCATCTCTCTGGGGAGATCCCATCTTCATTCTCTCGTTTAACCAACCTCACAATACTAGATCTATCTGAAAATGCCTTTACTGGCTCAATTCCAGAGAAGATGGGTCACTCTCCAAAGTTGCAAGGATTAAACTTGGCTAATAATCAGCTTAGTGGTCTTATACCTGAAAGTTTTGGTCTCTTATGTAGGTTGGTGAAACTAAACTTGACCAAGAACAAGCTGTATGGATCAGTTCCTGCTTCTCTTGGGAACTTGAAAGAGCTTACACACATGGACTTGAGCTTTAACAAGCTAAATGGGGAGCTACCACCTGAAATTTCTCAAATGCTCAAACTTGTTGGTCTTTACATTGAACATAATGAATTCACTGGAGAAATCCCTGCAGATATTGGTAATCTGACGCAGCTTGAATACATTGATGCTTCTGAGAATATGTTATCCGGATATATAACAACAAAGGTCTGTGGATTACCTAATCTTCAGTTGTTGAATCTAGCCATGAATAATCTGCAAGGAGATGTACCGAGTGATGGTGTTTGCCAAGATCCTTCCAAGGCATTGCTTTCAGGGAACAAAGGGTTGTGTGGCAAAGTGATTGGATCAGATTGCAAGATCAATGAATTAAAGTTGTTGAATGCTTGGGGACTTGCAAGATTCATTCTTGGGAGTACGATCATTTTTCTTGTGTCTGTGTTCTCTCTACGCATATGGATTATGATGAGAAAGAGAGTAAAGCAAAGAGGTAATGCAGAGGGAATGAAAGAAAACCGATTAAAAGGGTTTGTTGATCAAAACCTTTATTTCTTGAGTGGAAGCAGATCAAAGGAGCCATTGAGCATCAATGTTGCTATGTTTGAGCAACCACTTGTCAAGGTGAGTTTAGAAGACATTGTGAAGGCAACAAATCATTTCGATAAGAAAAACATCATTGGTGACGGTGGCTTTGGGACTGTTTACAAAGCTTGTTTATCCAGTGGGAAAACAGTAGCAGTTAAGAAGCTTAACGAAGCCAAAACGCAGGGAAGCCGCGAGTTCATGGCAGAGATGGAGACTCTAGGGAAAGTGAAGCATTCGAATCTAGTGTCTCTTCTTGGATATTGCTCTTTTAGTGAAGAGAAGCTTCTTGTGTATGAGTACATGGTAAATGGAAGCTTAGACCATTGGTTAAGGAATCAAACCGGGATTCTTGAGGTACTTGACTGGTCTAAACGCCTCAAAATGGCTGTTGGAGCTGCAAGAGGACTATCTTTTCTACATCACGGCTTTATCCCTCACATCATACACAGAGACATCAAAGCAAGCAACATTCTTATTGATAGTGAGTTTGAGCCAAAGATTGCAGATTTTGGGTTAGCAAGACTTATAAGTGCATGTGAGACTCATGTGAGTACAGTCATAGCTGGGACATTTGGGTATATTCCACCAGAATATGGTCAGAGCTCTCGTGCCACGACGAAAGGAGATGTGTACAGCTTTGGTGTGATCTTATTGGAGCTGGTCACAGGGAAAGAGCCGACTGGTCCAGACTTTAAAGAGAGTGAAGGAGGGAACTTGGTTGGTTGGGTAGTTCAGAAGATTAACAAAGGGAAAGCGGTGGATGTTCTTGACCCTCTGGTTTATTCAGAGGTTTTGAAACACTCTATGCTTCGTCTGCTTCAGATTGCTGTGCTCTGCCTTTCTGAAACGCCGGCTAATCGTCCAACCATGCTTGATGTCTTGAAAGATCTCAAGAAGATATAAGCTAAAACCCCAAAACGTTGTTGTTGTTTCATGTGTTTCTGGTTGTTTAAGTAACTGTTAACTAGAATAAAAGAAGTGTAAGACTTTGTAATGCTAATGTTGGTGTAACTCTGTTTTTAAATGTTTAGACTTCAGACTTTGAAGTCTCGGTGCACGTCTTTCACGGTTTAAGCATTTATTACACTGACATAAATATGTTATGTCTCATTAAGTAAACATCAATCAAATTAACTGATGGGTTCCACATCCTTTTAATTTGAGATATTAGTCTATTACTTACCTGCATGTTGCGATTATATTTTTCCAATTTTGAACGAAGTGTATGTTGGCTAAAACAAATAAAGTTTTGCTGAATAATTGAGGCGTAATGGGATTAGTAATACCGGATTAGTGTTATAAGTAGAGTCAAAATACCAACGAGAATCTACATAGAAAAACGACCTGTATAGGAGACCGCATGGACCATGTGAATAAATTAATTTATCAATGCATGATTGTAACTCTATTTGTTCTCTTGTTCTTAATAGACTCGGATGGTTATATGCAAATTGATTTTATCTTCCTTTGCTCTTCCGTTATGGGGGCCGATGATCTATTTCCATATGGTTTACTATTTACGAAACTATTTTTAACCATCTATTACAAAAATAATTGTGTAAATAAAAAAATAAACAATTTAAAAATCCAATTCTAACAAAAAAAACCCGAAAACTTCCAAAATTAACTTTATAACCCCACAAACTCTTTCTTCCACTCTTCCCGCGATCTGAGTTTCGACCATCAGTTACCTAGAAACTTACAACAATCAGCTAACTTAGCATATTTCCCAAGCCAATTCAACACTTCACCTCCATCTTCAAACGTTGCAGGGTACCTATTCTCAAGAGCAATACAATTACATGGCATACTTTAGCTATTCTCCGGCAAAAGAAGTTATTAGCCGCCGAATCAGAGCTTCCGCTAACCCAACCTCCACCATGAAACTGCAACATCAGTGGAAGTTTCCGTTAATTCCTCTTCGGAGATGGCGCGTAACCTCCGTAAGGTTATGGGTTCTCGTTGTTGCATCCATAGCTGTTTCTTCGAAATTCGTCCGGTGCCGGAGAGTTTTGATTAAGAGGACCTTGGCTATGTCTCTGATCGGATATGGTTTGGTGGTGATAATTATCTTTGTGGCGTAACTTTAACGAATCCGGTTCAGGAGGAGAAATAGCAGATTCAGAGAGAAAAAGCAGATTCATTGGATCAATGTGGATATCTTTGGTTGCAACACCGTCGGTGAAAGACAGATTCGCGGCGGCGACGGATTCAGGATTGAGACACTGAACGAATCAGTAGCTGAAGCTCTGTGATGAATTCACGGAAGGTTCTGATGGATTTCACGGAAGGAATTCCATCAGCATCGGATCGGGTTATGATAAATTCACGCGGCGGAGCTAAGAAAATCAGAAGGTTATGATGGATTTGACAACGAAGAAAGAGGAAAATAAGAAAATGTGTTGAGAATGATCTAGAATTTAGAATTTGCCTAACTCGAATTTGGATTTCTCAACCTTTCAATTGGGGATTTTTCTGATTTGGTGATTTTGGAATTGGGATTTTTCTGAAATTGGGTATTTTCTGAAATTTTGGTATTTTCTGGTTTAATTTAGATGAAATCAGATTAAATTTGGTTTATTGTTGATGTTAAGTGGTTTAGTGTTTTCTGGTAAATAGTAAACCGATAACCATAATTTATGGATAATTAAGATTTCATGAATATGTGTGGATTGAGATTTGGAATTTTCAAGTTGTGGGTATTAAACATTGTAACTTTTATTTTGGATGGATATAAAACGATGCTTTAAGTATGTGTAAAACTAAATAGTTTTCGTGTGAAAATAGATCTTCGGCCCCGTTATGGACTTATGGTTTATGTAATTGATGAATGGAAATCAGTTTTTAGTAATTATCTTCTTCTTCTTTTTTTGTTAAAAAGAATTTTTATTATTATCTATAACTTATATAACTTCGTCGTATTCTAAGCGTATGATAATAGAGTCATGTTTGGTGTGTCATATGACTCGTGTTAGACGCTTCAACTTATCTCCTACATGATAAGGCGTGCAAGGGAAATATTGTTTCTAGGCTTATTTGTGTAGAAAAATACAAAAGCAATAAATAACTTTGGGTAAATTTGGCATGTGACAAATGGAAGCATATAGTACAATTGCTACTTATGTTTGCAAGAAACCCTGGTACATAAGAATATACACGAGTTAATAGTCTTGGAAAAATTCATTATTCATATATATATACACGAATGAATGAAAATGTTTACTAACATTCAAATTTGATTTTAATCTTTGGGGAATAAAATAATTGGATATCCACAACATTATATATCTATTAAAGATTTTATCGGATTTTACTTTTTTTTTGTTTGTTTATAATAAACACTATAGAAATTCATTATAAACGCTATGAAGTTCTAAAAACGCTATAGAAATGCATAGATTTAAAGCTAATATTCCAATTTACGATTTGCGGTTAAATCATCCACGGCTACACGAACATGATTGATAACATGATTTCATAATTATTTTGTTTAGTATTGCACTGATGAGATAATCATCATCAATCAAATTTATTTATATATGTAATTATCTTTAGTATAAATAAGAATCCTATGAAAAGGTTATAAAAAAAAAATACTAATATCGTGCCTTTGGAAGATAGTGTTACTTTTGAAGTAACTTTAGAAGACAACTTAAGTATATCATTAATAAACAAGAAGACTATCTGTTAATGTTGGTTGATGTCTTGGTGATACAAGTGGAGCCGGTTTGGTATATGGCCGGTTATTGGTCATGACCGGTCAGGTTAGGTTAGATCTGATGTTAGTTCAATACCTACCATTGAGTCGAAGATAAAAGAGATTCGATTGATCCAACGGCTCGTGAGCGAAGGGTGTATGTATAGAGATTAAAGGATAGAGGATAGGAGCGGTCGTAGGATTTGTTTGATGCCATTTAAGTTGACGTCAACCATTGGAAGATTGACACGTGGAAACATTGAGAAGAGCGTCTTAAGTATAAAATGCTTTTCTTGTTTATTAAACGGTAAAATGCTTTTCTTGTTAAAGAAAATAAAATTCCTTGTCTAATCCTTCACGCCGCGTCTAGCCATAAAATTTTCGGACAACAACTTCGCTTTCTCTATCTTTCAGCTAAGCAACTTAAATTTGGCTTATCTCTAATAAACTCGGCTCGGCTTGGCTTCGTGTACAATTACTAAAGGATAAATTTTTTTAAGAGCATCTCTAATGGTGTTCTATTTTTAGAGATTTTTCTCTATTTAGAACAAAATATTTTTTAATGGTACTCTATATTTTCCTCTAAAAATTGAGAAATGAACAGTATTTCTCTAAATGTAGAGAAACACTATTTATTTTTCTATTTTTAGAAAAATATTTTTTATTTACAATATGATTCTTTAATTATATATATATTTATTTATTTTATACCTAAACAATATTATATGTTCATTTGTGTACTTATATACAACTATATTAAAATTTTTGTTATCTCATTATTATAACATGCAACAAAAATTTATATTAAATTAGAAATAAAAATTATATGAAAGATGATAAGTTAAAAAAAATGTGAGTGTGTCAAATTTTATGGAATTACATGAGAGATGATAAATCTAATGAATATGCTTAAAAATGTAATAGTTATATTTTTTATATAATACAATGTTTAATTTTATATAAATATTTATTGAACTATTGTTATAAAATAGATTTTTATTGAATTATGTTTTTATTGAACATTTTAGTAAAAAAAAATTTTATATACAATTTTTTTTATATAATACAATGTTTAATTTTAGTAAAAAAAATTTTTATATACAATTTTTTTTATATAATACAATGTTTAATTTTAGTAAAATCAGATTTTTATTGAACTATTGTTATAAAACAAAATGAATGGGTCAAATTTGTGAAATTGGAAAGTAAATGAGTTTGGTATAAATTAGTTAATAGAATAAAAATATTATATTTTTAAATATTATTTAAAAATGAAAATAGAGGTAACCATTGGAGCAAACCCTTCCTCTATTTTTTAAAATCTCTATTTATAAAGGAAAAAATAGAACCAACCCTTGGAAATGGTCTAATGAACTGACTAATCACAAATGTTTATAAATTACACGTAATAAATATCTTGCTAAACGATCTTACGCAATGCTTAGTTAGGAAACTGGTCATTTATTTATCTCAACTTTTATTCTGATTTTTTGTTAGTTTATTTTCCAATTTCTTACTTGGTTTTTAAAAAAAAACTAAACATAAGCGCTTATTTTTATTTAATGTTTTGTGGAAATAAAACTAACATCTTTATTTCTTGGGAAAAACTGTTTGAGCCTTAGATTAGTTTTTTATTATTATTTAAAATATGAGTTTCAACAAACGCCTATTGAAGCATACGATTTTTGTTCTTTTACAGGATATTAATACTTTGACTAATATTAAAAAGGATGAATATGTATATCAGAATTTTATGTCAATATATATATATATATATATAATATACACACACACAATTAGAATTTGTAAAGGGGATTCATCTGGTAAATCTTTTTTTTTTTTTGTTAACTAACGATTCATCTGGTTTATCCACATATTTGATTAATTAGTAAATTTGCATATTCGGTGTGTCATTCATACGTGTAAAATCAAGAATGAGAAAGAACGTGAAGATTTGTAACAAGCAAAAAAAGAAAGTATTAAAAACAACCAAACAAAACATTATCTTCAATGTTTATCCATTTTATTTGCTGTTAATGCGTTTTTATCGTTTCCTTTTTCTTTTCTCACGCAAAAATAATCTTTATGGTTAAAACATCTGTACTCACGCAAAAGTTCTTCAAAACATTTGGCATGGAAACCACTTTTAATTAAGGGAAATATAATAACTTTAGATACGATAAAAAAACTTTAGTAAATTGATTATTAAAATTATGAATCAAGAAAAGAACATAATTCGCCGATATTAGCCGGATCCAACGACTGCCGTCGCGAGTCCGTAAATAAAGAAAAAGGGAAAAAAAAAAAACTAAATATTGCAATCTAAATCCAAGGGTTGAGATAAAAGCTCACACCATAACGCTAGATCCATGGCAGAAACAGCGTAGCAAAATCCATTGCTCTTTCATTTTTTTTTGTCTTCTTCCATTCATTTTTTTTTTAGTTTTTCCTAATCCAACTAACCGAAAATCAAACTCTCTCCCCTTCCTCTCCGTTTCTCTCTCTCTTGGAGGGAGTGCCGGGAAATTATATCGGAGTATATTCGCCGGAATTATTCAATTACGGTAGCTTCCGTCATCTTCCGTGTTTAGTTATATTGCTCGTTGAATTCACGAGAGGAAAGGAGAATTTGAATTCAGCACCGATTCACTTTTTTTTTTTTTTTTTATAAATATTTTGTGCTGGTTAATGATTGGATAGAAACAAACAAAAACGAAAAAGGAGAAGAAGAAGAATTTTCCTGCTCTTTTTTTCTGTCTCTTTTTGTTGTTTTTTTTTTTTTACCTGTGTCGTCTACATCTCTCTGCTCCTTTGTTTTCTTCGGGAACGTGAAACTTGGAGAAGAGGTTTTACGAGATCCGTTTGAGTAATTTTAGCTGCTTCGATTTGCTTTTGAGGAATTCAAAGAGAATAAGAAGCATAATTCTCTTGTTTTATAATTTGGTAAGTTTGTTTTTTTTTGTCGTTAATTGTTGGTTAGGGTTTTTGTTATTTGATTATTGAATTTGGTAGGAGTTGGTTCTCTGCTTTAATATCATTATCTGCTTAAAGATCCGAAATTAGACGCTTTGAATACTGAATTGTGTTTCATAATTATATCTTTCAAAATACTAACCCCTCTAGTCAAACTATTTCTTAATCCCATAAATTGCTTGAATTTTGCTTAATTTGTTTAGGGATTTGGGTTTGGTTTGGTTGTAGTAGAAAGCTCCTGTTTTATCTAAGGATTTGGGGCCCTTATGTTTTTCATTCTGTTCAAGAGTTTAAAGAGTCTGATCTCTCTCTCTCTCTTCTTCTTTGGATTTTGTTGTCAGCAGTACAATGCCGTCTGATATATTGGATTCAAGAGGTGTACCAACACCTTCTCATTTTCATGAAGACATTCGCATCACCCCTGAGGTAGCTCTTGGATTCTCTGCTCAAGATTTTAAATTTATTGATACAATTGTCAATGTAAGGTGTACAGCTCTGATGACATTTGATGTTTTCTTGGGCAGAAGCAATTTGGGTTCATGAAAACCAATCCAATGCCTGAAGGTGGCGGGGATAGATGTTCAAATCTACCGACTAGTTCTTGGACATCTGACAGTTATCAGCTATCCCAACAATCAACCTTGTCTGGGGCACTTCCCTCTGTTAATGCTAATGGAAGAACAAGTACAAGTGATTCTCACTGGGAGAGCAGTCTATTCTCCAGCTCTCTGTCTGAGTTATTTAGTAGAAAATGTAAGCTTGATTCAGTTTTACAATTAGTAATTTTTGTTATCTTATATCTGTCTAACTATGTAGTCCATCATGGTGGGTTAAACAAACTTCTTATGTTTTGTAATTTTTTTTTTAACTCTGTTTCCAAATTGCTGATTTTGCAGTACAGCTACCAAGAAGTGATAAGTTAGCCTTTCTGTCTGCAAACGGTGAGGAAGAACCTTCTGAGTCTTTAGAAGAGATGGAGGCACACGCTATTGGAAATCTTCTTCCAGATGAGGATGATCTTTTTGCAGAAGTGGTTGGCCATAAGTCTCGTGCCAATGTTGGAGATGATTTGGATGATTGTGACCTATTCAACAGTGTTGGTGGCATGGAACTGGATGGAGATGTTTTTTCGTCTGTGGGTCAAAGAGACGGCAAGAGAGACAGCAATGTTTCGGTTGTTGGTGAGCATTCTCGAGGAGAAGTTTTATCCAGAATACTTTTTGTTAGGAATATGGATAGCATCATTGAAGATTATGAGCTGAAGGTCCTTTTTGAGGTAAGTATTTTCATCCCGTTTTAGGTGTTACAGATTCCTAATTTTGGCAAGATATGGTATTTAAAAATTTCAGAAGTCTTCTCTTCTCATTGATGATATATTCACTTGTTTAGCAATATGGAGATGTCCGGTATCTTCATACAGCTGGCAAGAATCGTGGCTTTATCATGGTATCATACTATGATATAAGGGCTGCTCAGAATGCGGTGAGAGCACTCCATGGTAGGCTCTTAAGGGGAAGGAAGCTTGATATTCATTATTCTATCTCAAAGGTATTGTTCACTGTTTCCACTCCCCCCCTTGTTTGTTTGATTGGGGTTGTGCGTTAAACGGTTAAACCTGTCATTTGTGCTGTCTTATATCTTACTTATTACTCTTTTGTGATATCAGGAAAATCCTAAAAAAGAGAACACGAGCGAAGGAGCCTTGTTGGTTTATAATCTTGATTCTTCTGTATCCAATGAAGAGCTTCACAGAATAGTTAGTTCATATGGAGAAATCAGAGAGGTTTGCTCACTGGTTACTTTGTGATATTGGCGGTTATCTGGCGTTGTGATTCTGATAACTTTTCTATTACTGTTGTTTGCAGGTTCGTAGAACCATGCATGAGAACTCACAGATATACATAGAGTTCTTTGATGTTCGAGCCGCAGAGGCTGCTCTCCGAGGACTGAATGGGCTTGAGATTGCTGGGAGGCAGCTTAAACTTGCACTAACCTCTCCAGAGGGTACAAGGTATCAATCTTTCTTCATTCCTTAGTTTTCTCTATGGCTGTGAATTGATAAAGTAACAACCTGATTTGAGCCTCTGATTTGCTGTTGAATCTTAATAAGAACGCCAATTGTATTGATGTATAGGATTTATCATACTTTTTTTGTTTTTCAGTTTCACGCCACAATTCGCTGCAGATGATGGTGAGGGGTGTCTACCTAAAATGTCTTTTAATAATCTGTCATCAGCACACATAGGTATAATTATGGACAGGGTTTATGGTTATTTGTATATCAATGATTTGGCATATTGGGTCACAACTCATACTTATCATTTAACATCTCTGTCTCAGGGAGACATTTCCCAGGAATATTAGCTTCGACCTCCATTGATGGTGGATCTATGCGAGTTATGCACAATTCTGTTGGGTCACCTGTGAACTCCTTCATTGAACGTCATCAGAGCCTCGATGTTCCTATGGGTTTGCCACCATCGGCAAGAGTCATCTCAGCTAGCAAGCCTATTGGTCTACAGGAGCCCGGAAACCCTTGTGATAATTCGAAAACGGGGATCCAAAGCATGCCAAATCTTCATCATTCTTTTCCTGATTACCTTGACAACTTTGCAAGTGGTAGTCCATATAAATCCTCTACAACATTCTCTGAAATGGTAAGCAATGGCCAAAAAGCAAATGAAGGATTCATGATGAGCAATGTTCGTGGAGTGGGCGTAGATGGGTTTAATGGAGGTGGTAAGTATTTCACTAATACGTACAGTATAGTAAAAGAATTTGACTTATACTAAATTGCTGAGAAGTTTGATATGGAAGATTGTGATAAAGTTTTTCTACTTACCTGCTTGTGCAAATTATTTAAGTTTTCTCATTTTGTATTTTTTGTAATTTCTTATTGTAGTCATAGGATCTCCCATAAATCAAGGATCGCATCGCGCTAACCTCAACTTATGGAGCAACTCTAACACTCAGCAACATAATCCGTCAAGTGGCGTGATGTGGCCTAACTCGCCTTCTCGGGTTAACAGCATTCCTTCTCAGCACATCCCACCTGTAACTGCATTCTCTAGAGCATCTCCTCTAATGGTGAACATGGCATCATCGCCTGTGCACCACCACATTGGATCTGCCCCGGTACTAAACTCGCCTTTTTGGGATAGAAGACAGACATATGTAGCTGAATCTCCAGAATCTTCTGGATTTCACCTAGGTTCTCATGGTACCATGGGATTTCCTGGCTCTTCTCCCTCACACCCAATGGAAATTGGTTCTCATAAGGTTTTTTCTCATGTTGGTGGGAATCGGATGGATGCCAACTCAAAAAATGCTGTATTAAGATCATCGCGACAGATGCCTCACCTCTTTACTGGAAGGAGTCCAATGCTTTCAGTGTCAGGCTCATTTGACTTGCCTAATGAACGATACAGGAATCTATCTCACCGAAGAAGTGAATCTAGCTCTAGTAATGCGGAAAAGAAACTTTATGAGCTTGATGTTGATCGCATATTACGTGGGGAGGACAGTAGAACAACATTGATGATAAAAAACATTCCTAATAAGTAAGTGAATTCACCTTTTCCGCCTATCATTCCCTGTTTTACAACATTCCTATTAAGTTAAATTTGTAGGTTGCTCATTTTATCCTTTTTCATTGGTTCTGGTAATGGTTTAGGTATACTTCTAAGATGCTTCTAGCTGCCATTGATGAGTACTGTAAAGGAAGATATGATTTCCTTTATTTGCCAATTGACTTTAAGGTATGCAAGCTTCTTACCTTTTTATGTAATGGAGTCAAATGTAGCCTTGTAGCAGCTTAGTATTTTCAATATCGATGTCAATGAACCTTCCCTCTATTTGCAGAATAAATGCAATGTGGGATACGCTTTCATCAACCTTACCGAACCTGAAAATATTGTTCCGTTTTATAAGGTATAGTCTTGTGCCGTTATGTGATCAATTTGTGTGTTACGACTTACCTTTGTCGTTTAGAAGAAAAGCATTTGGTTACAAGTTTAAAACCTTGACAGGCATTCAACGGTAAGAAATGGGAAAAGTTCAACAGCGAGAAGGTGGCATCTCTTGCATATGGTCGGATTCAGGGAAAATCAGCCCTTATTGCCCATTTCCAGAACTCAAGTTTGATGAACGAAGACAAACGTTGCCGGCCTATTCTCTTCCACACTGCTGGTCCAAATGCTGGTGATCAGGTAAAAAAAAGATCAAGGCTCATATATAGGTTTGTACTAGTCATTGTCAGCTAATTTTTCATGAGAGTTTGCTGAGATTTGTAATGTGCAGGAACCATTTCCAATGGGTTCCAACATCCGATCAAGACCAGGGAAGCCTCGAACAAGTAGCATTGACAACTACACCAACTTTAGCAGCAGCTCTGAAAACCGAGAAGAACCTAAAAATGGGACCGACTCGATCTAACAGATGAGCCAGACAGTTTTCATGTCAGAAGCCTTACTAACCTTAGGCGTCTTCTTCTATCTATCAGAGGTAAAAAAAGAGAGACCCAAAACATTAACAGAAGGTAAAAAAATATATATATATATATCGTTGACATCTCCACAGCTCTGTAAATCCATGGGGGTGGTAAAAATTACCTGAGAAAACTCATTTTGCGGTGAAGAAAGTTTTTGAACTTGCTCCTTTAAACTCCCCCACTCAGGTTGCTTCACAAGTTTTGTTGTATCATCAAACCTCCCAGAGAAAATCTTGCTGGCTTTTTTTTTTGGTTCAACTTTAAATTTTAACTTTTTATTTTGTTTAAAAAAAAAAAAAGATTTGTTGGCTTGTGTCTTCAAGGATCTTTTCTTTGTACTTGCTTACAAATGTAACAACTTAGTACAATGTGTTCAGTTTCTTCGCCAGCATTTTGGGACCATTTACCATTTATGTAAACCCTTGAGGGCGAAGTTTTTGGCATTGCCTTATGGTTTTAACTTTTCTTTTGGTTGGTGACTTTGAAACCCTCTGACACAGTCACTTGCTCAAGCTTTCCTATTTGAGCGATTCGATAGCACTATTGGTATCTAAATATCCTGCTCCATACCGAACGAGAAAATCGATTCAAACAGTGGATAAATTCTTATCAAAACAATAAAGAGATATACACAAATGCTAACTTTCCTTATAACAATAGGAAAATACATTCACATTAATTCATACGAATCAATTTCAGTTTCATTATTATTGTTCTGGGACCTGAAATCCGGACCGAGTTCGTAAATAATGACAACAGTAAGGGCCTAAGGGCTGCGTTGTGCATAGTGCATACGGTAACTAATTAATGATTTTTTGGGTTGGATACATTTTGGATATTAACTATTACAATGTCATATGGATATTTACAGCCCATTAAAGCTACTGGCCCATTTACGGTTGTGCAAGGACCTCATTCTTCAGCTCTTGTATTCTTGAAGTCTTCAGAAAGAAAGAAGCAATTGGACCCATAATTCATGATTCTCTTGGATGACCTATTTTGATTCTTGTTATATGTATAGAAATAAAATAGTAAAATATGCTTTTGAAAAAGGTTTGTTTGCCTTTCTGGTGGCGAAATCTTTTAATTGGTCATTACGTAAAATTTACGTCTTCCTCTAAAAAGATGCCTTCTTCTATTCCTTCTTAAAATTCTAGTCACAGACTCACAACGCAGTATACAAATAATTTTAAAAAAGGTGTTTTATTCCCTTATAACGACTTACTCCGGCTAGTAAATCCGATAATAAACTACGGTGGTCTCCTGTGGACCAAAAATTAATCACAAGACCGGTATAGTTAATAGCCTCACGAGATCGATGCTTTGTTTATATCCCAGTCAATTTAATACATCTGGACCGTCTACTTTTCCGGATAATAATTTGTTTTTGCAATAATTAATTTCGCTAATAATTTCTTAATATCTCAATAATTAAAAAAAATAAAAAATATATATATATATAAAGGGTAAGGCCAGTAAATGAAATTGTGAGTCAAGACAGAAGACAGATCGTCGACTTAGAAAAAACACAGTGGGTCCCATCTCTTCGTCTCTTGTCTTTTCTTCTTTCCGCTCTCTCAAACTCTCAATCTCTCAATCTCCTCCTTCTCCTGATTTTTGTTGAGTCATGGGAAGCTGCTGGTCCGATGGCTCTTCTACTGGTGGTGGAATGGTCGGTGTTGGTGGTGCCCCTACTTCCTCCGCCACTGCTAACGACGTCGTTGACTACTACCTCAAGTCCCGTGGCTTCAACGGCCTCTTTTCTCAGATCGAGGTCTGTTTCTTTTGTTTTCTTTCTACCAAGATTTGAAATTTCTTGTTTCACTTAATGTTTTTTTTTTTTGTTTCGCAGTTATCTTTTTCTGCTTCCAATTTGCGAGACCGAGACGTGATTTCAAAGGTTAGTTTTTTTTTTTTTTTTTTTTATTTCTCAGGTGAGAGTTAAGTTTTTTTAGTTTCTTGAAATCTCCTCAAGTATGTTGTTTATAAGCTTATTGATGGTCAGGTGTTTACAGGATGTGTAGTGTATGAGTTTTATAATACTTGGATTGTGATATTGTAGAGTGATGCAATGGTGGTTGTTTATACAAAAGGAAGAGATGGAACACTTGCTGAATTGTTCCGTAGTGAAGTTGTTTTGAATTCTTTGAATCCTAAATGGATTAGGAATTTTACTATTGGTTATCAGTTCGAGATTGTGCAAACGTTGCTGTAAGTTCTTTGAATCTCTCGGTTTTATTAAATGCAAAAACTTGATGAAAAGATTTAAACTTTGTAACCTTTTCTGCGTAGGTTTCGTGTGTATGATATTGACACTCAGTTTCAAAATTCAAGAGAAGAGGTAACTGCTATTTTAATCTTCCCTTTCTACTAATGTTAATAAAGTTACATTTTGTGATTTCAGATGCTTAAGCTCGATGAGCAGCAATTTCTCGGTGAGGCAACATGTACATTGTCTGAGGTATGTAAACCTCTCTACTGCTTCTTTGAATATAAAGAAACAACCTTATTTTAGTGTGAAGAATAGAAAATGAACTTGTGTATCAATTTTCTATAGGTTACTATTGATTTAGATGTTATATTTACGGGTCAAACTCTGCAGATTGTCACCAAATCGAATAAGACGGTTGCCTTAGAACTTATGCGTAAAGAAGGTGTTGCTGCACATACTCAGCCACAAAACTATGGAAAGCTAATAGTCCATGCTGAGGAGTCTCTAGCTTCTAAGACCAATACAGAGATTGTATTAAGGGGCTTGAATTTGGAATCAAAGGATACTTTTTCTAAAAGTGTAAGCCATAATACTCTATGACCTATTTGCTAGATTTTACTTCATAAATTAATATAACATTGTAGTCTTCTTGCTCATGCTCAGGACCCATTTTTAGTGATATCGAAGATTGTAGAGCACGGGACTCCAATCCCGGTTTCTAAAACAGAAGTCTTAAAGAATGATGCAAATCCAATTTGGAAGCCAGTCTCTCTAAGTGTTCAACAAGTGGGGAGTAAGGTAAAACAACCAGAGAGGTTTCTTATATTTGAGTTTTTGAGATCAAGAAGATGTATCAGTTTCTCTTCTGTGATCTTTCAGGATAGCCCACTGGTAATAGAGTGCTTAGACTTCAATGGCAATGGCAATCACGATCTGATCGGGTAACCACAAAATCTCAGTTCTTTCTATCATATTTTGGGATATGACAATGATTTAAGTTGAGATAATTCTTGTTTGTTATTGGTATTTGCCAGAAAAGTTCAGAAATCACTTTCAGACTTAGAAAAACTTCATTTGGCTGGCCAAGGAATTAATTTACTCTTACCTACTGGTGTTGGACATAAACATGAAGATAGGGTATGGATCTTCAACAACAAGAGCTTTCATACAACTTTATATGTTCCAAAGCTTATATCATTTACATCATTATTTCAGGTATTAAAGAGTCAGCTTTTCGTAGACAAGTTTAATGAAACCATCCATCATACATTCCTAGAGTACTTAGCGTCTGGATTTGAATTGAACTTCATGGTCGCAATCGATTTCACAGGTAAAAAAAGATCTTAAAAGTGAAGAGTTTCTCGAATACATTCTCTTTAAACTAATCCCATTGTTCCATTCTTCCACCAGCTTCAAATGGAAATCCTCGCCTGCCAGATTCCTTGCATTACATCGATCCTACAGGACGGTTAAATGCTTACCAGAGAGTAAAGATTCAATCTTTTCAAGTTTCTTTGCAGAAGCTGTGACTATGTGTGCGTGTGTGTGTGTGTGATCTTCTTTTCTTCTATTCAGGCAATAGTTGAAGTTGGAGAAGTGTTGCAGTTCTATGACTCTGACAAACGCTTTCCCGCATGGGGTTTTGGAGCTCGTCCTATCGATATCCCGGTTTCACATTGCTTTAACCTCAACGGAAGCAGTACTTATTGCGAGGTCTTGCAACAAACCCGACTCGCATTTGAACTAACTTTTTGTATCAAAATTTCTCAACTAATTCATCTTTTTTGTTTTGTTTGTATCTCAGGTAGATGGGATTCAAGGTATCATGAATGCATACAATGGAGCTCTCTTCAACGTATCTTTTGCAGGGCCTACTCTATTTGGTCCTGTGATCAACGCTGCTGCAACAATCGCAAGCGATTCACTCGCTCAAAATGCTAAGAGATATTACGTCTTGTTGATAATCACTGTGAGTTTATATTATATGAAAGAACATGTGTTTATTTCTCTGATTCTTGTGTGTGTTTTGCTATATAAAAGACAATGTCACGTTTTTTTAGGATGGAGTAATAACAGATCTGCAAGAAACGAAAGACGCATTGGTCAGTGCATCGGATCTTCCATTATCAATCCTCATCGTTGGAGTAGGAGGAGCTGACTATAAAGAAATGGAGGTTCTTAAACACAAACATTATTATTACTACTTGAGTTCATTTGAAAAACTCTTAATAGATGATGCTTACAAAGTTATGTATGTGTGTGTGTAGGTACTAGATGGAGATAAAGGAGAGAGATTAGAGAGCTCTAGTGGTCGTGTAGCATCGCGTGATATAGTCCAATTTGTTGCATTACGAGACATACAATGTGAGTGTTTGTGTGTGTTCTTGATTTGTTAAAGAACATGAAAACGCAGCGTTTTTTGGTTGTGTGAATGAATGCATTGTGGTTTCATGTGTGCAGATGGAGAGGTCTCTGTGGTAGAAGCACTTCTAGCAGAATTGCCTTCACAATTTTTGACGTATATGAGAAACCGTAATATCACTCCAACCACCTCATCTTCTTGATACCACACTCTCAACACTGTACATACATCAGTCACTGCTCTAAACGCTGTCGTTTTCTTTGGGGTTTTTTTTTTTCTATTTTATTTTGTCTGGAATTTTTCCATTTCCAGTATTCCACGTCAAAATTTTATATATATCTCACTGTTGATTTGTTTTCTTTGGCCAAACATAGTTTTATGTTTATTATTATATTTGCCAAATTACCTGTTGGTTTGGGCATATTCAAATTATGTATTATTCAACGGTCAATATATTATTTAGTTGTTGACTTTTTTGTTTGTTTGTTGGGATTTAGGTGCTGATTTTTTTCTAAGCCTAACTTTAAAACGTGAAAGTTGATTTATCTTTACCGTACTTCTCGCTGAAACAAACAAATTATGATAAATAAATGAAATTAAAGCAACATTTTAAATAGCAATATTAGAGAATAGTTAAAACTAATTTTTTAAGGTGCAGTTTGTGACACTTTATTTATTTATTTATCAAATACAAATTCTTAATAAAAGAAAAACTTACGAATTAAAGCTATAAAAATCTAGTTGTATTTTCATGTTATAATGTTTTAATTATCATAATATTGAACGTAAATCGTAGTCAAAGTCGTTGATATGCACAGATTATAAGTAATCAAAGTTAAATTATGTGACGTCGTCAAACTCATTTTCTTTGGCTTGGCAAATTCACAAAATTTTGTTTTCTTTCGGTTTCTTTTTAGTCAACAAAACTAAAATACCTATGTTTATTCCGTGTAAAGTTTTTTTTTATTCAAATTCATTGACATTTTAAAAGATACTCTCTTCTTTTTCATTTGACTGAAATTCTTATGTGAAAAGTCCACATATATAGGCTTCGTTACAACAATATATGTAATCGTCCTCCAACTACCAAATATACCCAAATCCCAATAGTCTAATCTTATCTATACAATTTCATTTTTGTGTAATATAGTCAACAAAAATTAGCTAATTTTCAATCAATTAAAATATCAAATCACGGTTATTTAATTGCTAGATGACTATATGTTACAAACTTAAAATTCCTTAAATTTGTTTAGTGATTCGAAATCAGACCATCATATTTTGTTGGCTTCGTTGATCCTTCAAAACATATTATTGTACATTTTTTGTTTCACGATGTCATACTACCTTTGTTTAAATTTCATATATTTTACTTTAATTTGAATTTTACATATTTGTTTACTTTAGAAATTATAAATAAACAAAAAATGCATGTTGCATCATGTTGTTGATTTTTTTTCTTACAAAGAAACAGTTTTGTGCCACGTGCTAGTAAGCATGACTAAAAAGGGGCAGCAGTTATCGATTGTTGCAACTCTCTTGGCTACTCACCTACTTCCGTAATAGAAAAACCTCTGTCTCGACCTTAATTAAAAACCTAATTTCTTAGAATATCAAAAGCGAGTTCTTAGGAAATTAATTTATTACTTGAGATCACGAAATATCGTTAGTTGTGAATTGTAACTTGTTAGGGTCCCATATAAAGTGTTCTTGTGAAGCTATCCTTAAATAGTTTGTTTAGTACCAACATGGTTCTGTAGATATTAATTATTGTGAACAATGTAAACTTTCTATATATAGAACCACACTAGTTTTTTTAGTTATCGTTTTATTTTTTAAAAAAATACCAACTGTGTTTAATCTAACCCGTACTGACTCTAATACATATAATTTCGGATGATTGTTTAAAATTTACGCCAAACTCACGAATTGTAATAATCTGCCTTTGTTTATTTTTTGTTTTGTTAAAGGGTTTACTATTGAAATAAATAATCTGCCTTTGTTTGTCTGTCTTTCTAAAACTTGTTTTTATTTTTCTCTTTTTAATTGAATCTTGGACTTAGTGTATGCATGTATGTAAAAACGCTAATTAAGTTGATTACTCTGAATCAAAAATTTCCACATAAACATGAAGTTTAAACTTATTTTCAGGTATAGATGAAAATATAAAAAAATCTTCGTATATAATATAAGTTTAAACTTATTCTCTGTACATACAAGACATCTCCATATCAACGTGTAATTTCAATCTTTAACAACAACAACAAAAAATAACGTTTTCAATTAACACGTTTTCATTTAGGGACCAGTTTTTTTGCTATACAAAACTAATTTTGTTTTTCAATCTCTATCCATATCTTTTAGGTGAAATATTAAAAAGGATCCCACTTCACCTTTAACATTAAGACCCAAAAAGATCCCCCACACACGTACGTAACCTCCTTTTTTTTATTTCACACACATATATATATATATACACCATATATAAAACAATTTAATTGTGTTGTTCTCCCTTAACTTTTTCAGAGAATGTCGGTCTAGACACAAAGAATACCTGTGTTTGGTGTTTTATATCAAACTTTCAAAATAATTGATTTTTTTTTATAAACTTCCTTTTTATTTTATTCTTCTTCGATTCCATGCATTTGTTCCCAAGAATAAACAGTTTACAGAATACATATATGTACATGAATGCATTTTCATTCTATAAATTTGTTCCTTTTTATCGCTACAGATCTTTATATAGCGTTCATTCATATTATCTAATTACATTCTTCTATTAGAGCTTTTTTACTATAATCTTTATTGATATCCATTTCTTAACTTGTTCAGATTCACACGTACGCATTTTCTGCAATAAGCAATTCAAAAAGCTGTTTCACGCGTCTCTACAGTTTTAGCAGTACACTGACACAAGTGCATGATTTTTATGTGTCTCGGAAATTATAATAGCTTAGAAATACATAAGTTTTAAAAAGAATATTCAAAACTTCAGCTTGACGTTTATGTTATTTTTCTTATGTTCACACAGAAAAAATGCTTCTATAAAACCTTCAAAATTGCTCACCCAAAACCCTAATTATTTTCTCTTTCATTTTTCCTTCTTCGTGTTCTTTGTTGTTCATGTTCAAATCATAAACCCTAAAATCTATATCACCTAAAAAAGGGATTCTAAATATTTTTGCAAAAATGGCGAATTATCATGGAAAGAGGCCCTTTCGAGCCGATGAATCGGATGAAAAGAAAGAAACCGATGACGATGAGAATATATTCCCTTTCTTCTCGGCCCGATCCCAGTACGACATGCGTGCCATGGTCTCAGCCTTGACTCAAGTCATTGGAAACCAAAGCAGCTCTAATGATAATAATCAACATCAACCTGTTGTGTATAATCAACAAGATCCTAACCAGCCCGTTCCTCCTACTCAAGATCAAGGTATGTTTAATTACATATATATAAGCTATTTTGATTATATATGGAGTTGGATTAGTTAGCTTTTTTATGTGTTGATATCTACCTATAAAATGAGCATATATATAGTGTTTTAAAATAGCAATTGATATTTGGAGGACGAAAATATTCATTTCTTATAATGCAAATTTCTTGCAGTATGTATACATGAGAAATCTACCAAACCTGTATATATATATATATATATATATATATATATATATATATATATATATATATATGAATGTTTCTACATGTTGATTATTTGAAGGAAACATGAAGAAGAGACACTATAGAGGGGTAAGGCAAAGACCATGGGGAAAGTGGGCAGCTGAAATCCGGGATCCGCAAAAGGCAGCACGTGTGTGGCTCGGGACATTTGAGACCGCTGAAGCTGCAGCTTTAGCTTATGATGAAGCAGCTCTTAAGTTCAAAGGAAGCAAAGCCAAACTCAATTTCCCTGAGAGGGCTCAACTAGCTAGTAACACTAGTACTATAACCAGTCTACCGAACTATTACTCTTCTAATAATCAAGTTTACTACTCAAATCCGCAGACCAATCCGCAAACCATACCATATCATAACCAATACTACTATAACCAATATCTTCTTCAAGGGGGAAATAGTAATGATGCACTAAGCTATAGTTTGGCCGGTGGGGAAACCAGAGACTCAATGTATAATCATCAGACGTTATCTACTACAACTTCTTCATCTTCTGGTGGATCTTCGAGGCAACAAGGAGAACAGGATTACGCCAGATATTTGCATTTTGGGGATTCTTCATCTCCTAATTCGGGTTTTTGAGATCCTCTTAAAATCGGTAATAAGTGATTTTGGGTCACTTGTTATGAGGGGATCATATGTTTCTTGAGTGTTTATCTTATATTTTCAGTTTGCGTGTGTTGTTTGTGATCACTTTTTTTATTGCTTTACTTCTTCTTTCAAGAGTTTTCATGGGGTTCTTTGTTAACAACCCTTTCATTTGGATTTGTTTAAGTTTTTTTTTTTTGGGGTAATTTTTTTTGTATTAAAGAAGAAATTAGCTAATACAGAAATATTACCCTTTAAAGCTGTCATGTTAACTATAAATAACTACGTTTATTATTCAAAAACACCATAGACTAACGTTTACCTTGATATATTAATTAGATTTTTTTTTATCAAAGTAATCCCATTATATTCAGGGTTGTAAAGTAATTTGTTTTATATTAAAACCGGTATAGTGAGACTTACAAGCTAATTTATTGCTCTTACTTCTAACTAAAGAAAAGAAGATAGATACTGGATTAGAAGTAACAAGTATGAAATCTTGACCAAAACAGCTGATACCCCTTCGTTTGTTCAAATCCTTGACTTCTGTCAATTCAAAGAAGTTGACTCCTTTTGACCTATGTATTTACTTTACTATTAAAAATTTCCACAAATATAAACAGTTACATTATTTACAGTATATAATGATATAGGAAATGACGTCAAATATGATTTAGGCGATGTAGAGGCAAATGCAGAAATACAACTTAAGGTAGCCAAATTTAGAGGGCGATATATTATGATTATGTGGTAAAATGAAAAAAAAAATCATTTCGTTTTGAAATTGAGAGACTCGTTTTTCTTATCATTATATCAGTTGAAATGATGGTTACGAGAAAATAAATAAAATGAAATGATAGTTACATTTTCGTTATTATTAAAAACTTTCCGACCAACGCGTTATTTCCTCCTCTTTCACTTGCCTTCTTGTTTAGTTTTTGTTTGTTTGTTTGTTTTGTTAGGTTTGTTTCTTCATTCTTTACATGCGTCTTATACTATTAACGGTAAACGTTTAGTGCTTAAAACTCATGGTATGTGAAACTCGGCCGCCGACAAAAATCTGTACTTCAACTTCAAGACATTCGTGGAACTTCAAAAGCATCTTTGTATTCTTTTCTGGAATAAAATACTAAAACTCGCGGATACGGCGCGTGTATCCGTGACTAAGCGAGGCTACATCGTTTATTTATGACCAAAATTTCAAAACCATGATTTTGTTAGTTGTGATTCGCGAAAATCTATTAACCTTTTTCCTTATAAAGTTTCCTGATTATATATTCACAATATTCGTTAAAATGACATACGCTTCAATCTTTTGTTAAACATAATCACTAATGTTGAATGGATAATAATTTCTGTTATGATGAATGTCGATAACGAATTGTATACTTCTTCAATCTTCAGTAGTAACGTTTTTTGGAAGTTAATGAATTGGAATGTTGTTAAGCTCATACACGCGGCTACAAAAAATATCGTTGATTTTATTAAAATATTTTGTGTTTTGAGGATTTACTAAGACATAAAATGATAAAATGTTATACTCCATATCTTAAAAATATTTTAAAAGGTATTGGTCTAGGAAATATATTAATCATCAGTCAGGTAGATGACTATTAGCCTGTATAATTAAATGCTAAGAGATCCGATCAACTAATTAATTACCTATGCATATCCGATCAACAGTAACCAATGGAACACAATTTTCAAACAAAATGTAACTAGACAAAAAGTGCCGACAAATAAGGTTTTGTTTAAACGAATTAAAGAGAGTCGAAATTTTTTTTTTTTTGAATACTGGGTCGAAATTCGTAATTCTTCTAAACCCAAAACCACATCATATAATATTAATTTTGTCTCAAACGTCATTCAAACAGATAACTTTTAAACTTTGCATAGAATATTTACTAGTCGAGTTAGCGACGCTTGATATTATTATTATTTATTCAGTTGAATTATTAAGAAAAATAACAATTTTGTAGGAAGTTTAATTTTGTTTTGTATGTAATACGAAGGCCACTTGGGAAGTGCTAGATATTGAAAATTGTTACTACATTATTCCAAATACTCAAATTCCTTGGCACATATGAATATCGATCGACTGTTGCTTACAAAACAATTAAAATAATAAAACACAAATAGAACCATTATCCCGACAGAAAGAATAAAAAGAGAATGAATAAATTAAAACGTTGGGGAAAAAAAATTAAAACGTTGACAAATAACGGAAGTGAGATATGGCTGAGCGCACGCACGCCGGCCTCACCGCCCTTTCAACCTTTGCGGCCCTCTAAGCTCTCGCAAATCTCAACCACTTCCCTTTTCATCAATTTCAAACTTATCGGCCCAAAGACGTATGAATACATGCACACATACAATCATATTAAATACAATACAATAAAAGACGTATGTTATGTATTGTTAAATAGCACCGACTCAATCATTGTATATATCGCAGCCCAGTTCACTTTCCCAAATAGTCCGGCCCGCAGCCCAGTTCACTTTCCCAAATAGTCCGGCCCATTTCAAGATTAGAGATTGTAAAAGAATGGCAAAGGAGTTTCTAGGAAGAAAAAAAAAATCCGACCTGCCGGAATCGAACCAGCGACCTAAAGATTTGCTGTCACAGACTACAGTCTTCCGCTCTACCAACTGAGCTAAGGTCGGATGTTGAAATCAATTGCAAATTACCACTAATTAAACTTAATGTATTTGGTCCACCAATTCCCTAACCGGAGACAGAACCGGCGAGAGGATTCACCTAAAAGTTAAAACAAAACAATGTCTATTGTCTAAAAGATCTTCATAAATACGAATTCGTCTCTGTAATGAAATTGAAGTTATAATTTTATATTGGGTTTAATATCCTTAAACACATTATAAACATTATTGACCATTCGGTTTTGGTTCAAAGCTCAAACCGGATACGAGAGCAGTTTCAATTTGACTGAATCGCACGTGGGAAAATAGAAAAGGTCAGGCGAGGGAAGATAGAGAGAAAGAGAGATTGTGGGATATGTTACCGTCACTTGCGGTTGACAGATGACGCCGGATTTTGCTTCACCGGCCATCGTCTCTGACTCAATACCCATTAACCCTTTTTTTGTCTCTGCCTCCTGAGTCCGTACGAAGTGAAGTAATTTCCAAAGTTTGAATATTTCGTATTGTATTTTCTGATTTTTAATTTTTGAATTTGGGGATTGCGTTTTCGTCTTGGACGTGAAGACTCTTTCAGTGCTGTTTAGGTCTTGTTTCTCTAAACCCAAGACCAGTTTTTTCACTCTGTTAAACTCTCTCAGGTTGTATAAATTACACGAGAAGATGAACGATCCGTAGAATCATTCTAATCCCTTTTGAAGCATTCTAATTTTTTTTTTTTAATCTCGATCTATCTGCGAATCAGTAATGGAGACAGCCAAATCGAAGCCTAAATACCGAAACTTGATGAAGAAACCTGTATCCATAACGATGGAGCATGTTCTATTGGCGTTACGCGAGACTATGGATGAGAGAGAGATTAGGATTCGTAGTTTGTTTGATTTCTTCGATAATTCGAACCTAGGGTTCTTAGATTACGCTTCCATTGAAAAGGGTCTAGCTTCGCTTCAGATTCCTCCTGAGTATAAGTACGCTAGGGATTTGTTTAGAGTCTGCGACGCTAATCGTGATGGGCGTGTGGATTACCAGGAGTTTCGTCGTTACATTGACGTTAAGGAGCTTGAGCTCTATAGGATTTTTCAGGCCATTGATGTTGAACACAATGGCTGCATTTTGCCTGAGGAGCTTTGGGAGGCTCTTGTTAAGGCCGGTATGTTATTCCATTACTGTTTCATTCTTACCTTTACTTTTGCAAAATGAAAGTTTGTACCTTTATGGGATTTGTTGATTTTGATTGTCTACTTTTGCTAATAGCGTCGTGTGGATGTTACAACGTGTTCTTGGTTGCTCAGTCTTTCTGTTGCAGAAGGTTTTATGCATTTTTCAACCTATATATAATCCTCACAGTTATGTTCTTGTAGGCATTGAAATCGATGATGAGGAACTCGCTCGTTTTGTGGAGCATGTTGATAAAGACAACAATGGAACTATTACGTTTGAAGAGTGGAGAGATTTTCTTTTGTTATATCCTCATGAAGCCACAATTGAAAACATATATCATCACTGGGAAAGGGTGTGCTTGATAGATATTGGGGAACAAGCTGTTATACCAGATGGTATTAGCAAACATGTCAAAAGAAGTAGATTACTTCTCGCTGGAGGACTAGCAGGAGCTGTTTCTAGAACTGCAACCGCGCCTCTTGATCGCCTGAAGGTTGTTTTGCAAGTTCAAAGGGCACACGCTGGGGTCCTCCCGACCATTAAGAAGATATGGAGAGAAGATAAGTTGATGGGTTTCTTCAGAGGTAATGGGTTAAATGTCATGAAGGTTGCTCCTGAAAGCGCCATTAAGTTTTGTGCTTACGAAATGCTAAAACCCATGATTGGGGGAGAGGACGGTGATATTGGTACAAGCGGGAGGCTTTTGGCTGGTGGAATGGCTGGTGCCATGGCTCAAACCGCTATTTACCCTATGGATCTCGTGAAGACTCGGTTACAGACTTGCGTTAGTGAAGGTGGAAAGGCACCGAAGTTGTGGAAGCTCACAAAAGATATATGGGTTCGAGAGGGACCTCGGGCGTTCTACAAGGGTCTCTTTCCTTCTCTACTTGGGATTATCCCTTATGCAGGAATTGACCTTTCAGCATATGAAACGTTAAAAGACTTGTCTAGGACATATATTCTTCAGGACACTGGTTAGTTGGAGCATCAAAGCGTTAGATCCTTATGATTTATTTGTGTATGATTGTTCTATGATATACTAAAACAGCTTGAAATTCTGCAGAGCCCGGTCCATTGATACAGCTCAGCTGTGGAATGACATCAGGAGCTCTTGGAGCCTCATGTGTTTACCCGTTACAGGTAGTAAGAACAAGGTAAAAAGCCAAAAATCCGAAAACATGTATCATGTGTGTTTTCTTTCTTGTCTGTGATTGTAAAAACAAGTTTGATCTTTATCATGTCAGAATGCAAGCGGATAGTTCAGAGACGACAATGAAGCAAGAGTTTGTGAAAACGATGAGAGGCGAAGGTCTTAAAGGTTTCTACAGAGGACTGTTACCAAATCTTCTCAAAGTAGTTCCAGCTGCAAGTATTACTTACATTGTTTATGAAGCTATGAAGAAAAATATGGCTCTTGATTAGCCAATACGGTCTTGAAATTTTTCTCGGGGTTAGTTATTCTTTTTTTGTTCCCAACAGAGTCACACTTATTAGACTCTTGAGCTTTAGATTATGTGAGTAAACAAAAACAAGACGAGATTATAACATTTCTGGTCGTTTACAATTATACCCTTTCCATTCCTTTTTAATCAAATGTTTTGGTTAAAATTACCAAGATTGAAAAAATATAATTTTGTATAGTTGGCAAAGTATAATTTTGTTATATATAATTAGATAGAATGGAACAGAAAGAATAACACTAGTAATTGTAGTTAACTGTAACATGTCAGGGGGTAATGATGATCAAGGTTCATGGAGTCCTAGGTCTCTTAATGTTTAATCTTTGCACTGTATTTAGAAAATTGCTGCAACAAAACATGGAGTCATCAGACATAAAATCGAGATTACAATTTTTTCTTACAAAATTAAAAGATATATGAGATTGAGATTGAGATTGATCATACTTCCATGAGATGTCCCCAGCCATCATCCAATCTCCATCTTTGTCTAAATACGTCAAAGTATGGTGATTTCTAGAAACTGAGCTATTTCCATCACCGTCTGTTTAGAATCAAGATAAAGTCTATAAGAAAAAAAATATACATCTATGAAGCTTATTGGCCGGTTAATGAATTTCAATTGATTTGAATCTAATGAAAATTGTGTTATTTTGAATTTATCCCATTATTAATCTTGTTCCCGATGTCTCCATAAACTCAATTGAACTTCTTCTCATTTATGTCGTGCATTCCACTGCCACCACAAATATGTCCTAGAGCCTAATCCCATGTGGCTCCTAGAACATTTGGTACCGTGACTTTAAAAAGAACCACATAAGCGTACGTGTTCTTTGTTTTGATTACATTCCTATTAAGCGAGAATTCCAAAATGTTTAGGAAGAAGTTTTAGATGGTCTTGAAACCCTTGCCTTACCCTTACGTTTAGGAACCTCCCTAAATTTTGATATTTTGATGGTCTTGAAACCCTTGCCTTACCCTTACGTTTAGGAACCTCCCTAAATCCATTTTTTATAGTATATTGATATTTTGATGATGATTGAGATTTGAGAAAAAACAAAACTAAAACCGATCGACGTTTTAAGATATTCTTCACATATAAAAACATTTGTTAATTACTTACATCTAATTGTAGTATTAAACATATGAGAAAGAGTGGCTACGAGACTCTCGTAGTTAGTGAACGCGAGGAGATTGAGCTTCCTCCCTACGGGATTACCTTCTTTGTAAACCTTGACAAAGCGAGATTCAGAAGATGAAGATTCCATTGATGCGATGCGACTGATGATACCATAACGTCATCTGTGACTTGACCATATTTATATTGGAATTTCTAATTATTATGATTGCACGTTCCAATTTATAAAATATCTACGTGTTTTTGTTTTGATTCCAAATTAATATGTATAGTTATGTTTTTATCCCACAATCAGTATCATTTTATTCATCATTATCTAAATACATAATGGAAAACAATCTAAAAGAAATAATATAAATTAGAAACAAGGACTGCATTTTTTAAAATTAATATTGTATATTTTGCATTAATCATTATAACCTATTTAAGTATACTTATAGATATATTTGGTTAACTTATATGTTAGTTTGATGGACTTATTTACAAGCAGTAGATTAACATTGTTTTCCGTTCATTTTTTTTAAAAAAACATTGTTTTCCGTTGACTTATTTGGCTTTTGAGTTCAGGCATATTTCTCAATTAGTGGGTCTTCTATGATCATTTACATTTTTTTTATCTTAGCGAACAAATATGATCCATGGTGATGACAAGTCATGACAACAATGTTATACCTAAACATCTATTTATTTTAAATGCTACCCTCAGTTTTGACATATTTTATTTTAAAGTTAGTGTGATTCAATTTTGTTTTATTTTAATTTCTTGTCGATCGAGAATAGAAATGTGACATCCAAAAAAAATAAACTAGAGAAAAATTAGAAATTTAAACAAAAACTGGAAGTATTGGGAATTTTCCTAAACAATAAACTGATTGTCAGACCAAAGATCATAGAACCACCAACTACAACGAAAATAAGGCAAAAACCGTGATAGTCTCAACAAACAAAAGCAGTAGCAACCATACACATAGATAAGCAAAATAAGTTTGGAAAAAGTTGTTGATGTTATGGACATTGTTAGATGCTATCAGAGAACTTGGAACTAAATAAACGAAAGAAATTGGTAGATCGCGTAGGTTCGGGTGAAGGCAGAGTCAGATGGGTTGGTCACAAAATCACTAACTTTTATTTATCCTATATATAACAAAGAAAACATCCAATAAAGATAAAGAAAACAATTTGTCGGCAAAAAAAAAAAAAAGGAAACTTCACGAGATAAGCATTCAAAATAGAAGTTTTCTTTTCATAAAGAAAGATTTAATTTTTTTAATATAAAAATAGACAAGCATAGTTGTAAAACTGTAACACGTAGAATCCTATATTGTTACATAGAGACGTCTCAAACTACGGTACTAAGTTGTGAATCGCAGTCTTAATATATAAAGATAATTTTAAGAGAAAAAACAATCGGAACTAAACAGAAAGATAAAAGAAAAACAATCGTAATACTACTTGTCGTCGGAGAGTCTACAGATGACCGGAAAAAATAAAACAAAAACAGAAAGAAATAAAAGAGAAAATATACGAAGAAGAAAGGCGTAGCCTTCCCTTTGCCTCTGATGACTTGCCGTTTGTATCCTTCAGAGAAAGATAACGGAACCGAGCTAACTTCCGTTAACCGTAGCTTGAATGCTTCTTAACGCCGTCTTCTTGTTCCGTTTCTTCCTCCATCTATTTTTGTCCTCCTTGACCTTGAGAGTGTTAACCGCTTAGTAGTAGTAGTATTTCCTTTTTAGTCTTCTTCGTCTATCTTCACTCCATTTATAATGCTTCATTTGGTCCCATAAATTAATTTATCATTGTTATTATTGTGTTAAAATATTTTTAAATTTTAAAGTATGTTTTTCCTCAGTTTTATTTTCAACCCATGTATTCTTTTGAAAGTTATATATACCTAACTTGGGTAAAAAAAATTTAAACATTTTAATAACGTGCATGTTCTACTTTTTAAAGATATATATCCCAGCTTGCATTATTGCATTAAACATAGCTGAGCATATCATTGCTCTGAAACTGTAAGTTCAAATGGTTTTGATAGAAGAAATATACTTTTTTTTTAATTAACGCTGGATTCTAAATCTGATTTTTAAGAAGTATATTATGCTTCCATTATACATGATGCAAAATATATTATGTCCCGTTTTAACATTTTCACACTAATTTGAAAAAAACAAAATTAAATCTTATCGTTACAATATTATTAAATTTATTCATGGATTTCCATTCTTTTTTAATTGATTTTACTTAGGAATAAATTAAATATTTCTAGTATTTACTGTGATCACACAACAAGTTTAGTCTTAAACCACACTTATTAAGTTATTATATAAACGGAGTCATCATGAGTTAATTCAGATAACAGCTGCAAGTCATTCAAGTGGCCATTTTAGCTTTATGGGTAGCTTATCAATAATATTATTTTAGCATAACGTATAATATATATTAATTTAAAGTTCAGAGATCTAATATCAAATCAAAAACACGATCCTAGTAGGCAAAAGTGAAAATAATAAAAAAGGACGATCCTAGCTTTATTTATTGATTTACAAAAAGAAAAGATATCGAATCATTCAATTATACTAGCCCTGAGCATTCGGTTTTTTCGGTTCGGTTTAATCGGTTTTTTGAAATTTTCAGTTATCTAAAATTCTGCCGAATTGAACCGAATAAAAATTCGGTTTGGTTCGGTAATCGGTTGAAAACTCAATTCTGAATTGAACCGAATTTTACTTATTTTCGGTTAATTCGGTTAACCGAAATTAAATTTCATGCCCAATAAAAAAAATACAAACCAATTAACAAATTTGTTAACTAAATACAAGCTCATTATCAAATTACAAGCCCAAACCCATAAAAAATTAGGGTTTTTGACAGTGTGAGACGGTGATGGTGACGGTGACGGTGACGGAGATATGCTCGATCTCACCTTCCGACGAGGCTTGTTACCCACCAGCCGCAATCTAAATCGGTCACAAGACACAATACATTAATACATTCCATCTGATTTGATAATATGGGTTAATTGAGGATTTTCTCTTTTATTTTCGATGAAAATCAGTCAGATCTGAAGACTTACCAGTGATTCCAGCCGAGAGATTGATGATGAGAACGCTGGTAATGGCGAATCCAGTGAATCGATCTGAAGAGAAACGATGTCATGAAGAAGAAGAAGATAAGAAAAGAGGTGGAGAAGAATGAAGAAGAAGAAAAAAAATTCTTCTTTTGTAAGAGAAGAGAAGATACCAGAGAGTAGAAAGGAAGAGAGATGCATACTCACCTGAAGAAGATTTTGATTAGGTCGGAGAAGAAGATGATCTTTACTCAGTTTCGTTTTCGCAGGAGGCGCAGGAGGCAGAGCCAAAGAAGAAGAAAAAACCTGATTAGGGTTAATGTGATTCTTAACCTTATATATGGCTGTGTAATTTCGATCTAAGTTTAACCGAACGATTCCAATTACCGAACCGACCCAAACCGAAATCCGATTTACCAAATTAAAATTGCCGATCGGGTCTTCTCTCTGTGTTAAATCGGTGCCGATAACCGAATGTTTCGGTTCTTCCGGTTCGGTTTTTTTGAGTTGAACCGGAAGCCCAGACCTAAATTATACAGTAAAAACGATTTAAACCATAGTACTGTTGAATTGAAGCTAGTGGAATAAGATATGTTCAGAAAAAAACTTATATTATAATGAAAACAAAGGAGGAAAAAAGATACGACAAGAAGTATCGAGCTGGTTTTTGCAAATGGAAGGAATTATTCTATAGTTTTTGCTATATTTATCTTCCACTTGTCAGAATTATATACTAATATATTTTTGTAAATTCTAAAGAGCGCGTATAAATTATCGTTACTGTTGGTGTTTATAGAAAAATCTGAAAACCCTAAAAATCATAAAGTAAAAGTTTAACTAAAATATCATAAATATAAAATATAAATAAAATACATATGCCTGACCAGAACCAAAAAAAAAAAAACAAATAATTATCCTAATCTTATATATGAATGATATAGGCAAAACCAAGATGGTGATACAAAAGGACTCAAGGACCACTGCGCTTTGGTAGTGCAAACCACTTTGCATCTCTAATTCTTTTCTCAAATTAGTAATAACTTTTTTCACTCCCGAATTATTAATGTTAGATGTTAATAAGAGTTTTCAATCTGGATAAACAGCACTAGTTTATATCGAACCAAAAAAAGCCTTATCCAAAAACCAACTTAACTTTTAAATCGGAGAGAACGTTAATACCTTTTCTATATACAAAGACCAAATTTAAACTTGAACGAGCCAAACTTATTTTGTGAAAAATATAAATATTTTATTAAAATTCGAACTAATAAAGCATATCGATCCATAATATTTTATCCTTTTTTAACCAAAAAACAATATCGATCCATTCTATTTGTTTGGTAATTATTAAAAAAAAATACCGAAATTCCAAAAATCTGAACAACCCAAACCTCAAACCGAAACATAGATTAATTAAACATTTAGGGGGTGTATTGGACTGAATATTTGAAGAGATTTGAGTTTTAGTGATAAATTATGTGTTATTGAAATATGAATTTTAAATTATCTTTTAAAATCTAGTGTTTATTGGATTAATGATTTTAAATTTTGTACTCAAATTCACTGTTATTGAAAACATTATTAGAATATGATTTAAAAGTTTCATGTGAGATTTGAGGGGATTTCTTACTAAAAAATACAAAAACCAAAATCTCATGGTTTTAGGTGAGATTTCAAAAAATTTAATAGCAAGATTCCTAATTCACCAAAATTTCACCAAATCATTTTAAAACTCATTAAAACTCAAATCTCTCCAAATATTCAATTCAATACATCCCCTTAGAATAGATGCTAACTCTTGGTTATAACTAACTCTTGGTTATAAATTTATGAAAATACAAAAATATCGAAAATAGGCAAAACATATTATTTTCTTCTCTTATCGTATCTCCCTTCGTCCAAAATTTAATTATGACAGCTTCCTCTAAAACACAGGCGGGTTATATATTATACGTCATCGGTGACAAAACAAATATTCTTTTATGTCGTCATTTCCACTAAAATTACTTTCATATTTCCACAAAACAAACATGTTAAGAGTAAATTACGCATGTTCTAAGGAGATGATATAGCTTAGTGGGCCATACGAGGACCACTTACTTCATTGGCTCATCCCACGAGTTTGTTTCAGTTTGAGAAATATACTTATTTTTAGAAAACAGCGAAAGAATTTTGAGAAACCACATGTAGAATTAGAATTAGTTATGTAAAATTTTATTTATTTTTTTATTTCTAAATTTATATGATTGTCTATCTAGAAACCAATTGATAAAAGTGAATTAGTTTTTGTCTTTTTGATATATATATATATATATATATATATTTTGTTAAGTTTTCAACTTATAAAAATCAATTTGCAATGTGTGGAGTGACTCATATCTCTTATATGTTAGTCAAAATCTCTTCCTATATCTGATATGGGATATTCTTCACATGTCCTTCGATATAATGACTTTTCGAGAGAATCCATCACTCCCTCTCGACATAATGTTTGTTTGTTAACTATCACGATGGATTGAGCCTTCTTTGTGGGCCATCAATTAATGGGGTGATCAGACCACTTTTTGGGCCAGATTAGCGGGCCAGCGTGTGTTCGGGCTCTGATACCATGTTAAGTTATATGGATTTTCAATTCAAAACCAATTGACAATGTGTAGAGTGGCTCATTAGTCAAGGTGGGCGTGAAATATTCTTCATATATATATATATATATTATGTTTTTGGTATCTGATTGCTATCATGAAGAATTCTTTCTTAATCTGTTATATCATCTTCAATTGAGTTCTACTTTCGAATTAATATTTTGAGTTTCTAAGTACATTATAGATTTTGACCCAAACAGTAGTACATTATAGATTTTCATCTACAAACAAATGAAATAAACAAAATGATTATGCCATAGGTATAATAGATTAAGTCTCTCATATATTTCCAAAAATTTTAACTTTAAAATAAGATAACATAAACAAACTTTATTGAGAAAATTCAATAAAAATACATCAACTATTTATATATTTTCACAAAAATACATGAACTTTTAGAGTACCCATAAAAATACATGAACTAATTTTTTCTTCCGTTAAAATACACAAACTCTTAAATTATATCCAATAAACAACCAAGAGTTAACGAAAAATAATATCCATTCATGTTTTAATTTAAAAAATATTTTTAAAAATTTTCAAAACATATTAAACTCTTTAAAAAATCAAAGAACTATAGAAAAATCTAAATTAATTCTAAAATAATTTTAAACAAAAAAATGAACTTGTAAAGTTTGGGATTATAAATAAAAAATTCAAAAAAAAAAGAATATTCCTACTACTCTTTGAAAATTCTAAAATTTCTAAAAGCTAAAATATAAAGTTTTAGATTCAGCATACAATTCCCATAATTTAGTCACCACTTTTTGTCAAAAAATAATTAAACAATAGCATCATAAAATAGTATTAATTTTAAATAAATTAACTTTATATTATTTTCCCATGTTACTTAGAAGAGAGTGTTAAGTCAAAATATAATAACATAAAGAGTTGTATATAATTCTGTTAACTGTAATTATTATGTGAAATATATAATATCTATATAATTTTCGTTTAAAATTTTCTAATTTTTATAATTTAAAAAAATACTATAAACTTTATCCTTTTTTGAATTTTTATTATTTATATATCAAAAAATTTAGAATTTTGATATTTTATTTTTGAATCATTGAAAGAATAAAATATTTGCAATTTTAAAGATTTTATTTAGACTTATATATATATATTTGAAATTTTAAAACATTTTTTAATTATAACATTAATGAATATTATTTTTCATCAACTCTTGGGTGTTTAATGAATACAATTTAAAAGTTTGTGTATTTTAATAGAATAAATAATTAGTTCATGTATTATTTTGAATACTTTAAAAGTTCATGTATTTTTGTAAAAATAGATAAATAGTTGGTATATTTTTATGAAAATTTCCCAACTTTATTTAACCGATTAATGGCTTATACCAAAAATATCTTTAAGATGCTGAGAACCTTATATGAAGTGGTAAACCACTACTGACTCGCGACTTTGACATCCAAGGGATAATTACGGCCAGTGGACTTCACCAAACAAAAAACATTAACATATAAAGAAGTAGTGGGTTCTTTTATGCATGAAATCAACAATTTCGACGATTTTTAGTGTTTAATCGTGGTTAATAAGTGACAACTGTTTAATCAATCAGTTAGGAATCTTAGAATCAATGCTTCTCTAAGCAATTTGATTGTGTCTGATCTTCTACCAAACTAACATTGTGATTTATTCCTCATAAAAGTAATATCACTATTAAATTTTGTGGTTAATGAGTAATAGTTACGATTCAAAGGAAAATATATTTATAGTTGAGGAAGAAGAAGAATGTAAATGTGGGACGAATGTGAATATGATTATATATTGTATACATTTAATTAATGTGTAGGCCTCTCTTTATATATAAGATTGTAAAGCTCTTTACAACGTTTCATTCATAACAAAAGTAGTAATGGACAATAATTACGTCGAATAACACTAATTCCACTAAAGTGGGAGCTAGTAAGCGACCAAGCACTAGTTCTACTTGTATCAATTTATTATATTCAAATCAATATATATGTTAGTTTTAATTCCTTATTGAGAAAGGTTTGTACTACTTTAGTTAAGTCTTATCACAAATAGAGTTTCTTTAATTTACTTTTTTTTTCTTTTAAATTATTATAGAATTGAATTCACTGTTTTAAATATAGGAAACTATGAAATAAAATAGATTCTATAAAAGATTATTAACTATAAAAGAATTTAGATAGATATTTTCAATATACACGAACTTTGTATGGTTTAATACTCACTCACACTGTAACCTAAATGCGCTAGAATTTCTCTAGAAGAGTATGTTTCTAGAAGAAGAGTATATTTTAATGATGTACTTTTGAAATTTGACAGAACCAATGAAGAAATATTATAGTATACGTATATTACTAGGGTGAATCCCAAAGGAATCTGATGTAACGTGGATCTTCAAGACACTTCCACGAATGACACTGCATGTTCTTATATGCTTACACGTGTACTTATAACTTTCTACATTTCTCTTCTCAGCTCCAGATGTCGCCATCTTCCTTTTATATGCACAATCTAGACACTCCCAAGTATAATCCATAACAAATATAATCCCAAATCTTACTTTTCTTTTCAACCAGCTATACTAATCACTCGCCAAGAACCAACTATGGCTGTTCGATCAACAGTAAGCACCTTATACGTCGTCGTTTCTCTGTGATTCATTTGGCATTCACGGTTTGACTTTTTGACTTCTGTCATCTTATGTTTGTAGGGTCACTTGAAAAGCATGGTGCAGAGGTTAAGAACCTACGCGACGGCGACCACACCGAAAGCCAAAGCATATTATCCGGCAGCAACAGAGTACGGTGGCCAGAGAACCGCCACCACCACCACGGCGACAAAAGGGGACTTCACACCGGTTTATATTTCCATAGGATTGATATCATTGTCGGTATCGTTTGGTGTCTACACTGCGTATCTTCATCTACACGAAAACCCTAGCGTGCGTGTCAACAAGAAGACAAGAGAGATTGTTCCCGAGATTGAGGATCCCGACAGAGTTTTAAACGAAGCCGACCGGCTCGCGAACAAGTCGTGGTTTAGGAAAATAGCTCACGTTCAAGAATTCGACAAGCAAGATGTTATTCCCAACCCAATCAGGAAAGACCAGTTCGCTCATAAACCTCGTGCCGTGACGCTTAAGGATGTCGGTGTTGATCCTAAGATGTCAGCGGCTACGGCTCACTGAGCTTTACAGAATCGGCTTATGTGTTTTGTAATTCCATGTTTTCGTGTATTGTGTATAAATAAAATCACCTTTAAATAGATTAACGAGTGTATTGAATTGAGTAGTTGGGGTGATGATTTTAGTGAAATTTTGGTGAATTAGGAATTTTGTTATTAAATTTTTAAAAATTTCACATAAAAATATGAGATTTGATTTTTTTTTAAAAATTTTAAATTAAATTTTAATCATATTTTTAATAACAGTGTATAATTTATTAATTTAATAACACTAGATTTTAAAAAATATTTTAAAATTTATATTTTAATAATATATGATTTGTCATTAAAATTTTTTTTTTTTTAAATGTTCAGTCCAATAAATCCGTTAAAAGGTTTTATTCTTATTACAGTAATCAAAACAGGTGGGCTCAATAGCTGTTCATTGTAGGGCCCATTAATTTAAGCCCAATCGATATATATTTGACATATGTAAATTTGATCGCGCCAAAAAGAGAAAAATGGACTTACCATCTATGCTTCAAATGTGTAGACTGTAAAGAGCTGTATTCCA
Organism: Cardamine occulta; assembly: GCA_028015245.1. Classification (NCBI taxonomy): domain Eukaryota; kingdom Viridiplantae; phylum Streptophyta; class Magnoliopsida; order Brassicales; family Brassicaceae; genus Cardamine; species Cardamine occulta. Next base: position 22,238,018 of record CM051382.1, on the reverse strand, counting down.
AAATGCCAGATTCTTTTCTATGATAAATAAGATAATTCTATCTCTTTGTGTTTTGAGGGTTGTTGTTAATTTCTGGAGATGGAGGAAAAAATTGTGAAAGATGGTGAAATTGAAGTGAGTTCTGATGAAGCCGGCTTTGAAGGTGCATGGTTTCTAGGAGTTCTCGAAGATACGTACCCAACGAATTCATTACACACAAAGCTTCGTGTTCGTTACCTGACATTGCTCGATGAAGATGGTTCGTCTCCTCTAATCGAGCACGTCGAACCCCGGTTTATTCGACCGGTTCCGTCAGAGGATCGATACATCGACCTCGTTTTGGTTCAAGGATCTACGGTTGATGCTAACCATAAAGATGGATGGTGGACCGGTCTGGTTATTAGGAAATTGGATGATGAAACCTTTTTGGTTTATTTTAATTCTCCACCTGACATCATACAATTCCACAGGAATCAACTCAGACCTCATCTTAATTGGAACGGTTCGGATTTTTACCCTCTAGGAATTGAGGTATTCGAAATTATAACTTTATACAGAAAAGGTTGAAAATTTTCTGTGTGTTCGATTTGTTGCATGTTATGTTTTTAAATGTTTTAGCTGTCTCAGTTTGGCTTTTTTTCTGTTTTGAAATAGTTAAAATGTTTTTACGTTGGTTGTGAATGTTAAGACTAGACATTTAAGTTTTGTGTTTGTTGTTCTTGAAGGAAGTGGATACGTCCACGTTTAGCTCTGGAAGTAAAGTGGAAGTGACTTCTACGGGAATTGCATGGTATCCAGCAATTATCATTAAAGAGATTGAAGTGGATGGTGAGAAGAAGAAATTCATTGTCAAGTTTTCTGACTTGACTTGTAGTTGTGAGGATACAACACCAAATTGGACTGTTGATTCCTGCCAGGTTAGACCCGTACCGCCTCCTTCCTCGGTTGAACAAGAGTTTAGCGTGGTGGACTGTGTAGTAGAGGCGTTTCGTGATTCGGGATGGCCAAGGGTATGGCATCAAGGGTCAGTGATGGGAGTTCTCGATGATAACCGTTACGTGGTTTGTTTAGAGTCTTCAAAAGAAAAACAAGTGTTTAACCACTCGGAACTTAGGCCTTGTAAGGTGTGGGAGAATGGGGTTTGGCATGACGGAGCAATGGTATTATTGATTTCACTCATTTCATCAACATTCTCTCTATTTTGGTTTATTGCTATGAGTTGACGTTTCTTTTGCATTTTCAGCCAAAACCTGTTAAAGAAACTCCTTCCAACATCACTAAAATGAAGCCATTGCGATCTTGGGTTGGTGCTAAGCCAAGGGCATCTAAAAGAGCCACAAATTCCCGGAATCTTGAGGATAACGGCGACACAAGCTCTACAGCTAAAACTGCAGCTGTAAGTTATTTATTTTTATGGCATGTCTTTAATGTTGGTTTTACAAACTTTGTAACCTGATGGTTTTATACTCTTTATGCAGGAAACGAATAGCACTAGAAAAAGAAAGAGAAAAGAAAAAGACAAGAAATACCCTAAGGAGACTGGTATGTCGTTTAAGCCATATTAGTTATGGTATCTTTGTTTCATGCAAAACCTTTATCATTTCGTTGGTTATAAATTGTAGATGGGGCTTATGATGGTTCAAATGCTGAGATCAATGATACAAGTAATAACATCTGCAATGATGATGATGATGCTGATGGTCTGCCTCTCACTCCTTGGATAAGCGTTTCACCTAATGGTTCGGAATTCAGTAAACTAAAGAATTTTTTTCTTTTCAAAGTAGCTTAAAAGCTAAATCAATTTGTTTTGTTTTGTTGTCCGCATTGTTCTTTCCAGAGCTATCTCTTGATCAGAGCCAGATTGTGGGGAAAAATGCTGCTGCTGCCACAGATGTTGAGGAAACACAAGCAAAGGATACCCCGATGGTTTTGCCGCCTTTTGCAAAGACGTTGCCATTATGGAAGACTTGTGAAACACATGAGGTAACACAAAGCCCTCATTTCAGCTCGCTGTTCAAGACTGAAGAAAATGTCCGAGAATTTGCAGCGATTGGTATGATGTTGAATTTGCCTGTGTTATTAGAGGAAGTGAAAGATCTGCAGCTCGATGCTTCCTCAAGCAAACTAAGTAGCCTCCGTTGTCATTTGGACGAGCTAGAGAAGAATGGTTTTGACGTTGCAACCCCTCGGTCAAGGATCAACAAAATCTTGTCTCTCCAAGATGTGAAAGCGAAGCAAGAGGAGGAAAGAAAACATGTTGAGGAGAAGATAGAAGCTGAAGAGATGGAAATACACAGGTTTGAAGAAGAAATGGTTGAGTTAAATAGCAAAATGCTGGAGCTGAAAGAGAAGAAGGAAGTGGCTGAGAAAAGGAAGGTTGAAATGAAAACGTATGCAGAAACCATTGATCAAAAGATTGACGATTTGGAGCTTGAGTTCAAGACAACTCCATAGTAATAAATGAAGAAACAAAACTATGAATGAGCTCTTTAGCTCTATATTTTAATAAATGAAGAAAACTTAGTAAGATCTTTTACCCCTTATGGTTATTGTTGTTGATGATAATGGTTAGTTTAACTAATCTTCTTTTAAGATTAACTAGATATTATGATCTTTTGCACATCTTTTGATCTTAAAATATCTTCACTGAAGGTAATTTGTTATTCAATTCAGATTATGTGGTTTATTCTGATCTTACAAGTGAATTAAATTGTTGGCAATAAAAAAAAAACTTTTATCTAATTGATTTATTATACAACCAAAAAATAATTGTATTAAATTTGACCACATTTGGGTTGTTCCCGGATTGGTATTAGATGAAGTCGGTTTTTTTTAATTAATTACCTAACCTTCTAGAAGAGTCCGAGGATTTAATGAACCAAGCGGATCAAGTCTATTACATTGGGCCTAGGCCCAATACTAGGATAAGTGTGGCAAGGACTTCGCACGTATTGCTGCGTGCTTTTAGATTACGTGGCGATCTATGATAGGTTGAAGTCACGTGGCGAGCGATATTCATTGGAAGAAGACTCTCAAAATGACGTTCGTAGGTCTAAAAGGAAGACTCAAGAGTTATATATGTAACAGAGCTTCATATACTTTCAATCTCATCTCATCTCTGATCTACTTTTTCTACCTTATTAGATTTCTGGATTGCTTGCGAGAATGAGGCAACGGAGTCTAACACTTGTTTCGCTGCTTATTGTAGCTTTGTTTTCGTTTCAGAATCTTTGCTACTGTGACGAGCAAACGGTAAATGTTCATTTTCATTTTCATTGAAAAGTTTCTGTTTTTATGATTTTGTTCATGGAATTTAGAGTAACCTTGTTATTTTTGTTTGGTTCAGATCTTGTATGAATCGTTCGATGAGCCTTTTGATGGTCGCTGGATCGTTTCGGATAAAGCAGACTTCCAAGGTACAGCTTCGATGTCGTAGTGAAATTTTCGTACTTTTTTTGTTCGTTGAAGTAAATTGTAGTCAGAAGAATCAAAATGGGAGATTAAGATGTTTGGTTTATTGATTTCCAAGTTCGTTATAGTTATATTTATATATACTCTGTAGCTTTCAAAAGCTTATTTCAGTTGGAACAGATTTAGAAATGTTCACTTTTTACTGGAAATGGATAAGAAACTGGCTTTGTGTGAATCTGGTGTTTTTTTCTTTTTTTATAGCTCTTAAAAATTGCTTCTTAATTGAACCCTTCAGGTGTGTGGAAGCATGAGAAGAGTGAAGGGCATGATGATTATGGACTTGTTGTGAGTGAGAAAGCTAAAAAGTATGGAATTGTGAAAGAGCTTGATGAGCCTTTGAATCTCAAGGAAGGAACTGTTGTTCTGCAATACGAGGCTCGTTTCCAAGAAGGGCTTGAGTGTGGTGGTGCTTACATTAAGTACCTTCGTCCTCAAGAAGCTGGATGGGTTCCTCAAGGGTTTGATAATGAATCTCCTTACTCTATTATGTTTGGACCTGACAAGTGTGGTGCTACAAACAAGGTGCATTTCATCTTGAAGCATAAGAATCCCAAGAGTGGCGAGTTTGCAGAGCACCATCTCAAGTTCCCTCCTTCTGTTCCGTCTGACAAGCTTTCTCATGTCTACACTGCAATCTTGAAACCTGATAATGAAGTGAGGATTTTGGTTGATGGAGAAGAGAAGAAGAAGGGGAATTTACTGTCTTCTGAAGACTTTGAGCCTCCGTTGATTCCTTCCAAGACCATACCTGATCCAGAGGACAAGAAACCTGAAGACTGGGATGAGAGAGCCAAGATTCCTGATTCTAATGCTGTGAAGCCTGATGACTGGGATGAGGATGCACCCATGGAGATTGAAGATGAAGAAACTGACAAGCCTGAAGGATGGTTGGATGATGAGCCTGAAGAGGTTGAAGACCCCGAGGCAAGCAAGCCGGAAGATTGGGATGATGAGGAAGATGGTGAGTGGGAGGCTCCCAAGGTTTCCAACCCCAAGTGTGAGGCAGCACCCGGATGTGGTGAATGGAAAAGACCCTTGATAAGGAACCCTGCTTACAAGGGAAAATGGAGCGCGCCTCTTATTGATAACCCAGCTTACAAGGGTATCTGGAAACCCAGAGAAGTACCAAACCCTGCATATTTTGAGCGTGATAGGCCAGACTTCGAACCCATTGCTGCCATTGGTATTGAGATTTGGACAATGCAAGATGGTATCTTATTTGACAACATCTTGATAGCTAAAGACGAGAAGGTTGCAGAAACGTACAGACAAAACACTTGGAAGCCCAAGTTTGATGTCGAGAAAGAGAAACAAAAGGCAGAGGAGGAAGCTGCTGGTGAGGAAGGTGGTCTCAAGAGTTACCAGGTACAGTATATTGATTTTCACCATCAAGCATGAAAAAGTCACACATATATCCTTTTTACTTATATATGTCTCTGTGCATTGCTGCAGAAGAAGGTGTTCGACCTCTTGTACAAGGCTGCAGACATTTCTTTCTTAAGTGCGTACAAGTCAAAGATCCTGGTGAGTTGTCATTTTCTGACTTTAAAACATTTTGTATGAAGGAGAAGAAGGGAGGTTCACTGAGAATCTGTAATTTTCCTTTTATAGGAACTCATTGAGAAAGCTGAAACACAGCCAAACTTAACCATTGGTGTCCTCATTTCCGTCGTGGTCGTCTTCCTCTCTGTCTTCTACAAGCTCATATTTGGTGGTGCAAAGGTAAACAAACATGTCAATTAACATTTGGATGTAATGTTATTAGTTTGGTTGTAACGAAATTTGGGGTAAAATGTTATGTAGGTTAAGGTGGAAAAGAAGAAACCGGAAACGGAAACATCAACAGCAACAGAGGCCTCGACCAGCGAGGCAAAGACAGAGGAGAAGGAAGAAACGGTGCCTGCACCACGTAAGAGGCAGACAAGGCGTGAGAGTTAGAGCAAGAAATGGTAGATTTTGATTTTTTGGGCTTCTTTGTTTCGGTTTATCACCGTATAGACAGTAGTGGAACTGATATTAAGACAAGATTACAAGATTGTAACATGTTTATTTTTATTGTTTTTGTATGCTTTTAGTTTCACTTGAATCTGAATGTGATCATCAACATTTGAGTTGAAATTTGATATCAAATCATTATTTTCAATATCTATATCTTATCTTGAGGAAATCTCGTAAGGTCCACTAATGTAGCCTGGTGAGTGTTAAAACTGTACCAAACAATGAAACTTCAATCTTGCCTTTCGAAATTTGGACTTCTATGCAACTCACCTATCATTTAATGAAATCTCAAACAGTTTGCACCATTGTCAAATCTGCGTATCAATTGCTACAGAGGATCAAGTCTCGACGATTCTGCCATTACACAACTCTAGCCTCTTGGAGAAGACGAAATGTGTGTATTTTCTATGTATAATTCTTACCAGAAAAAGTTGACGAATTTCTCCACTATTCTCAGGCACACTTTTAAATACATAACGGTATTTGTTCTAGCACCATAGCTAAACGCAATCTAAGAGTGGGTTTTTTTTTCTTTCATTTTTCTTGTGTGACAAAAGCGTACTTGAGAAAAATAACGTTTTAAGGCAAAGAAAGAAAAGTTGGACCAGAAGAACACAAAAAAACTGTAAGCATAGTTCAAACTTCCCCTTATTTCAAGTCCTACATGGAAAATTTGTTTCAAGTTCTTAACAACCAAAAAAAGTATACATTAAAACAAGTAAAAGGGAACAATCTAAAACGTTACAAAAAGTTCGACATGGCTTTAAACTCTTTAGAGAAACAGACCGACGCTTCTCTCCCTACCTCATGGTTCCTTTGAACCATATGATCACAACACATCGGTTTTGTAATTTACCGGCGACCACCAGCAGCCTTTCTGGCCGGACCAGTGTCCTCATCATCTGATTCAATGTCACCATACTGCCAGATTCCAATTCTCGACTTGCGAGCTTCTTCTTGAAACTTCTCTAGAGAATCAAGAGCAGCTTTTTTGTCTTTGTGCTCCCATTTCTTACGTTTCTCCATTCTCGCTATTCCTTCCTGTTCATCATTCATCATCATCATCATTAATACCAATTTTTGGAAATATTTTTAAAACGAGGTGAGAGAATACAGACCTGAAGCATTGCAGCGTTTACAGAAATTTCATCATCGACAGCGATGAGAGTGACGGCAAATTCAGTTCCAGTGCCTTGACCTTTAACTTTGCCTCCAGATGTGTCTCTTTCTTCTATCACTGCTTTGAATTCTTTACCACTACCCAATGTCACAGTATGAAAATACTCTGCGGCTTCAGGACCAAAGTCTTCTTCCAAGCTTGGAACCTTTAAGTAGGCAAGTCTGCAGAGCTGAGCAAGCCCTGGTGCTGCGGAGACCGAAGGGTCTATTGGTCGGATTGCGCTGTACGGAACTACCTCTTGGTTTCCATAATCGATGTAGAACACTTCGAATTTTTCGTCTGGGGATTGTACCGCAGCTCGGGGTGCATTCGCAATCTGAAAACAAGTATTGATTAAATGAATAAGCAAGAAGCGAAGAGAGCCCCAAAGATAAAGAAAGTGAATTTGAATTTACCATAGCTCTGTTCCAAGAGTTATCAAGGCTAAACTGTGCAAGGACAATGTCACCTCTCTTAGGATTAAAGGATCCAATGATGGGAGCGTCTTTAATACTCAAGGATGCAAGCTGGTTCTGAATCGAAGCTATTTTCTGATCTCCAGCAGATTGAACATAGAATCGACCACCTTCAAGTACTTCTGTAACAACAACCTGTAATCGTAGGTAATGAAAGGAAAATGAAGGTCTGCTTTTCATTGTATACAAAAACAGATGTGAGTTTTCTGAAGAATCATGTGGATAAATTCACCTTTAAGGTCTCCTTTTGCCTGGTTTCAACGGTGGCAGTATTTCCGTTCGAGACTTCTTCTCCTTCAACATAGTTTTCCCATATCTGAAAAGGATCAAAACGGTTTAGCAATTTGAAAGAGAAGATTTTCTTTAGTAAACATGTCTTGCTTGTCACCTTCAGTTTCTGGTTTTTAGCAGATTTCTCTGCCTTTTCAAGAAGATGTGCTTCGACAATCCTGTCTGCACCAAAGCTAGTCTGCATTTTTGCTAAGCCACCTTCAAGCAGAACTGTCGCCACATTTGTACTTGACTCCCACATGGATCCCAAGAACGTCCCGGTTCTATCCACGGTTTCAACTTCAATCTGTGTGGATTATAATAGAACAATGAAAAAACCATATAGTAGAATACGAAACTGAGATGTAATTATAAGCGTGCATTTAGTTTACCTCAACATCTCTCTGCATGATCCTACGTCTCATTACAGAGATAGCTTCATCTGAAAACGGTTCGCCACGGCCAGGACATCTGACTCCAGAGAATGAAAAGGCAATGCTACATGTTATCTTTGGAATATAAAGCTTAAACCGATGTCCGCTGAGGACATATTCCACAACAGCCGGTAATCTCCTGATTCTTTGCAGGGATGGCAAGAAATCTTTAGCTTTCTTAGCTGCCGCCTGAGACAAATATATACTTTACCAATTAGATTACTGAAAAAGACTAGCGGGAAAATGAGTTTATTCAAAAGAGATATATTTACTAACCACAGTCAGGTCAGTGATGTGCATTGCTGGAGACTCTTTTGCAGAATGGATTCCTTTCTTTCCAGCCAGAGCACGAGCTTCAGCAGCCAGAAGAGCATCATAATGATTTGACCGCTCTTCAAAATCTCTATGTCTAACTACATTTCCAAAACCACGGGAAAGAATGAGCTCAGCAATATTCACTCCAGCCGGCTGACCGCCAGCAACTGCTGTAGCAGATGATGTAGCCACTTCATCGGAATCGCCTTTGGCAGGAGATGGTAGGAACACTGAGCCAAAGTCCATGACCCTGGAATCAGCAGCTCCAGATGTGGTAGGACCATCTGTTGGGGTGACTTTCCTAGAGTATTCCATTTGAACAAGAACCTGTTGCAGGGGAAAGGGAATCAAATCTTGTTCATATTGTGAGCACAAAGGCAATCATTAGAGTAAAAGGCTCAACGCAATACCTGTTTGCCAATAAGTCGTTGTCTCAGAAATTCTCTTGCTTCCCGAGCATAAGGAGCTGGTTTCTCTTCTCTGCGTGGGTTACCCATTTTTGGACTTCTGATACTTGAAAGACAGACACGTCTCTCTGCCGCTGGGCTCCCAAATGGAACAGCATCATCGGCAACTATAACACAATCCCCACTCACCACTTCCACTACCTAAAGAGAGATATAAAACCAATGACACGATAAGCAGAGGAGAAAGACAGTATTTAAACAAGAATTTGGTCACGACATGTACCTTTCCCGTAAAGTTCTGGTCATGAATTGCCTTGGAGTTTGTAGCTGGAGGAACGTAGTTTGACCACATTTTCACCCGATCTTTCTTACATTGAAGTTCTGCAGCTTTCAACTTTTTCTTAGCTTCTTCCTCCATCATGTTAGCACTCCATTCAACAAATTTAGCAAGACCCTAGGAAAATATAATAGCAACCATGTCATTGAGTTTGTTCAACAACATAAAAGATTATATATTCCAGTAATTTTGTATCAAAGATCCAAAACTGACCAACAGAATTACAAACTATTATAGAACATGTCAACCAAATTTCTCTTTAGGTAACAACATGTGAAATAGAGGGAAGAAAATTGTATATCTAACAATAAAAATGTAGTTTCTACCACTTATCGCTAGGGTAGAGCATAAACATTATCAGGCCATTAACTTAATATGCAACTCATGTTAAAAGCAAAATAACTGCTTAATTTAAGTACATACATTTTCAACGAGCTCCAAACCCAAGTCTTTAACTGCTTCCCCATCAGAATAATGAACTGAACCTATCAGATTGTTGAACTTATCAACACCTTCAAGAACAATGCGAACCTGCAATATCCAACTCAAATTGAGATCGCACTAATGTCAAATACAGACGAACAGAAGAGAAGTTGCTGAGCAAACCCCTTACATCTCTACTAAGAACACGGTGCTCGGTAAAGTACTTGGCTTCAGCTGCAAATGGATCAGAAGAAACCTCAACAGATGATGCTGCAGAGGCAGCAAGTCTCTGAGCTGTCGTCAGAGGACCTCGTGACTCAGCAGAAACATCTCCATTAGGCTCATCTTGAACTGTCTCAACAACATTTCCATTTGTGGTTCGCCTTCCCATCGATGGAGACTACATTGTAAGAGAAAAATTGCTGACTGTGTTTCAAAGTGATAGGTTAAAAAATGCCAACCTCGCACTCAGCAAGATCAGGGAAACACGTTTAATTACCTGGACTCCAGCAACAAAAACTTGCACAAATTGGAACTCTGGAAGAAGATAAACCCGAATAGTACTTCCATCACGGACTTGCTCCACAATACCTTCCATAGGCTTTCCCTTATTTGCAGCTAAAAGACCCATGGCATCAAAGCCAGCAGAATCCCCAATAGCAGAAGGAGGAAGATTTCTGATAGATGCCTCAGAAGCACCAGGAACCTGGAGTAACGTAAAATCCATCATCAAATCGATAAGACAGTACAAAATTTTAGAGAATTACATAAGGAAGAGAAGACCAACCTCGCTCCAACGACCATATCCTTCCTGCTTGGCCTGTTCTTCGAGCTGTTTCAACTCTGCCATGTAAGGACTAACCTTATCCTGATTCTGTTGACCTGCCTCCCTAACCTGTTTATAGTACAGAAATACCTCACTCATGTCAGAAAGCTAAGGTATCACCACCATATTTCAGATAACATCATCTCGAGAGAAATAAAACGCTTATTACCTTTGCCCAACCATTTTGAACAACAAGCTTAGCAAGATTCTCGTTGCCAAGGAAAACAGAGCCAAATTCTCTTCCAGCAATAGCTTCCACTTTGTAATCCACTTTGAAAGCAACCTCCTGTTCAAACCAAATAAAAAGTATATACTTAAGATAAAGGATGTATAGTCAATCACAATACCTACTGAAATTAACTAGTCAAGAAATTTGACTTGGCACCTTTCCTATGCAAAGTTTCCTAAGAAATTCCTTGCTTTCCCATGCAAAAGGCTCATCAATACCTCCTCTGCGAGCCTAAAAAAAAAAGTGAAAAATACAAACAGTTAATTCCAACAAAATATAACAGAATCTAAATGTCGTTTGTGATGAAAGTTTTGTGTCAAACATTTATATGAGACAAAATTAATCTTCATTTGAAACTTTTAAATTGACTTAAGATTTGAAGCTGACCATCTTAGGTGCCATAAGAGAAGATAGAGTAATGGTCTTTTCCGGTGGGGCTCCAGCTCTGCTATGGCTCAAAGCCGTGATCACTAAGCAGTCTCCGGAGGTAACAGCCTTCACTCTTCCTTTGAGCCATTGGTTCTCAGTCGCTGATGCCATGTTGACTGGCTTAAGACCTGCACCAAATACATAAATCAGATTCAAATATTCAAACACGCATGCAAAACTCAAAGATGGTCTTCAACATGGTGCATTGGTAACTAATATGATCAAACTTCAATTTGGACCGATCAGATAATCAAAGCTACGAACGAGAAAAAGCTACATGCATCGTCGTCAATGAATCACAAAAATGTACATTCGTCTCGATCTGCACTATTGTATAAATTTCGGTCGTTTCTCACCTACCAGACTAGTATAACGCTCGATCACAATACGTCAAAATCCGATCAGAATTAACTCAACAAACGGATAGATCTATAAGAATTGTTGGATAATTCCGGTGAACATACCTTGATTAAACCAAATGAGAGAGATAAACTAGATCTGGAGAAGGATCTCTCTTTTTTTCCCTCTCTGATTCAATCTGTGATTGAACAAAAGAGAAAGAAGAAGAAGAAGAAAGAGATGAAGAGAGAAGCTCTCTGAGTTTTTGGGCAATAAGAGTTAAACGGCGGATCTCGAGATAGGAAGAGCTCAGGGGATTTGTGCAGAGGAGGTAAAAGAAATATAAACAGAGGAGAGGGAGATGATTTGTATTTGTCTATTTTACCCTCGTTATTTCGAATTAATTACGTGTAGGTGCCATTTTTTAGAGCTTTATTAGATTTTGTTTTTGCGGAAAAGAGTTGGTTTTAAGGTCGTACCGATGAAAGTGAAAATCAACTTGTCTGTTTCACTTTTTTCGAGTTTAACACTTGTAGAAAAATCAACCCTAAAAGCCTACTTATCAGAGTTTGCATAGATAGGACCTTCTCATTATTTTATTTTTAATTTAGACATTCTATACTTTCAGGTCAACTATGTCATATGCAGGATTCATATGATTACGTTTTCTTTAAGTAACAAAAGATTGGGATCACACCTATTAAAAACAAATCAAACAAAATTCAAAAATTCAAAACAATAAAACGTTTGTCCAATGTTACTAGAAAACGTATATAAGTTTTTGAAGCGGTTTCGGATATATTTTTCGTGAACTAGTTTATCCGGCATTATCACATTTTCGCTATTTGGATAAATGAATAAATGATTATACCAGATTATTCTTCATATTTACTCGGTATCTTTCCATTTATGGTTTTGTCACCCACTGTCAGGTTTTGAAGGTTACATAGGGCAGTTAATCTTTGAGACAGAGGAACTAAATTGCATGTGCCTGTAAATAAGAGCAAAATGTCTCCTAACTCAAAAGACAACTTGCGTCATTGAAATATCTTTTAATGGCTGAGTATTTATCTAATTAATACTCACTTAGTAAACTAGTAACGGCGACCACACCGTTAGCTGATAGGGAAGAAAACTCCGAGAGATAATAATCTCTTTTTAATAAAATATATTTTTCCTGTTTGCCTTTTTATATTTCGAATATCACCCTAACTAATCTTAATTTTAATACTAGTTGTCTAGTTGAGAGATCAAAGCTATAACGCGAAGGTCGTTTAAGTCAAAACGAGTACAATCAATAGATACCCACGCATTTCCCATTTCCTCTTCTAGTAAAGCCAAAAACAATTGCAATTTCAAACACGACAGCGTGCAAAAACAAACAAATAACACGTGTATATTTCCAGTACTTTCAAATTTCCAATCACCGTCACCGGCACCGTCAGGCACGTTCGATATTGAAACAAAGCCCTTACACAAAAAATCCCACTAACACTTGAAAATAGATTATTTATATCATTTAATACACGATCCGGTTATGTTATGTCCACCACAAAGCATGATCGTCAAAAAAACAGTATAAACCAAATGCTCATCCATAACATTGACTTGATAACACATTTGGGACAGAGACAAATATGTTAGAACATAACTTCGTAAAACATGATTTTTTAAACTTCCTGGTAACAAAACATACAACATTGATTTGACAATTTCCTTATGTAACAAAAGTATTTAGCAAAAACTCATGTGTAACCTTCGGGGAGGGATTATAGACCGAGGCGGATTCGGTATCGAGTCATCCGGTCCAAGATCATCAATAGGTGGTCGCTTTCTATGGGCATCGGTAACCGATTGGTATGCCATACCCAATGCCAAAGCCTACCACACAACCACATATCACAATTCTCTTAAATTCCAATTCATTGAATGGCATATAAGATATATTACTCGATTAGAATTACTTACGATGTGATCACGTTCCGGCGGAGTATAAATTCCGGTATTGACCGTTGTCCTTCTACGGCAATTGTTGGTTGGTGGTTCCGATATGTTCTTGAAACCGGTTGGAATCACTAATACCGGTAAACCGACGAGGTTTCCCAAACAGACTTTCTCCCAATCGGTCACGTTTCCAACAAAAGCATCGACTGTAAAGCTCTTCTCCACTTCTCGAATCAACTTCCCACGAGCTCGCTGAGCCTAGACCGATAAATAAACCGGACATAACCATCACAAAACCGACTCATAAACCAAAATGAAATGTCGGAATGGGCAAAAACCTGAATGTAATCTACTGCTGTAATTATACGAGCTCGGCGTAACTCAACCGGCCATTGATCTTGAGCTTCATAAAGATCTTCTTGACCGGTTCTTTGCCATTCATCAAAATGAGCTAACATGTCTACGTCCATTGTGAAATTCAATATCCCTTGAACCGACTCCACTGTATAATTTAGTTCGAAAGGAACCATATTGACACCTTTAGACTCAAGAACTTCCACCACCTGAAGAAGTCAACTGTTGTATCAACACAAACTCTGATTACAAACAGCTTTCAACTATTTGTTTACCTTCATGTCAGCATCTTTGGTATACCCAACAGTGAGTTTTGTGATATCCACAGAGAAGGGATCTTCAAAGGCAATCGCTCTAGATGAAGGATCATCAGGATCTTTCCCTTTGATAGCATCAAGGATTATAGCGCAATCCACAGCTGTTCTACAGAAAGGTCCCAGCTTATCCTGAAACAAAAAGGAGTTGGAATTTTAAATTTATATATATACTGAACATTTCACTCTGTTTTGAAGAGGCCCGCTGCTATTTTTACCATACCAGACTCTCTGATATGCTCATCACACCGGTTCTACCAACGCTCCCAAATGTAGGACGCAATGCTGTTATTCCACACCGCGCTGCAGGGTATGTAATTGAGCCTGCTGTCTCCGAGCCTATGGCAAACGGAACCATACCTGAACAGAAGTTTTACCCAAAAATAGGAAAAGAAACAGTTTAATGTTTTCAGCTGGACAGAAACGTAATCTTGATTCATTTTTCTACAAAAACTAACCAGCCGATGTGGACGCAGCAGGGCCAGCTGATGACCCGGTAGAGAATTCCTCGATATTCCAGGGGTTCCTGGTCCGTCCCCCGAACCAGATGTCATCATAAGCCAGAGAACCCGTAACCAGCTTTGCTACTAAAACTGCACCTGAAGCTTTTAATCTAAACAAACAAACATCCCATCGACATTGTCAAGTTAGCTTCAATAGAACAAAAATGTAAAATCAATGAATATGGTGAAAATTTCTTTACAGGACCTTTTGTAAACCCATGCTTCAATATCAAGAACTTGGTCTTTGAAAGAAGTTGAACCCCACGTTGTTTTGTATCCAGGAACCGCAACTATATCCTTTAAACCATATGGAATCCCATGAAGAGGTCCTATCACGCAAAAAAAAATCGTAACCAGAAACTTGAAACACCAATTAGTCACCAATCTATCAAAAAAGATTATATCGAATGAGAGAGAGATACCGAGATAAGTTCCTTGAGAGAGTAAATCATCAGCTTCTTTGGCTTGTTTATATGCCAATTCTTCAGTATAAGTAACCACCGCTTCAAGAACATGATTGTACCTTTTTTCAAGAATCCCCATTAACAACATCAGAGCAAGTAAAATTCCCTGAAAACACTCAGTGAAAACAGAAGCTTCCTTACCGTTTTAATTGCTTGAGATAAATCCGAACTAGTTCCTCGGAAGTAACTTGTCTCGTCTTTATAAGTTCTCCGAGTTCAAGAACCTGCCACAATGCATTCTCTAATCAGATGAATCTACAACATCTATCCAAATAACAACAATAAAAAGGGAGATGACTTACACTCATGAAGGCGATATCTTCTTCATCTCTAGGGAGTTGTACACCAGATAGCGAAGGATAATTGAATCTCTTGCCGTGTACTCGTGGAACTTCTCTGTTCCAAGACGGATTAAACACCAGCGGAGATGGATTTTCCAAACCTCCATTCTTAGTAGCGACTATTTTCCGGTTGGTTCGATATATAGGAATGTTCATTTCAGTGGCACCATTTGCAATCTCCTGAATCTATACATACTCCCCAAACATTAAAACTCCATTGTCAATAACTGATCAGTCAAAACATATACTTTCTTACTCAAACTACGTTTTAAACCAAAATAGCTTTTTCAAGAATAAAACCAAAATGAACAAATCTAAATCAATCTAAACATTGGAAAGCTGATTCTTTATTCACTACAGTCTAAACCCGAGACATAAATGGGCAACTAGAGAATGTAAGAGAATCAAAAACTTACCTTAGTTTCATTGAAGAATCCAGAATCAACCAACTCAAACATACTCTGCAGACACTTAGCTTCCATAGTATTATCTAGTAGTTCAGTTCGAGTAATGTTACTGTCCTGATCAAGAACATTATAAATAGCCATCAGCTCAATCAAACCACAGAACTGAATAACAAAAATCAAAATTTGTTTACCTTGGCAAAGTTGTAATCTTGCGGCAAGGCACACCCACTTTCCGGTTCAAAACTTTCCATAGTTTCTTACAATTTTTCATTATTGCAATAGAGGGCTGACATGGAAGACGAAATGAGACTAATTCGGAGCAGAGAAGCTTTGACTCAGAAGGATTTGCGTCTATACAAAAGACAGTTAAACTTAGGAGCAAGAGGAGGAGGAGCGAAGCACATGTACAACTACGAGGAAGTAAGCCACGCATCGCTAAGCAAGACCGTGTGCTTGGAACGACGATCGATGGTGCTGCCATCGTGTCGCCTGGTGAATCGGGCTCGGTAACGGTGACGGTTACAAAGAATCGATTCTTTTAGTAATTTGTCTTGAGGAGAAAAACGGAATTAGACGGCCCTTGACTCTGACTCTGCTCCGGTGAGAAACTCAAGTCGAATGATACTTGGAAAACTACAGAGTGGATCAACAACATGTGAAAACATCTATTGACTGGGTCAAATTAATCACTAATTTAATTTTAAATAAATGATTAATTTTAAGATTAATTGTAATTAACGTTATAAATTTATAATACGATATTTTTTGTATAAATACTTTTAAAAAAATGAGAAATGAGGAAAAGTTTTTTCTTAAAAATACGAAAAGTTCATAAAATTTCATTTACTTATTAGAATATTTAAATCATATCGTTTCATAAAGAATTTAAATTATATTGTTGGAGATAAACTTTTGAAATCTAGAGAACGATTAAATAATTGAAACTTGTTCTTCGGAAAAAAAATATACATGTAGGATAAAAGTTGATGTTCATACTATAATATTTTTTATAGTTTTGTTGAATGAGACATGAGAATTCTAGACCACCTCCATCCGTTCTAGTACCTGCCATTTTGTGTCTTTTCCATGTGGAGAGAGTGTTTTGGGGAGGACACTTAAAACACAGGATCTTCTCAAATATTGCCACGTATCGCAACGTGATTCATTGTGACAATAAAAAAATTAATTTTTTTCTTTTTTAAAATTAAAAAAAAAAGAAATTAATTTTTTTTTTGGAAGATATCCGCACCAGTCTTACCAATGTAGATGCTCATTAAACTATCCATAATGGAGACCTATGTCTCCGGAAAGATATAGGTTCTTCCCAAATATTGCTACGTGTCGTAACGAATTACGTTGCGACAATAAAAAAATTAAAAAAAAAAAAAATTGATTTTTTTTTGGGGAAGACACAGTGTCTTGGTCATTGTGGATATTCTTTTAGAGTATCTAGCTATTATTATATTAGTATATGTAATATATTTTAATTATTTAATTAAATTAAATTGTTACAAAAAGTTGAACCAATTATATAGTTACAAGTATCATTAAGTTTCTTCTCGGTCTTAAAGAACGAAGATCTTTGCTCCGCAAGCCTCGTCGATGTACTCCATCCCAACCAATATGCGTCTCTGCTCTAAGGCCTCCGCCGTTTGTTTTTCCGGCAAATTTCTCTTCCACTCCTTCTCGGGATCTCACCAATAGATCCGATGAAACCTCCGTCGAGTTCGGCCCACGCCGACAACGAGACCTTTCTACTCATCTTATGAATCTATGCTTATCCACCGTGCTTTTAAGCTTAGGTTCCTCTCGAGTAGAACATCCGGCGGAACATCCGGCGAGACCCTTCACTGTTGTCTCGTTGAGCTTAGGCAGGCTAGCCGTTAATGCTTCTTTCTCGGTTGCAGGAATCAAAGAGCCATACCCCATCTTACAGATCCACTCAAGATCGGTAGACCTCAAAGGAGGTTCTCAAAATCTACTCACCTCCTCCTCAGTTCACCGACGCAACCGTTTTCACTTCTCCACACCGCCATCCTCAGCCTTCGCCGACCACCTCTGTTACATTTCAGCTACAAAATTTTGTGGTTTGGGCCAAGAGATTATTTTTTCTTGATGGGCCGGAGAAGCCCGTTAAGACCTAGTAGGCCTTCCTTCTTATGGGAGAGATCCATAACATGTCGTGAGTTATTGTACTTCCTCCTTATGGGAGAGATCTATACCATAATCTTCTTTTATGGAGAGAACTATCCTTTTGAATTTTATCTCTTAGAAATATGGTATTGGGCCGGTTGTAAACAAAGTTTGTCTCGCAATCCAAATGTTTCGTTTTCCTCATTCAAGGAGAGATATTTTACTATAAAAAAGAGAGTTCCGAGCATTAAGTCTCGATGGTTATTTTACAAGTGGTGTAAAAATTTGGTTGTGTATATAACCTTCATTAACAAGAAAAGACAAGATGCCAAAATCTTTCAATATGATAAACAAATTTCTAGCTCCAAACTCGTGTATCTGCAAGAGTTGCAAGTAGATATAGGATTTGATAATTTCCAAAGAGGACTGGAAAAATCGGTTTCGGTGTTCGACGGAGATGCACCAAGGTGGTTCCAACGTGCCCTGACGATTGATAAGAGCTTTACGGTGTTCCCATGCTCCCATGGTGTGAAACTAATATCGGCTCAAAATCAAAGCTTTATGGATCGACTACTTTCACTAAGTATACCCCTTAGGAAGTCTTCTTTTCCTTCGAAATCCTTCACTATGAAGCGACTTACGGTGTCTTCTTTCTTCAAGAAGAAGTATGCTAAGTTGATTGTATGCACGGGAGTTCAAGGATTTGCTCTTCCGCCTTCAGCAACTAAACCCCCATTCGTCTCGGAGTTCGCAAGAGTTTTCTCTCATCCTACTAGTGTCCCCCTTTTTCAGGGATTAGAGTGTTTCGACATTTATGACACAAGTATGGACTATCAAAACACAATGAATACTTTTGTATTTCGTGAGATATTGTTTCTCCCGAAGGTTGACCTTCTCGCATCAGTTAGCCTTGCACCACTTCGAGTGGCATATTCCCGCAGCGCATTCCGCTTTTTTAAGAGGTTTTAGATTTCGTTTTCTAGAGTATCGTTTTAGACTTATGTCTTGTAGTTGTCTTTTATTGTATTTTTACTTTGTCCAGGTAATGTGAATCGTTTGGATTCCATTAACCTGTAGCTTTATTTTCCCATGTAAGCTAATCGGTTCTCTTCTAGCTCTCTCTAAAGGAGAAGAGTCTTTAAACTCATAACTTAATATATGGAGTTTGACGACAAAAAAAATATATTATTAAGTTTCTTAAGAAATTGAGAACTGTATCTATTTAGAGAATTTGTAGAACCGTTTCTTCTTTTTCTCACTTATCTTTTTATTATTTATTATTATTTTAATATTAAGAAACTCATTAACAAATCCGGATGGAGAAGCTCTAACTATGCCGTAAGTATTTATTAGCCGGAATCGGAGATTAATCTATAATAATACGGTTAAACCGGTTTGCTTAGACCATCTTCATTAGAGATCTATGTCTCTGGGAAGACATAGATCTTCCAAAATATTGCCACGTGTCACAACGTGATTCGTTGCGACAATAAAAAAAATTAATTTTTTTATGGGGAAGACACTCACCCCATGTCTGCAATGTGGATGCTCTTAGTTTTGTCCACAGTTTCAGAAAATTTCATGGCAAAGCCGGTTTTTGTCTCCATTCAATATTTTTCTGTTGTCGACATCTCTGCGTCTGTTGTCATCTCTCCGCCACATGCCTATACTTTTCTTGATTACTTTCTTGCCACTTTTTCTAAGATTAATTGCTACTTTCCTTGTTTTCTTTCTTTCCATTTTTTCTATATTAATTGCTTGCGCTGGCCTCTCATTAAGAAGATATGTGTTCCTTTTTTTACGATTTTATTTTCCTTACTCTATATAAGAAAAAAAACAAACAAATGTTACTAAAGAAATATGCAGAGGACAGAGGTGTATCATACAATCCATATATGAACGTGTTGCAAAAAGTCAAGAAAACAGTTGAGATGAGATGAAATGAAACGCGTTACGCGTCTAACATAATAGTTTTTTTAACATTTTCTCTAAACTAGACTTAAATTTTCATGTTTTTTTCTACATCGTCTAAGACAAATATCGACATAACCCACATAACCACCCACCATAGTTCAATTCGTGACATTGAATGGTGCTAAAAGGATGATTTTATACGATAAATCATAAATGTATAGTTTTTTTTTTTTTGGTCATAAACAATCATAAATGTATAGTTTACAACGATATAAGTATTGTTAAGAGATAAGAGTAGTTTGAACTTTTCTTTTCTCGCTAGTTTGATTGTTTTTTACCGTTTGTTTAGTTATTATGTTTTTGTTTCCTTCAATTTTAAAAGATGACACATGTCGTATATAATAAATTCCAACCGTATTGAGTTTTCGTCCTCTGTATCCAACTAATCAAACATAACATAATAAAATAAAAGGAACAATAATTAATTAATTTATTGATTTCTATAATATTTTTTTTTTCTTATGTCATATATCAATGTATATCTATTCATTATTTATGCTTAACTCTTAATAGATATATAGGTATATGTTTGATTCAACTAAAAGTGATAGTTCATCAGTTATTATGTATTTGTTTCCTTCAATTTTAAAAGATGACACATGTCGTATATAAACTCCAACTAATCGAACATAAAATAATAAAATAAAATAAAAGGAACAATAATAATTTTATTTATTTATGTATATATTTGTCCAGCTAGATTGCTTTGGTACCTCAAAACAAAAAATAAATAAAGCTTTCTATTGGTAAACCTTTGGTATCGTCTTCTTCCCTATTGTTTCTCCGGCGAAGATTTGTTCTACTAATTTTGTTGGGTAAAGATTTACTTCATATAATCACAAAATTCTTATAATTTACTGTTTACTTAAATCTTTACTTCTTCGTGTTGCGTTTAACTGATGGGATCGTACTTTTGTAAAGTTCTTAGCCTTTTTCTGCGTTTTTAGCAATAAAGTTCTTCGAAAAAGCAACTTTTTTGTGGTAATTTCAATTGATAGCTCGATTCGGGAATTTTTCTATTGAGTATTGTTTTCCTCCTTTTCTGCGTTTTTTTTTCTCTTCTTCTTCAAGCGATGACCCAGAAAGATTTGTTTTTTTTTTTTAATTAAAAAAAGCGAAGGGAATTGAAGAACCCTAATCTAATTCGATCTGTCGTTGATAGATTCAGAATTAAAATATTCCTTGGAAATTCTGTAATGTAATGGATTATCATTATTAGCTAATTTTGTATATAAAAAAAAGGTGAAATAGTGATAGATTTGCAGATCGCTAGCTATTCCTAAGTTGCTGAGTTATAAACAATTCATTGTCTTGTAATTAGTTTTGGATCACTTGATAGTTTCAGTAATGTGGCTTGTCTCAGGATCTTCTTAGCTATTAGGGTTCATATCTACTGTATTAGGGCATTGTTAAGTTTGGTTTATTGCCTGTGATGGGCTCATACTGATCCTTTATTGTCTCATTGAGAACTGAACCACAAATCTCTTAACATTTTCATATTTTTGGTTTGGGTTTTATGAGTGATTTCAATGTATTCTAATTTCTCAACATTCTTCAGGTTCATCATACTGTAACCAAGATGCAGCTCAAGGTCCCTGAACATCAGGTTGCAGGACACATTGCTAAAGATGGGAAGCCTGGTCCCCTCGTAGATGACAAGGGTCGGTTTTTCAAGCCAGTTCAGGAAGGTTCTCGTGGTGAAAACGAGGTCAACTTCTACGAGTCTTTCTCATCAAACACTAAGGTTGCAGATCACATCCGCAGATATTTCCCCGTGTATCACGGCACTCAAGCAGTTGAAGGTTCTGATGGAGCAGCCATGATTGTGCTGGAAAATCTTCTTTCTGAGTACTCAAAACCATCAGTAATGGATGTTAAGATGGGTTCAAGAACATGGTATCCCGATGCATCTGAAGAATACATCCAAAAATGTTTAAAGAAAGACACGGGTACCACTACCGTGTCATCGGGCTTCAGGATCTCTGGTTTTGAAGTGTACGATCACAAAAAATCGAGTTTCTGGAAGCCCGAGAGGAAGCTTCTTCGTGGGCTTAATGTTGATGGAGCAAGATTGGCTCTGAGGAAGTTTGTATCATCAAACTCACTTTCAGATATTGATTCAAAACCCGACTCTGCTTTTGTATCCAGTGTTTATGGTGGTTCCAACGGGATCTTAACACAGTTGTTGGAGCTCAAGACCTGGTTCGAGAACCAAACGCTCTACCATTTCAACTCTTGTTCGATTCTAATGGTCTATGAAAATGAATCCATGTTAAAGGGAGGTGATGATGATGATGATGCTCGACCACAAGTCAAGCTGGTGGATTTTGCTCATACACTTGATGGTAATGACGTCATTGACCATAACTTCTTGGGTGGTCTATGTTCTTTCATAAACTTCATTCGTGATATTCTTCAGAGCCCAGATGAGTCTGCAGAAACTTAGATAAAGATACTAAGATATATATTTTTTTTGCTTGGTTGTTCCATTTTTTTGGATTTAAACTGTCTCCTTCACATATGTACTTGGTTATCCAAAGAGCATACTTTCGTTCTCTTTTATCACGAATATTCCAATTCTAGGCATATAAAATATTTCTATTTTTCAACTTAACTTTGATTGTGATTTGGAAAGAATACTAAAGGTAAAAAGTTTAGAGCCAAAAGCGAAATAATTAAGAAAAATGGTAAATATTGGTAATAATGGAGAGTTTGCTTGCGGTGAAATCCCAAAGATTACTAGAAGTATAGGGACTGAATTGAAATCTTCTTCTATTTAAATCACACTGCTCTGCTCTTCCGTTTCAAATTCCCGTCTCGCGCGCATCGTGGAAGAAGAAGAAGAAGACGACGATTGGCTGAGAATGGTGCTCGTATGTTTCATCTTGGATCTTCGGAATATCTCTCCTCCTCTGATAGGAGATCTAAAGCAGGTCTCTCTCTCTAAGATTATTTTCATTCTCAGTAGATTTCTGTTCGTAGATCGCTCAATCTATCTGTTGATTGAATTTGATTGTCGTTTTCGTCACTGAAGCTCGAATTTGATTGTTGCATGCGAATTCATCTTCGATTTTGAAACTCGAATTTGATTGTTGCTGCGAATTTTGTAGTCGTTTCTGAAACTCGCC
The DNA here is from genome assembly GCA_028015245.1 of Cardamine occulta. Classification (NCBI taxonomy): domain Eukaryota; kingdom Viridiplantae; phylum Streptophyta; class Magnoliopsida; order Brassicales; family Brassicaceae; genus Cardamine; species Cardamine occulta. The sequence continues at coordinate 22,215,364 of CM051382.1, read as the reverse complement.
AATTTACACGCCATATCGTCTCCGGTAGAATCTCTCACTGATCGGATCGGTGTATGTTATATTCTGAAAGATCGGATTTCTGGAAACGATCAGGTTATACTCTTTTCATCGTTTGTTGTTTCCTTCTACTTCTGGTGGTTGTTTGTGGTTTATTCACGTTTTTTTTACGGATTTAGCAGTTGAAATTTGTCTACACTCCCACTGGAAACTTCTGTCTTCGAGACTTCCATCATGCTGTTAATAGCTTGCCTTTGGATGCGTTTTCACCTGAGATCGATGAATCTGGAGCCATATATTGCAGAGGTCTCTCTATCTTCCTCTTTTTATCTATCAGTTGCTTCATAGTTTCTTGATTCATTTCTCGCTTGTTAATCATACTGAATTGTTCATAGATCTTAAGCTATCAAGTGTACTGTGTGATCGAGCTTTGTATTCATGGGGAGGTAGAGACCTTATGAGGAAAGTTATCGTGCTGAGTTCTTGCTTCCCTGAAGTTATGGATTCTGAAGCGAGAAACACTCTTATGGTCAGCCAAATGTGTCAAAATACTATGTTTGTTAGTACTTTAGCTTGTTTTATCAGTGCTAAGTCTTTTTGCTTCAGGCTGCAGGAGATAAATGTGTGTCAGTTGAGTTTCTTTTGCTTGAGAAGAAAGAAAGCCATCTGAGCTTTACGCAGGAGAAGATAAATAGATTCCTCAGATGCCTATCGGATCTTGACAATTGTTCATTTGAAACCTGCATCCCTGGTAGGTTCCAAATAGCTGTATGCTTCTTAGATTTTGGTGGCTGGTTATATTTGGAGATAAGATTCCCAGGCTAGTTAGTCGTTTGAATCTATTATTTGTAAAGAGGTTTTGAATCTAGCAAGAGGCAACACAAGAATAGTTCCTAAACATTTCTGTTTCTAGGATACTGATATGTATTATGCATTCAGATGGAAAATCACTTCATGGCCTTGAAAAGAGATGGCTTCAGGATCTAAAGGATGACACTGGAGAATCACTGCAGGCCCAGTTTATCTTCAAAAGTAAACTTGTTAGTTCGGTGAACAAGGTCTTCTGCAATCTCACTGCAGCTGCAAATCAGATCGTCGACGGATTTAGTACTTGTCGAGTACTGAGCCATACCCCAAAACTTAAATCTTATATCTCTCAATAAGCATACTCTTCGCCGTTAGGCCAATACTGGATACTATCATATTTTAGTTTCATAAGTTACTTCAGCTAATGCTTTGTCCACTACCGTTTTTCATTTTTTTTGTTTCTGTTTACAGACATGTAGGTGCCACGGAATCCCATTAGGAGATTCAGTGGAAATAAAAAGAGAGAAGCTGCAATGCTCAGTAACCAGTCATGAACTTGGAAAGTATGATGTGATTGAAAATTCTGTGAAAGTTGGCGACAGAACTGTCCTGTTTTTGCCTTCAATCCATAGCCTCCAGAAAATTCATCCAATTTCTTCTCAAGTTGATTTCAAAGTCATAGAGAGGACTAATCTAACTTCTCTCAGTGAAGGTAACACTTTCAGCTACTCTAGTGTGCTCTCTTTTTTTTTTACTTTGTTTCTTTCCTCCATAACAGAGACCTTGATTCAAGTATACTTTGGCGTAGGCCTAATACTTGGGACGCCTTACATTGTAAGCCCTTCAACTTGTCATGAAACGGAAGCTTTGTCGGATGAAATGGATCAACCAGATCTGAACACTCAGAGTAAGCACAGTGTTTCCCTATGGAAACCCACTTTGCAGTTGCTCGGGTACAATTACCCAATGTCTCATATTTTTCCTAAGCAGCTAGATATACAGTTTTTCAGGGTCTATGTGGCGCACTATTTTCGATGGACCAAGGCTTGGTTTGTTCTTCAAACTGTAATCTAGACACCTTGACACTAGTGGAATTTCATTGTTACTACATTCTTCAACCGTCAGAAAATGGTCCAATGCTTCTGAGGGTAATCAAATAACATTACCCTTTCTGGATAGTTTTTTTCCCTATCATATTATAAGTTTGTGCTGTTTCTAAGTTTAACAGACAAAACTTTTTGCAGAGATTGACAGGGTCAGAGGAAGTCCTGCCTATTTCCAATGTCAGTCAGTTTGCCGAGTCCTCTATTCCTAGAGAAATCGAGATTTCTGTCAAAGGCGCTTTGTTAGAGGTCGATTTCATTTCAATCTGTTGATATTCATATTTAGTATTTAGACTTCTAACTTTGTATTTTCTTTCTGCAATTCAATCAGATTGAATCAACAGACTACAATCCTCTGACCCACAATAGAGGCTTCCACCAAAAACTGAACCTCATTGTGAAAGAAAGTCTTCAATTTGGGTGATTATTCTCCATCTTTAGTCTCTTCTTCATTATCAACATCCCTGTAACAGATCTCTAACTTTTTTGTCTTGTTTTCTGGAAGCTCATTACATTCAAACATGAAAGACGCAACATGTGAAGTGAGCTCAGTGGTTTCTGACTCTGTAATTCCAACGACACCAAGATTTCCAAACATAGTAAATCCATCCATAGAAGAAACCAGCCTTCAGGAAGTCCAAATGATTGATGAAGAAGACAAAGCAACAGCTTCCATTACTAAAGAATGGGAACAACTAGTAGTCACTGAGGAAATTCTCATGAAGTCTTCTTCTCTGGTTATAACTACACCCAAACCAAAAATAGACCGCCAAGTTCTGTCTCCTATACAGAGTAACAACAAACAGGCTGATATGAAAACATCGATGATTTTGGAAAGGCTTGAAGTTCCAAGGAAGATGAAAGGAAAAGTTGGATCACCAAGTGCAGTCATACGTAGCCCCATCTCACCTGATGTCTGTGTCTTGTCTCAGAAAAAGCCTCTGATTCCTTATCAGACGAGTCAGGTTTCTAACCAGCAAACTGTTTCATCAAGCCAGCTCATGAAACCCAGCTTTCAGAGACTCAAAAGAAAGCTAAAGTAAGCTTTAAGTAGCTCTCAGGGTAAGATTCTACTTTTCCTCTGTTTTTTCTGCTCGTTACTCGTTGATAGTGAGACAAACATGAATCTGGTGTTTGTTTTTTAGTTTCCTTTCTTTTTTTTTTTTTAAATGCAAAAACCAAAACTTTATCAAATCACATTATATATGTACAATTTCTACTATTTCAATACAACATCTCCAAACGTAATTTTTTTCTTTTCTTTTTAGAAGTTCTCTTTATGGAAAGCGAACTTGGTGGAGGTTTTATGAGAGAAATCAAGTGCTAAGTGTCGTAGCTCTTTCACTAATCCAGCAGCTCCGCAATAAAACACTCCTGCCAATTTTGTTAAACATTCACATTATTTTCATATGCATAAATAGATGAGAGTGATTGTTTTGTTAGTTAAAGAAACTCACCGACTCTAGTCTTGGGATGCTTCACAGCGATCTTTTTGTAAACGCTTCTCCAGTTTGGCCTAGAGAAATGGGACATCACACGCGTCCCTGACACAACATCCACTCCGTTCTTGGCGTGGTTCAGCGACTGGAGCATCGTGATCAGTGCGGATCTAGCGTCTCCTTCCTCGTAGACGCTGGTGCAGTAATTATGCAGCTCAATTACCTTGTTGCGGTCTGTCTCAGCCACTTCGTCCATCACGTTTTTAAACCAGTCAAATGACCCTTGCTCTCTTGTGACCCAGTAGAAGTATACTCTCTTGGTTCTGAACATCTCACTTTTTCTTGATGGGGAAAGAGGAGGTGTGACCATGTTGTGGATTGGTGACTGTCGGTTACTGCCTTCTTCTACGTTTCCTTTTAAGTTATTAATTATGTCCTTGACAATGCTGATCATCGGAGTAGCTCCGATTCCTAGACCCACGAGTAGAACCACTTCGAACTTCTTGTAGTCTTGTGCGGGTGCTCCATATGGACCGTCGATTAGGATTCGTGGAAAGCTAAGGGATTACAGTTCAAAGTTTAATCTCATTTCTAATGCTTCAGTGAATAACTGATGGAGAGTTATTGATATACTTACTTAGGGATGCTATTCCAGTGCCTTGAGTCGTCTCTGTTCAGTCTGTTTTCATCAGGAGGACGTTGCTTACACACCTGAGGTTCAAATAGATACAAGTAAATTACATAGTTGGATCCAATTCATAGTCTCTTGTGTTTATGTTTATGGGAAATACCTCAGAGAATAATGATCTTAATTGATTAGTCCAGTCTCCTAGAACCCTGATGTGGACACTCAGGTAGTCATCTCCTGGAGCCGAGGTAATTGAGAATGGATGCCTGTTTATATGCAAAACCACTGTTTAGTTTTGTTTCCATACCAATATTTTCAGACAATACGAGAGTTATTCTTATTACCATTCCAAGGAAGAAACTGCAGAACAGTTGAGATACATGTATTGTCCGCTTTTGTATCTGAAGTTGTTTGGTCTTGACATCTGAAGCGACAAGACATTCCCAGGTAACACAGCAACCTGTTGAAGAAGTTAGGTAACTAGAGATGAATATACAGAGAGTCCTCCTTTTCTTGGATATATCTAGAGAAAATGTCTATAGATTCTACCTTTAGTATAGAAACAGCTTCGATGCCTGACCTGAATGCACGAATCATCCTTTCTAACAAGTAAAGAACCACTGGTACCATCAAGTACATCCACGTCTATATAATCAAATGAAAACCAAAATCAGAGTCCATATTGCAACTTTGTATTGGGTCTAGTATTTAGTATAAGTTACTAACCGTTTTCTTGTACCAAGTTTTGGTGAGGTAGAGATAGTATCCGTGAACAACGAGCAGCGAGTAGACAATAACAAACAAGTGGTGAGAGTACCAGAAGGCATTGAAGCCTGTAATTTTCTTCAGTAGTCCAGGAAGCTTGAGCTTATTACGTCTGAACCATGGTGTAGCCAATGTGAAGGCTATGGTCATAAGTATAACCATTGCAACACCCGTAACTCCTTCTATCGATTTCACAAAGTCCATATATCTCTTTGTCTGTACCCCAAAATACTGCTCCATTGGTTTATAATTGTCTTCATCTGCAGCTATTAGCCTAGGGAAATCACAGGTTAAATGAGCTGTAGCATGGATTCCAACACCAACTGCAATTCCTATTGCTATGACCTGCGTAAGTAAGATTCAATCATAAGCATTCCTTTATGAATATAACCTTTTTTTAGTGATCTCCAAGAAGCTGAAAACAATACCTTGTGAAAATTGAGGCTGTCATCGAAAGGAACAACAACACCTAACTTGGTTTTGGTCCGGAGCCAAGTGATGGTGTTCCTACAAACTGGTAACAAAATTACAGCCATGTTTAGTTTAAGCGTCTCTGCAGCTCCTTTAGCTATACAAACACAAACTCCCATAACTTGGTAAGCGGATCTTTTTCGATACTGCATGAACTTCCAAGTGAACAGACCAGCCATTGCACCTATCCATAGAGCCATCACCCACACTCTCTTCCAATTATCAAACACAAAATACTTCATCCATCTGTAAAAACGCACCCCGAGATTCCTACTCTGTGAAACCTTGAGCTTCTGACTTAGCATCTTGCTCAGAATCTTATTCTCCCCATCTCTCACAGGCTGCAACGGCGCTTCCAACAGAAGTATCTCGAGATTCTCTATCTGTTTGGCATTGTAGCAAATGCCTCCAAACACATCAAAAAACACTCACAAACCAAACTCTTCTTACTAAAATAAGATCAACCAAAAACGAACCTCATTCACAAAACTTCACATACCATGATGTATCCATAATGATAGGGATCTAGAGTTTCCATAATCAAAGCAGCATATTCATCAGCTTGTCTCCGAATATTATCCAGCTCGTTTGCAGAAGCACTTAGAGCTATAATCTGTACAAGAAGATAACAAAAAAAATCTGCTTATAAAGAAATTCACAAAGAGCTTCAAGATTTATAAAACCAATACATTACCTCTCTTACTTCAGCTTCATTCAACCGCCCATCCGAATCCTTATCGACCCTGAAGTACATACAGTACCAAACTTCAATATGAAACTCAAAAGGAAATCGAAACAAATGGTTTGAAGAATCATTTTATTACATAGCAAAGAAAGTTCGTAGCCTTGAATCAAAATCTTGATCAGTGATTTGCTTCCAGAACTCTTTAAGCTCTTCCTTGTTTATTGAATCTCCACTTACGTTTTCCTTCCTTGCTAAAGAATCGAACAATGCCAACGCAAACTCCTTCGAATTCATCCCTACATCCAAAATTTATACAATCATTGAAGTTTCAAAATCTCTAGATTAATCAATGATATGTTAAACTACTAACCTATACATTCACCGAATCTGAACCGGTGCAATAAACCGTTGGTATTCATGGTTATCTCATCGAACCGTTTCTCAACTCCAGGCCAACCAGTGACGCCATCAGTCTTGGTGATGAATTTAAGACCCTTAAGCGCTAACTCTGCTCTAGATTTCGAACGGCGGAATCTAGCCAACGGCGGCCGCGGTGGTTTTCTCGCCGACGATGACGAAACGGAAGAAGCAACTCGTCTAAGTTCGCTAGAAACTGAAGAAGCTATGCGTTTCAATACCGAGTTACTCCTCCCTGAACGACCTGGTCTTAGAAGCGATTGATCCTCGTATTTTGATCCGGCGCCGATATGGTCCGGTGACTTTAAACCGTATACGGAGACGGAATCGTCGTGGATATCGAGCGTGATCTCCACGTATGGTTCATCTTCGTCGTAATAATTGCTCGTCTTAGCCGCCGATGATTGTCCTCCGTACGGCGTCTCTGTGCCGCTTGAGTAGTGGTATCTCGCGTTTTCGAATCCTAACTTTTGCATTTCACTTTTGATTCCTCAAACTCTTTCTTCAATCTCTGACTTCAATTATGTTTTTTTTCTGAAGAAGAATCGAACAATGAGAGCGAAGAATTTGAAATGTTAGAAAAAACAGAGAGACGCACTTCTAAATTACGCTATTTAATTTATTTAAACCGGAATACCAAAAGCATACACTAACTATTACCTAACACTACGAAATTAATATATTTTTTTCTATAGTCTTTACAAAAATTGTAAATATATTAACAGCCTATTAAAAAAAAGTTATGAATCTTTACTAATTAAGAAAATTTCATAGTAGCATGAAAGGAGACTTTAATTTTTTTTTGATAAAGAAGAAGACTTTAAGTTTTATATTGATGTTAAGTTGGGGTTGGTTAGAAATTTTCTATGCGTTGTTAGTGTACTTTCTTCGTGGTCAAATCTCCCGCGCAGTACCGGGCCACGTCCAATATGAGACTTATTATAAGTTATGGTCAGGATTATTCAAATTTTAATGAGTTTTATCGTCATATAATACATAGATCACGTTACATCTGATCAAACATCGAAATCTAAATCATTTATTTATTTATTTTAAAATATAATTAATTATCCAACCCACCTGTTTGATAAAAATAGCATTTTTATATTCACCAACCACTTGCAAAAATAATCTGTAAATCGACAATATGTTATAGAATATTGATTTTGACTTTTTCTTAATAAAACATAAAAAAATTTACTCAGAAAATTGGCATTCGGAGCCCATAAATTATAATAATGACCTTGAAAATAAAAAGATTTATAAAAAGTTACCATAATTTAATTAACAGCCTGTGTTTGTTAAAGCGGGAAAGTTTTACTATTTAGGTGAAGGGTAATTTTATACTGCTGTCCAAACAGAAAGCGAGACAGTAACATCCAAAGCACATCGATTTGGGAGGGAAAATCCCAGAAATCGGAAAATCAATTTGGGGGAAAAGGGTTTTGCTTCCGAAGTCAAGCCTCTTCGGAATTGATGTTCTTGCTTTTTCTCTTCCTATTTTTTTAAGGGGTTATTCGTTAATCATATGATATATGTAATATTTCGATTTCGATTTTGCTGAGATATGAAAAGGCGACACTGCGAGAAAGTTTTGATTCGTATTCACAATATTGGTACACCATTGATTTCTGGGTCTTCTGGTTTGCCTGTAGAGTCAATTCACATTGAATCACATCTGCTATATACAATAGGTCGAAGTAGTGATCAGGCCAGTCTTAAAATGTTTTAGGGCTTTAGGCAAATTTATTTTGTTAGGGCCTTTTAACAAAAAAAATTATTGTTTTTGGGCCTTTTTTTTTGTATAATTTTTTTTTAGTATGAGCCAATAATATAAATTAAAAAAAAAAAAATTTTAGACCTTTTTTCTTTAAGAATTTTTTTCTTTTTTGCATGGACCTATGGCAAATGCCCATGTTGCCATGGACCTAAGATGGGCATGGTAGTGATGGGTTTTGCAATTTCGCTTTTGATCATGGTGCTATCAGTAGAAAGCACTGTCAGATTCTATTTGATAGCCAAAGTCACAAACTTTACATTTTTGATGGCGTGAATCTTTTGCCTTTGGGTAGTTTTAGTCAAGTTCTTGATGAGTTAAGGAGAAGATTAGTTGGAGTTGATGAGCTGGTGAATGAGAATGAGGATTTGGGAAGTTTGAAATTTAGGGCTTCTTTGAATGGTGTTTATGTTAATCGTATTAGGGTTAGGAAAGCAAAAATTCAGGAGATTTCTGTTGATGATGAGGTATTGTTTGTTTGCGGGAAACAAGGGTTGTGCTATATACATGGTCGAGTTGGATTTGTGGTTAAGGAGATTGATTTTGAAGGAAAAGATACTTTGATTTCTGAAGATAGATGTCGAATGATTGGAGCATCGATTTCGTCAGGACATTCTCGAGGAACCTTTTTCAGTGGGAAGAGAAGCAAGAGGGTTTTTGCTCTGATGGAAAACGAAATTAATTCTCCAGTTTCTGGATTTTATGCACCTAAACCTGTTGGTGTTGTTGAGAGATTGAATTCTCTTGAAAGCTATTGTAGACATATATTGAGCAGTGATGATCCTGTATCTTGCCTTAGGCTATCATCTATTATATCAGATTCTGGAAAGGAATGTCTGTCCTGTTGTACATCTAAAATGTTAAGATCAAAACTAGCTATAGTGGCTGATAATAGAGAAGTCAAGAGTGCTGAGACAAATCATGAGATGGATCATGCTTTGTCCGGTTTAAGGGTGAGGGTTGAACGGCCAAGCCCACAGTTAAATATAGGTAGAAGACTAGGTGTCTCTGACTTTATTAGTGAAGTAGGAAGTTACGGTGCTGCTTGTATTTCTGTCGACGATAAGACTAGGACTATGTTTCCGAAGAAAAAAGAAAACACTCCCGATATTAGTTGCATCGAAAAGGAGAAAAGTTATCGAAGTTCTCTCCAAACACCTGGGAAAAACTTTTATTTAAATCGTCTTCAGTATATTAAACAAAACTCAACTGGTTGTCAAAGGGAGGTTTCCTTGCCAGAACCTTCTTCACCCTGTGGAAAGCATTTCGCAAATCTTTATTGCAA